>JAXQQM020083405.1:0-20901 GCA_034641835.2 Pinus albicaulis | reverse complement strand
GTACAGGGGGAATGTTTTGTACAGGAGGGATGTTAACTTTACCTTTGACATTTTGTTTTACCACTTTCGGTTTGCTATTCTCTGGCACATCAATCCATCTACTTCTTAAATTGTACTATTTATGAACCTCATAAATTGCTGTGTCATAGCCTTCTTTAAAATCAAAAGTTTCTCCTGAATGAGTTTGAAATGTTTCAAGGATGTGATTCTCTTGATCATCCTGAGATAGGAAAACTTCTGGTTCATTTTTGTCCTCAGTTACATTGTTTATTTCAACATCCTCTGTAGGTTCTTCAGAAGTTGAACCTTCAACAAAATTTTCTTGGAAAGGTGGCCTGATGTTTTGGTCAGGGACATTTTTCCCAATATTTTGGTTCTGATTTCTTCTAAAATTTGGGTTTCTTACAACATTTTGATTATCACCGGAAGACTTTCTTTCGATTGTCTCCACTCTGTCTCCTAATCTTTCGATACCTTTGATGATTGCATCCAGCTTTCTTTCAAAAGCTAAAGGTTCTTCATTCATAGGCATTCTTCTTTTGGCCCTAGCTCTGGCTCGTTTTTCTATAAAGTTTGCTTCCACACTAACTACTATGCTTTGCATTTCCTCTAGGGTTTGGGGGGCTCTTTCCCTAAGTGAATATGCTATGTCGGAGTCAAAACCATCAGGGAATTTAACCAATACTGAATCAGGAGGGGGTCTAAGGTTCTAGGGAACAACGTTATATGCTTCGTTGAATCTTATTATGTAATATTGCACTGTTTCATTAGGTCTTCTTCTTAATTTTTCAAATTCTGATAGGATCTGAAGAGGGTCTTTCTTCTTCTCCCATATATTCAAAAATTCCTTATACAAAGCTGGTAAATCAGAAATACTGTTTGGAGCAAGGGCCCTAAACCATGTCCTAACTTCTCCAGTAAGACTCTGAACAAAAATTCTCATTCGGACATCATCAGTGTCAATTTCATAAAATTCAAAGTAATCAGTCATCCTTTTGGTATGTTGTTGAGATGTGTAAGTACCTGAGCCATCAAAAGGTGTGATCTTACTTTGATAATCTTGGGGCAAAGCCACAGGGTTGTCTGGAAACTGTAACGGAGCATATCTATTGGCCATTGGAAGATGTAATTGAATAATAGGTGGTGATGGTCTGGAGGGAGTGAGTGGAGGGATAGAGGAAGTGGCTTGGTTTTGAGGAGTTTGAGGAAAGGTAACTGAACTTGGAGAAGCTTCAGTAATTACAGAAATGTTTGAACTTTCTTCAAAGGTCTATTTAGATGAAATGGAGTCTTGTAAATGTCTGTCAAGATGATATGAAACAAATCTCAATTGTAAATCCTCAAGAAATAATGGGTCTGGAACTAGCTTAGACAATTCGGATTCAGAAAAATTCACAAACAGAGATGTTTCAAATCGCTCATCAAAAGGAATATCATCAAAATATATGATCTTCATAGGACAAGAATGTGATCTAGAAAGAGGTCTGGAACTTCCAGAACTTTCTTGACTTTCTCTCTTAGAGCTTTCTTGACTTCCTTGTCTTCTAAGAATTCTCGGAATCAGATTTGGATTTTCAAATATCGGTGGTGGATTAGGGTCAGGATTTGACCTAGTATGACGAATCCTTTCTGAAGCCAGTTTTCCTAGATGATATATGTTTTTGGATTTTTGGTTTTAATTGAAATGAAAGTACAACTTCTACAAATTCTTCAAGAAATAATGATTTGTGATTAAAATTTTCTCAAAGATTTATTGAACTAGAGAGTCTGATTAAACATTTGAAACTAAGGTTCAGTGTATAAGCTAAATCAGAGATAGACTGAAGCAACATTTATTTACTATGCAGTTGCAGGGCAAAAGCATTTCAAAGGCTACCTGGCTGATCTTCAGACTCTGTCTATAGCTTATAAGTGAACAATATTAACAATAAAAATGATTCAGTTCCCCAGTATGGTCGCCACTATGTTATCACTTAGGTTTTCCTTGAAGTTGTGGAAAAGGAAAGTATACCCGAGGTAACCACAAACCAACCTTCAGATGCAGAATCTAGCCAATCTGCATCCAGAGAGGGTTCTCTCTTTATAATTTATCTTTGTTCTTAGAAAGTTTTAGGCTAGTTATAAATCCAAGAGTCTGTTTGAAAATGGTGGAATTCGCCAACTAAGGGCAAGGTTGAATATTTTCATGCCATTGGGCTATGGAGTCAAAGGATGGTTTTACTGGATTACTATTCTACACACAAGATGGCTTTGCAGGGCAAGATAGCCAAACATAGAACAATTTTTAGAATTTAAAGTGGATGGAATGGGTTTGAAGGGATGAAAGGCAGTTAAGAATCTTTCAACATGTTCAAAAGAAAGAAATGAAATGATTACAAATAAAGAGCAGTGAAGAATTCTTTATTATAGTAATCAAAATGTTTAAATTAGCGAAGCAAGAGCAATTAAGAATTCGTTGCTTATAACTAATTTAGAGGAAAACATTTAGAATAATCACAATTGAAATCAGAGTACAATTAAGTAAATTATGATTTATTCTTTTATGTCAATTATTCAGAAATGGACACGATGATAATATAAACAGATATAAAACTTAAGACATAAGATAGAAAGACTTATTGAACTGCAGTTCGACACATGAATCCTGCAAAAATTCCTGAGCTTCAAATTGTCATCCAGCAAGCCACAAGTAAATTTCTCCAAAACACTTTTATTCCAAAAATATCAATGTCACAGCCAAGTAGTAGAATCCACCCTCAATACTTTATTCGAGGGTTTATTTATACAAAAAATGATTTAAAATATCTCACACTAACCTAGGAAATAATCTAGGGTGACTAATGAATAAGTTACAATAAAAGAGGAGACAGATGGTCTCGTAGATAGGACAAAAAGTAACTGCTGGTGTGCTGTTTCCTCCCTTTGTGGATGTGCTGGAGGCAGGTCCTACAAAAGGGCTCGATGTTGTACTTTTGAGTAATTCTTTTTTAACTGTCTTGCTTGTTTGATACTCTTTATTTCTACTGATACACTTTCAACTACCAAACTGATACTCTTTAACCTTTAATCATCTATTTATCCTTTAAACAATAGTAAAAGGAAAAAATTTCTATCTGAAGATGAATTTTACAAAATTTCCAGCAGGTCTTCCCACCATTTGTCTTCTGCTATTATGGTTCTTTTGAGTTTTCTTAATGTTTCATCGACCTCTGTGTATCTGAAAAAATTGGGCCGATTTGGGAACAAATACCTTATTTCATGCTCAAGATGAAACAAATTCTTTAACCTGTCGTAGAGATTCTTCCTTGTTGGAAATGTTGATTCTGATGAGCTGGTAGAGGAACATGTGACGTTGTGAGCATGTATGTCCAATTTGTTAACATAAGTTTCCAATTCCATTATTTTTTCTTCTGAAATCATTGGACTGGGCAACCCGCTGGCTAATAAAACATTAAACCTTTCTTTAAATACACTGATCTCTTGCTGAATATCTGAGCATTTTCTTTCCAGATTTTGCATAAGATTTCTCTTGGTAAAAACTCTTTTTATTTCTAAAATAGTACCTGTCCTGTCCTCAATTCCAAGCTCTGCAAGCTGCTGCTTGGTCTGGGTGTTCAAAAACTGTATAAGTTGATTCGCTTGCTCAGGTCTGTGCCTTAATTATTCTCTTGTTTTTTCAATCTATTCCTGAGCTACTTTGACCAAGTCATTTTGTTCAAAGATTATTTGAACAAAGGACCAAATACTCTTTATTGAATCAATAATATTATTCCAAAGAATTTCATTTATTTCTCTTAAAGGCTTTTCTAATGAGAGATATTTTTCTAAAGCCTTAACCAATTTTTCCAGCCTCTTAATTTCCCTTGTATTATCAGCAACAGTCTTTTTTGACATATCATATTTTTGTTCCAAATTCACCAGCTGTAATTTTGTAGATTGAAGTTCTGTGACTCTGAGTTTTAAACTTTCCATTTGCTTTGCTAATTCATCAGAACTTAAACTGGAAGTATTTACCTGTGATGGATCTGTTTGTTGATCTGCTGCTGTTGTACCTGTAGTGGCCTCTGTGGTGGATGTCTGCATGATATCTTCCTTTTCTTTTAATGCCTGCTCCAGTTCTTTCTCAGTCTCACTCAGTTGCTCAGTCATTTTCAGGAGCAATTCCATCATTTCTTCTTGTGAATTTTCCTTCAAAACTTCTTGAGTTTGGGGATGCCTTGAGGCTGGCAATTTCAATTGCTTTCTCAGTGCAGCAATATCATCATCCTTCTTTTTAATCAGTGCCTCAATGCTTTTTACATCTTTGGGATTATGACCCAAACTGATGATTATTTCTTCCAGAGATTTTATTCTGTTATCCTTTGCCTGAGAAGAAGCTTTCTCAATTTGCAACTGGGTATTTGTATTATTTAAAGAATCTTGCAATCTATGGGCTGCCATTGCTTTATCAGTAAGGGTAGAATATATCATTTCCCCAGTTTGTTTATGTAATTCTATTTGGTCTAATGGATGAATGTCTTTTGCTAGGACCTCAAAATTGGTCCTAATGTAATCAGATTCTGTCTTGGGCTTTGGCACTTTGGATTTGAAATGACTCATCATCATTTTCCCTTGTTGAATGTCAAAATCTGACATTAATATTTCTTGATTGTGTGGAGCCATTCTAAGATACTGATCATATACCTGCATCCTCAATGGGTCATTCCTTTCTTTTATATTAATGAAGGTCTTCTTTATATCACTTGCATATGTCTCTGGCTGTTTAAAGGAAGACACTTCAGTACTCAACTGTTTTTGTAATTCCTTTCCTTTATGACCTGTGTGTGTTTCACTAACTGAACCAGTTAGTTGACTATCCTCTCTTTCATCATCAAACATTTCATCTATAGATTCCACTTCTGGAAGTGGATTCAGTTTCTGCTTTTTAGCCTGGTGTTGTTGTGAAGATTCTTTGGGAGGAGTGGGATCTGCAACCTGTCTTTTCTTGCCTATTTCCATATTAGATGGAGTCTGCAATTCTGAAACCTCAGGAGGATTAACTTGAACAGGGCAAACCTGTGTTTGATCTGGTGCCTTGGAGGTTTGAGGCTTTTCTGTCATAATGAAAATTTCAATGACTTGTACCTCGGGTTATTTTCCTTTGCCTTTAGACTCAACTGCAATTGATGGGATTTTTTCCTATAATCCTTGTTGAAGATTTCCTGCTGAAGATGTGCCAATATGAGGTACCTGCACTTGCCCAAAAGATTCTAGGTCAAACTTTTTCTCAAGATCTTTCATAATTTTGTTCATATTGTCTTCTTCATTATCTTGCTCAACTAGTGTTCCTTCCATCCACTCATCTTGATTAGCATATTGTTCTATTTCTGAAATTCTGTGGTGAAAGTAGGGTGCTGATTTGTTCTTCATTCTTTTGTCACAGATAAAACTGAATGGATCATAAGGAATCCAACGGAAACTCTTTTGTAACTTGAAATGGTTTTGCAATATATTTTCTGCTTCTTGTTCAGCATCCCTAGAATTGCATATAAAGGGACCTAACTGAATTTTGATTCTGAGTTGGGCTTTCTTCTTAGCGTTACAAAAATGAATAACATCATAATTATTCATTTGCCTGAAATAATATAAGGCAAAAAGTCTCATAGGCACATATTTAGGCAGCTTGAATGGACAAAGTTCACATCCATATATTCTGATTTCTGAATAATTTTGGTACAAATACCAGTCTCCAACTTTGTATGTCCTTGAAAGCTGTAAAGTTTTCTTAATCTCATTGTTGAGCCTTGGAGGAGCAACTCCTGTCAACAAGGTAGTTGCAGGATGTATGAAAAGATCAATGAACTCAGCATAAGAATAGGGAGAATTATAGGAACTGTGAGTTATGGCAGACCAAAATATAACAGATCTAGGGTTTCCCTTGGCATCAAGCTTTTGAACAAGAAAAGGAAACTTCTCTGATTGATAATAGATGATGAGATGGTAAATGACTGAGGAATACTTAAACACTTTCTCATTATCTAACCTCATGAAGTGGTCATGGATTTTATTTGCAATGAAAGATGCAAAGTCATATTTCACAGCAGGTGGCTGTCCAGGAGTGAAGATGGATAATAATACTAGGGTTAATTCATCAACATACTCACTAGTATTAAAACCCAGTACAAAGGATATCATATTCAGGATGAGCTTGCCTAAATTAGTAAAATAAGCAAAACCATAGGGAGGAGGGCCTTTAGGTTGATGTTCAGGTAACATAAAGGTCTGGCAAATGCATTTCAATTTTTCTTGGGACAATTGGGTAGACTTTTCAAGTAGTTCTTCCATGGACAAGGGAGTAAGGTTTTGATCAGGTTCAAAATGGAGCATTGTATTGATAGCTTGAGGAGTAATGGGGAAAAGGATACTCTGGTCCGGGGATAACACTGCTCTTTGAGTTGGATCATAATTGGAATGACAGTAGTGGATAATTTCTGGGAAAATACGGACTGAGGGGTTGAGATATCTTGGGAAATTAGATTCCCATAACCAATTGACATCCAAACCTTTCAAATAATCATCTCTGCAGTGACAATAACTTCGAAGGGGATTTTCATCGAACACTAAGTCTTTAATTTGAAAGTCTTTATCCACTAATGGCAAGTATTCCAATTATCTGTGAGGGGCGTTTAATGGGGCTACACTCAGGGCTATCCGAACTTCCATTTTGGTTCTTGTGTATTCAAAGTGGAAATTTCGGGGGTTTTTCACAGAACGGGTGCAATTTCAGTTTTGGAAGTTTGATTTTAGTTGCGGGAACTAAAACAGACCAATATTAACCTTTTCTTCAGACTATGGCGTGAATTTAACATTGGAATGTGGATTTTTCAAAGAGTTCCAGTAAGAAATTGGATAAATACCTGTTTTATGGAAAATGTCGAGATTTACAGGTACTGGTTAATGGCGGATGAGTGCTCGGGCACTGGTATAGCAATGGAGTTCAGCAATCTTGGTCGACAGTAGTTTAACAGCGGAATTTTCAAATTTTCAGTGGAGGGCACAGTCACTTTCACAGAAAAAATGATAGAAAATACGCAGAGTTTTGTTTTATTTAGAAAGTCAACGGGCTTTTTTTTATTATTTTCGGGAATGACGTCATCATGGTACGGGAGGACACGTCATCAGGATCTGGCGGTAAGTGGTAATTTCCGTACCGCTTTCGGGAGCAGGCGGTTTTTCGCGGGGAGGTAGCGAAGCGATTCAATGGTCGACACGTAGCCAACGCACTGTTTGAAAACCGTCACGATTTCGTGCGTTAATTCTCGTACAGAGGTTGGCCAACGGAATCATCGTGGGCCATAGATCTCCGTTGGAACGATCAAACGGTGGTTGTAAAGAGAAGTGGCAGGGGAGATAATGCGCGGGCCCGACGGGTTTTCAAAATAATTAACATTTAATTAATCATTCCGGGCGGATTTTGATTGGCGGAGGGGTAAGATTATTAACTAATCCAGTTGATTAATTAATTTCTTTAGTTTATGAAAAGGTCAGGGTTACATACGGACTTCGATCTTTATTTATGTTTTTTCGTTTTAAACATATAATATATGTTTAAACTTTGTTTTTCGTATATTTTATATTATATGGTAATAAATTAATGAAATTTATTAACCATAGGGGCGGGGATATTATATATAGGTATATTTAGCCAAAGGGTTTTTATTGTGGGATTTTTTGATTTAATAAAGGGGATTAAATAAACTTTGGCCAAAACTTAGAATAAATGGGTTTTTGGGTTATTATTATAAAAGGGAATTATAGATAATAGGATAAGGTATTTCAATGAGGATTTAATAAATAGATCAGATGTTAATATGACAATGGGACAAGGGAAACTCAAAATACTTTACACAACCAGAAAAGTGGAGATTTCTGAAGTAAATTGTATCATTTCAATTTCAACACTTAAACATAGAATAGTAAGTAATTTTGAGGGATTATTATGGAAATTTGCATGATTTTCCTGAGTAAAATAGAATTTTACTTAGGAAAAGATTAAAAGGGAATTTTTATAATGATAAATAACTTCAAATACTTAGGTCTTTTTGATCATTAGACCGAGGGTCTGGTCCCTCCAAAAGTCAAGGAAATGCCTTGAGCCCCTTTAATCTTCAAATACCTTAGCACTTTGGGGAAATTAGTAAAACTCTTAGAGATAAAGTGATGTGGGAAGTTAATGATTTTGACTTTGATTTCTGTAAATTTTCCAATGTATATTCTGCTTCAGTACTTGTGATGAAAGTTAAAGATCAAACACATTTAGCACCATCATTCATCATTTGAAACTTTACAACACCAGCTACCTACCCTATCTACTTTACACTACCATTTTATCTTCTTTATTAGGGTGCACTTAGATTGGCAAACACTTATTAATCTTCTTTTCTTTTACATGACAAATCTATCTAATTCTACCCTTATTGCATCCAAGGGCTCAGATTAAACTATTGAGCACCTTGTATTAACTCTACCTATCTATTTATCTGCCAAGATTAAAACATTTAGTCAGATATTTATTCACTATTCTATAACATGAAATTTGAAAAATGAATGAGTCAAGTTTATACAGTTTGACTCTTCATAAATTGTGGCAAAGTTTAACAAGCTGCACACAATTACTTATTTACAAAAAATGAAATAGTAGTGGCATTTGGATTAAAAATGAAATAGTAGTGGCATTTGGATTTGCACACTTTCCTTGGTCTATTTTTTTTTGGGGTTCATCTCTTTCACTTTTTTGACCATTTTATTTTTCTTACCCTTTGATTTTTCTTTTAGGGTATACCCTCTTTACATTTTTTAAATTTTTTTATTTTTTTTTGGTTTTGCAAGAATATGGAACACCTTTGCAAAAGAAAAAGGTTTGATCATTTTGCATAGTTCAATAAAGACAATCATGAAAAATGACACCTATTGGTATAGGAGTCTAACACTGGCTCCACTTGGGGATGGCTTTTCCTTGTGAAAAGTCAAGAATAGCAGGTCAGATGCCTCAAATTATTTTCGAACTGAACCATGTAATTTCCTTCTTTTTCTGGTGGCTTTATTGTATATATGATTGTAAAACTTCTGAAGCTTAGGGCCTTCACTTCGGGCTTCAACTCCAGTAAGTTACTATCCAATAAAAAATGATGCATTAGAAAGGATATATTATGTACCAGTTAGAAAAATCAGAACATCCTAGTAAATAGGATCAAAATAGTGCTTTAGCATTCGACCATTGATTGGTCCTTCCTTAGCTTTTGAATTGTCCAAATTTTTCAAAAAGTATGTATTGTTTCCCTGTAAAGCATGTATGATGTAAGGTCCTTTCCACAAGAAATCAAATTTTCCATGTTTTCCTTTATCTTCCCTTCTTGAATCCCATTTTAGGACTTTATCTCCCAATTGAAAATCTTCTGCTTTAGTTCTTTTGTCAAACATTTTCTTTAATTTTTCCGGCAAGACTTGATATCGTTGATACACTTCTTCTCTGGTTTGCTGCAAGTGAATTGTTTGGTAAATTCTTCTCTGAATATCATTTGGTTCCACTTGAGCCTCCTGAAGTAACTTCATAACAGGAATTCCTAAGGATGATGGAAACCTTGCTTCAATACCATAAAATAATTCATATGGACTGGTCCCAATTGATTTCTTAGTTGTAAGTCTGTCTGCCCACAATGCATTAGTCAGTTTCTTATGCCAGTTCTTTTTATTTTCTTCCAATAATTTTTTAATGATATTAATAAGGATTTTATTGGAAGATTCTTCCAGTCCATTACCTTGGGGGTAATAGGCTGTTGAATGGCCTAAAGTGATGTGATATTTATTGAAGAAACTAATCATTTTCTTAGATTTAAATGCAGCAGCATTATCTGTTATAATTTTCTCTGGACAGCCAAATCTTGAAAGTATATTGGTTTCTAAAAACCCTATAATTACAGAATCATTGGCTTGTCTGCATGGGATAGCTTCAATCCATTTAGTAAATTAATATGTGGCAGTAAGAATCCATCTGTGTTGCCCAGAAGAAGAGGGATGGATTTCTCCAATAAAATCCAGTCCCCATTGTTGAAAGGGTCTCTCTGTGGAAATTGGTTTTAATGGTAAAGGTAACAACTTTCTTTTTCCCTCAAAGATCTGACACTTATGACAAGAAGTTACAAATTTCTTAACATCTGAAAACAAGGTTGGCCAGTAAAAACCAGCCCTTAAGATTTTATCTGCAGTTGATTTCTAGTAGAGATGTCCACCACAATCCCCTGCATGAAATTCATTAAGTGCCTTGTCAGCTTCATCTTTCAATAAACAATTTAATAAGATTCCATCATGATTCTTCCAAAAAAGAGCACTATCTAAAATACAATATTTTAAAGATGTCATTTTCAAAAATCTTTGTTTTCTTCTGGACAACCCTGGAGGAGCTTGCAGGTTTAGAAAAACATAAATAATATCAGTGTACCAGGGTGAATCTAAAAAGGCTTGACTGATGTGTGGAGTCGCCATCTCTTGTTCGTCATCCAGCTCGTTGATGTCCAAGGCTTGGCAATTAGTTTCAGTCATGAGTTGAGCCAAACCTTGACCTTTTATGAGTTTTGTTGGTTTAATCTCAATATCATATTCTAATATGGTAGCTATCCACTTACCTCTTTTTCCTTCAATACCATCTTGAGTCAAGATGTCTTTAACGACAGCATTAGGTACATAAGCTATCACATGAGAATACAATATATAAACTCTGAAATCTTTAATTGCTTTCACAAGTGCAAAAGCTTGTTTCTCCATGATATTATATTTCAAAGATGCATCTCTAAGTGCTTTACTAAAAAATGCTATTGGTTTTTCACATCCATGATCATCTTTTTGTAGTAAAACAACTGCAACTGTATGTTCAGAAGAAAATGAAAAAATAATGAAATCTCGATCAAATTTTGGGCTGGTAAGAACTGGTGTTCTTGTTAAAGCCATTTTGATTTCTTCAAATGATTGCTTGGCTTCTACAGTCCAGTCAATGCTTGAATCTTTTTTAAGCATGTTAGTAAGCAATCTAAGTAATTCAGCTAAACTGGAAATAAATCTTCTCAAGAAATTGATCTTTCCTATGAAAGCTTGAAGTTCTTTACTGTTTTTGGGATGAGGTATCTGCAAAATTGCTTGTATTCTTTCACGATCTATTCTAATGTCATCTTTAGAAATAATGTGACCTAGGAGCTTTCCTTCTTCCAAACCAAATAATGACTTTTTAGGATTTAAGGAGATACCATACTTTCTGCACTTTATAAACACTTGCCTTAAATAATCTAAATGTTGCTGGTCTGTTTTGGAAAAAACTGTTAAATCATCTAGATAAATTACCAGAAAATCATGTATTTCTTTAGCAAAATCAATGTCCATTTCTCTTTGAAATGTAGCTCCTGCATTCTTGAGTCCAAATGGCATCTTGACATATTTAAAAGTACCCCATGGTGTTGTAAATGCTGTTTTATCTTGATCATCGAGATGAACCAGAATCTGGTTATACCCTGAAAATCCATCCAGAAGAGATATCCTTGAAGATCCCACTACCCTTTGTAGGATATGGTCCATTTTAGGCAAAGGATAGTTATCTTTTAAAGAAAATTTGTTCAAATTTCTCAAATTGACACACAGTCTAATCTCTCCAGTTTCTTTTCTTGTTGGTACTAAATTAGAAACCCATTCAGAGAACCTAATAGGAGCTATAATTCCTACTTCATACATTCTTTTAATTTCCTTTTCAATTGAAGGTAGTAAAACAGGATTGATCCTTCTAAGTTTCTGTTTGAAAGGTTTTTGATCTGGTTTCAAAGGTATAGTGTGTTGAATTATTGATGTATCATATGATTTAAGATCTTCATAACTCAAGGAAAAAACATCCTGGAATTCTTTTAAGAGTTCAACATATTTAACCTTTTGATTTGTTGGGAGAGATTTGGATAACTTAACCATTTTGGGATTTTCTGGTGTTCCTAAATTGCATTCTTCAATATCAGCTTTAATAGGTTCCATTTTAGGTTTTAAGTGAATGTCATTTGAGTCAAAAAGATATTCCAAAGGAGTTAATCCTTTGGGTAAATTATTATCTTTCAGATTACTGATTTCAGTTTCATCTTCTATGATCTCATCGAATTCCATTTGTTTAAAATCTTGCATATCTTTTTCAATGAATTTGGTTGGGTGAAGCATATGAATTGCAGTCTCTTCTGAAATATTCGTTTCTTGTTCATCTACTTGATCAGATTCATTGGTTGTTATGTCTTCATCTATATTACTGTTAGAAAACTCATTTTCTAGTGTCAAAAAACTATTGATCTAATTATTATTTACAAATACTTGCCAATTCATTAGATTGTCTGGTATAGAAGGTCTATGTCTAATCTCAGCTGTGAATTGATGATTAGGTCCAAAAGGAAATTTACATGTGCTAGCAAACATTGCAAGACTGTGAGCATGCAAATTCTGTTTCCTGGGAATCTTGGCAAGTTGAGCTTGTAAAAAAGTGTTGATAATTTCCACAATTGTTTCTCTGTATTGTTTCAATCTGGGATCTTTTGTTGAAAATTCACCATTAATCTATTGGATAATTAATTCAGAGTCTCCTATGATTGATACGCTAATTGCTCTTAACTTTTTGACATGTTTAAGCCCTAGAAAAAGAGCTTCGTACTCAGCCATGTTGTTAGTGCATTTAAAATTCAATCTATAAGAATGACCTTCAGCATGATCATTTTCAACATTATGTAACCAAATTCCAGCCCCTGTTCCTAACTTGTTTAATGAGCCATCAAATTCTAAATGCCACAGAATTTCATGTTCATAATCTTCATCAACTGTTTTAACATGTTTCTTAACAGGAGCTAATTGTTTTCTGGTATTTCTTGATTGTCTAGTGTTTCTTTGTTTTCATAAATCTCTTCGATCTGAATAATGGATTTATTTGTAGTTTCCATTTTAGGTGCTTCTAGCTCAGTAGGAAGGTCCATTTCAGCATTATAAAGGATGAAAGAGTCCATATCAGAATGCACTGAATAGACAGGGAAGTTTTCAGGCTTATCATGGCTACTGACTAAATATTTCATCAAGGTCTCTCTATATAATCTTTTAGGTTGACCAAATACTAAAATAGTGGCATATGACATGTCTAATTGAATAGATCATCCAAGTTTAGCACCCCGGGATCTAGATAGCAACATACCATATTTAGGAGGAATATCGGCCACTACTATATCCATCAAAACAGACTTCGCAGGGTATTGCACCAAAGTAACACACAAATCTTTAATCAAACCTAAACATCTTACCTGACTAGAATCAAAAGAAAACAGATCTTTATACGGTCTGGTAATGTCTAGATTTAATCTTTCCATCACAGCTTTTGGCATCAAGTTATGGGATGCTCTAGAATCAAGCATTGCATTATGGAGTATTTTTTCATGAACATTCAAGCTTACATAAAATGGAGGAGTTCCTCCACTTTCTGGTTTGCCATTTACCTCGGGGCCAAAAAGTAGTTTGGGTTGATCATCAAGAATATTCACTGAATCATCCATTCCAGTAATGTTAATGTTAAGGGATTTGCTGATTTGACTTCTATAGACATCATGTCTAGATAATTCTGATAAAGGAACAACTATCTTTAGTTTGCCTATTTCAGCCTCTAGATTGAAAGGTTTTTTTGTTTGAGCTCTAGTGTTCTGGACAGTTGGGTTTTCTCTATTTTTTGGGTCTTCAACATTTTTCCCTTTTTCATGAATGGGATTATGATTTGAAGGTGTTTCTGAACTAACTTCTACTATTTCTTCTACGTTTCCTATAGGAGGAAAAGTATTAGATAGTTGTTTATTGTTCAGTTTATTGTCAGACACATCTTCAATTATTGGGTGTGTGGGGTTAGGAGTTGTTCTAGACAAAATTTGTACAGGAGGAATTTTTTGTACAGGGGGAATGTTTTGTATAGGAGGGATTTTACCTTTGAAATTTTTTTTTACAGCTTTCTGTTTGCTATTCTCTGGCACATCAATCCGTCTGCTTCTTAAATTGTACTGTTTATGAACCTCATTAATTTCTGTGTCATAGCCTTCTTTAAAATCAAAAGTTTCTCCTGAATGAGTTTGAAATGTTTCAAGGATGTGATTCTCTTGATCATCCTGAGATAGGAAAACTTTTGGTTCATTTTTGTCCTCAGTTACATTGTTTATTTCAACATCATCTGTAGGTTCTTCAGAAGTTGAACCTTCAAAAAAAATTTCTTGGAAAGGTGGCCTGATATTTTGGTCATGGACATTCTTCCCAATATTTTGGTTTTGATTTCTTCTAAAATTTGGGTTTCTCACAACATTTTGATTATCACCGGAAGACTTTCTTTCGATTGTCTCCACTCTATCTCCTAATATTTCCATACCTTTAATGATTACATCCAGCTTTCTTTCAAAAGCTGAAGGTTCTTCATTCATAGGTATTCTTCTTTCGGCCCTAGCTCTAGCTCGTTTTTCTATAAGGTTTGCTTCCACACTAACTACTATGCTTTGAATTTCCTCTAGGGTTTGGGGGGATCTTTCCCTAAGTGAATATGCTATGTCAGAGTCAAAACCATCAGGGAATTTAACCAATACTGAGTCAGGAGGGGGTCTAAGGTTCTGGGGAATGACATTATATGCTTCGTTGAATCTTATTATGTAATCTTGCACTGTTTCATTAGGTCTTCTTCTTAATTTTTCAAATTCTGATAGGATCTGAAGAGGGTCTTTCTTCTTCTCCCATCTATTCAAAAATTCCCTATAAAAAGCTGGTAAATCGGCAATACTATTTGGAGCAAGGGCCCTAAACCATGTCCTGACTTTTCCAATAAGACTCTGAACAAAAATTCTCATTTGGACATCATCAGTGTCAATTTCATAAAATTCAAAGTAATCAGTCATCCTTTTGGTATGTTGTTGAGATGTGTAAGTGCCTGAGCCATCAAAAGGTGTGTTCTTACTTTGATAATATTGGGGCAAAGCCACAGGGTTGGCTGGCAACTGTAACAGAGAATATCTATTGGCCATTGGAAGATGTAATTGAATAACAGGTGGTGATGGTCTGGAGGGAGTGAGTGGAGGGATAGAGGAAGTGGCTTGGTTTTGAGGAGTTTGAGGAAAGGTAACTGAACTTGGAGAAGCTTCAATAATTACATAAATGTTTGAACTTTCTTCAAAGGTCTGTTCAGATGAAATGGAGTCTTGTAAATGTCTGTCAAGATGATATGAAACAAATCTCAATTGTAATTCCTCAAGAAATAATGGGTCTGGAACTAGCTTAGACAATTCGGATTCAGAAAAATTCACAAACAGAGATGTTTCAAATCGCTCATCAAAAGGAATATCATCAAAATATATGATCTTCACAGGACAGGAATGTGATCTAGAAAGAGGTTTGGAACTTCCAAAACTTTCTTGACTTTCTCTCTCAGAGCTTTCTTGACTTCCTTGTCTTCTAAGAATTCTCGGAATCAGATTTGGATTTTCAAATATCGGTGGTGGATTAGGGTCAGGATTTGACCTAGTATGATGAATCCTTTCTGAAGCCAGTTTTCCTAGATGATATATGTTTTGGATTTTTGGTTTTAATTGATATGAAAATGCAACTTCTACAAATTCTTTAAGAAATAATTATTTTTGATTAAAATTTTCTCAAAGATTTATTGAACTAGAGAGTCTGATTAAACATTTGAAAGTAAGGTCCAGTGTATAAGCTAAATCAGAGATAGACTGAAGCAACATTTATTTACTATGCAGTTGCAGGGCAAAAGCATTTCAAAGGCTACCTGGCTGATCTTCAGACTCTGTCTATAGATTATAAGTGAACAATATTAACAATAAAAATGATTCAGATTCCCCAGTATGGTCGCCACTATGTTATCACTCAGGTTTTCGTTGAAGTTGTGGAAAAGGAAAGTATACTCGAGGTAACCACAAACCAACCTTCATATACAGAATCTAGCCAATCTGTATCCAGAGAGGGCTCTCTCTTTAAAATTTAGCTTTATTCTTAGAAAGTTTTAGGCTATTTATAAGTCCAAGAAATTTGTTTTGAATTTGAATGGTGGAATCCGCCAATTAAGGGCAAGATTGAATATTTTCAGGTCATTGGGCTATGGAGTCAAAGGATGGCTTTACTGGATTACTATTCTACACACAAGATGGCTTTGCAGGGCATGATAGCCAAATAGAGAACAATTTTTAGAATTTAAAGTGGATGGAATGGGTTTGAAGGGATGAAAGCCAGTTAAGAATCTTTCAGCATGTTCAAAAGAAAGAAATGAAATGATTAAAAATAAAGAGAAGTGAAGAATTCTTTACTATAGCAATCAAAATGTTTAAATTAGTGAAGCAAGAGCAATTAAGAATTCGTTGCTTATAACCAATTTAGACAAAAACATTAAGAATAATCACCACTGAAATCAGAGTACAATTAAGTAAATTCTGATTTATTCTTTTATGTCAATTATTCAGAAATGGACACAATGATATTATAAACAGATATAGAACATAAGACATAGGATAGAAAGACTTATTGATCTGCAATATGACACATGAATCCTGCAAAAATTCCTGAGCTTCAAATTGTCATCCAGCAAGCCACAAATAAATTTCTCCAAAACACTTTTTATTCCAAAAACATCAATGTCACAGCAAAGTAGTAGAATCCACCCTCAATAATTTATTCGAGGGTTTATTTATAGAAAAAATGATTTAAAATATCTCACACTAACCTAGGAAATAATCTAGGGTGACTAATGAATAAGTTACAATAAAAGAGGAGACAGATGGTCTCGTAGATAGGAGAA
The DNA here is from genome assembly GCA_034641835.2 of Pinus albicaulis. Taxonomy (NCBI): domain Eukaryota; kingdom Viridiplantae; phylum Streptophyta; class Pinopsida; order Pinales; family Pinaceae; genus Pinus; species Pinus albicaulis. The sequence goes on along the minus strand of JAXQQM020083405.1, from coordinate 4,043 downwards.
AAAGTAACTGCTGGTGTGCTTTTTTCTCCCTTTGTGGATCTGCTGGAGGTAGGTCCTACAATAGGGCTCGATGCTATCCTTTTGAGTAATTCTTTTTGACTGCTTTGCTTGTCTGATACTCTTTATTTCTACTGATACACTTTCAACTGCCAAACTGATACTCTTTAACCTTTAATCATCTATTTATCCTTTACACAATAGTAAAAGGAAAAATTTTCTATCTGAAGATGAATTTTACAAAATTTCCAACAGGTCTTCCCACCATTTTTCTTCTTCTATTACGGTTCTTTTGAGTTTTCTTAATTTTTCATCGGACTCTGTGTATCTGAAAAAATTGGGCCGATTTGGGAACAAATACCTTATTTCATGCTCAAGATGAAACAAATTCTTTAACCTGTCGTAGAGATTCTTCCCTGTAGGCAATGTTGATTTTGATGAGCTGGTAGAGGAACATGTGACGTTGTGAGCATGTATGTTCAATTTTTTGACATAAGTTTCCAATTCCATTATTTTGTCTTCTGAAATCATTGGACTGGGCAACCCACTGGCTAATAAAACATTAAACCTTTCTTTAAATGCACTGATCTCTTGCTGAATATTTGAGCATTTTCTTTCTAGATTTTTCATAAGATTTATCTTGGTAAAAAATCTTTTTATTTCTAAAATAGTACCTGTGCTGTCCTCAATTCCAAGCTCTGCAAGCTGCTGCTTGGTCTGGGTGTTCAAAAAATATATAAGTTGATTCGCTTGCTCAGGTCTGTGCCTTAATTCTTCTCTTGTTTTATCAATCTCTTCCTGAGCTACTTTGATCAAGTCATTTTGTTCAAATATTATTTGAAAAAAGGACCAAATACTCTTTATTGAATCAATAATATTATTCCAAAGAATTTCATTTATTTCTCTTAAAGGCTTTTCTAATGAGAGATATTTTTCTAAAGCCTTAACCAATTTTTCCAGCCTTTTGATTTCCCTTGTATTATCAGCAACAGTATTTTTCGACATATCATATTTTTTTTCCAAGTTCACCAGCTGTAATTTTGTAGATTGAAGTTTTGTGACTCTGAGTTTTAAACTTTCCATTTGTTTTGCTAATTCATTAGAACTTAAATTGGAAGTATTTACCTGTGATGGATCTGTTTGTTGATATGTTGCTGTTGTACCTGTAGTTGTAGTAGCCTCTGTGGTGGATGTCTGCATGATAGATTCATTTTCTTTTAATGCCTACTCCAGTTCTTTCTCGGTCTCACTTAGTTGCTCAGTCATTTTCAGGAGCAATTCCATCATTTCTTCTTGTGAATTTTCCTTCAAAACTTCTTGAGTTTGGGGATGCCTTGAGGCTGGCAATTTCAATTGCTTTCTCAGTGCAGCAATATCATCATCCTTCTTTTTAATCAGTGCCTCTATGCTTTTTAAATCTTTGGGATTATGACCCAAACTGATGATTATTTCTTCCAGAGATTTTATTCTGTTATCCTTTGCCTGAGAAGAAGCTTTCTCAATTTGCAACTGGGTATTTGTATTATTTAAAGAATTTTGCAATCGATGGGCTGCCATTGCTTTATCAGTAAGGGTAGAATATATAATTTCCCCAGTTTTTTTATGTAATTCTATTTGGTCTAATGGATGAATGTCTTTTCCTAGGACCTCAAAATTGGTCCTAATGTAATTAGATGCTGTCTTGGGTTTTGGCACTTTTGATTTGAAATGGCTCATCATCATTTTCCCTTGCTGAATGTCAAAAGCTGACATTAATCTTTCTTGATTGTGTGGATCCATTCTAAGATACTGATCATATACCTCCATCCTCAATGGGTCATTCTTGGCTTTTATATTAATGAAAGTCTTCTTTATATCACCTGCATCTGTCTTTGGCTGTTTAAAGGAATATACTTCAGTGCTCAACTGTTTTTGTAATTCTTTTCCTTTATGACCTGTGTGTGTTTCACTAACTGAACCAGTTAGTTGAATATCCTCTCTTTCATCATCAATGATTTCATCTATAGATTCCACTTATCGGAGTGGATTCAGTTTCTGCCTTTTAGCTTGATGTTGTTGTGAGAATTCTTTGGAATGAGTGGGATCTGCAACCTGTATTTTCTTGCCTATTTCCATATTAGATGGAGTCTGCAATTCTAAAACTTCAGGGTGATTAACTTGAGTAGGAGAAACCTGTGTTTGATCTGGTGCCTTGGAAGTTTGAGGGTTTTCTGTCATAATGAAAGTTTCAATGACTTGTACTTCAGGTTCTTTCCCTTTGCCTTTAGACTCAACTGCAATTGATGGACTGATTTCCTGTAATCCCTGTTGAAGATTTCCTGCTGAAGAAGTGCCAATATGAGGTACCTGCACTTGCCCAAAAGATTCTAGGTCAAAATTTTTCTCAAGATCTTTCATAATTTTGTTCATATTGTCTTCTTCACTATCTTGTTCAACTAGTGTTCCTTCCATCCACTCATCTTGATTAGCATATTGTTCTATTTTTGGAATTCTGTGGTGAAAGTAGGGTGCTGATTTGTTCTTCATTCTTTTGTCATAGATAAAACTGAATGGATCATAAGGAATCCAACGGAAACTCTTTTGTAACTTGAAATGGTTTTGCAATATATTTTCTGCTTCTTGTTCAGCATCCTGTTGTGGCTAGCAACAACCCCCCTTTTTATTTTAGTAATAATACTAAATAAAATGGGGACCCTTAGTTAAAAATCCAAAAAACAATTAGGATTTGTTTGCCTTAGAAAATAAAACTTTCTATCATAAACCTATAAAAATCCCTTTGAAACAATGTTGCGAAAATCTTAAGTTTATGATAGATTTTAATAAAACTGCTCTTTGAACAAGATAGCGCATCCATAAATAATATATACCTTTGATAAAATGCATTGGTCACAGATCGCATAGCGCAGAAAACAGAATTGGTTAATGAATATCTTTTGCGCTCTTTTCAAACATGCGCTTTTGCAATTTTGCATTATGCGCTCTTTTCAAATATGCGATCATGCGATTTCGTGATATGCACTTTTGTGATTTCGCGATATGCGCTTTTGTGATTTTTGCGATATGCGCTTTGTGCTATTGTGCAATTCCCATTTTTGCGCTATTTTTTATGACTGTGATGACTTCATATTGCGATATTGCGCAAAAAATCGCAGATCGCAATGTCGCAGATTCATGTAGGCGCGCTATCCCAAGGCAATATTTCCATATGTCAAATCCGTTATGCGCTTTAATGATTATATTAAATGATTGGATTGATTATTAATGTGAAATGAGATTGTGTTTAGAGTGAAAGTCGTTTCACAATTAAAATATTATATTTCATCCGCGTTCATATTCAAAACAGTCTCATCACCTTTCTAATATCATTGCTCTCATTTATTCGTAAAACGCAGGCACGAAGGAGCGAATTACTATACAAAGCTTCTGATATACACTATGGGTAAGAAGGAGAAGAGCTCAAATTCTAAGAACAAAGAAATGGCTTCGCTATACGCGGACACCGCCTGTAACAAGGATGCCGGCATGTCCACTTGGGAAGGAATGTACAATCTGTTAGAAGATGAAAACCCTGTGGTGATAAAAGTTGTAGCTACAGCAGGTTCCAAAGATTCGTCTGAAGCAAATCTTAGAGACTTGGCTTGCTCATTTCTGCATAGAATAGCAGCAAGGCCAAGGATTCTCCCATACGCAGACATGGTGAGATGGGTCCTGAACAGCGCTGATATTTCAGACAGGCAATTCAAGACTCCATCTGAAGAGCTAATTGGGTCATTTACCATAGAAGATGTGAGATTAATGTATAAGCTGCCAGAACCACAGGCGACTTACAACAAACAATTCATGGAAGTTTTTTCCAGAGAACACGCGAATTTGGCAGAATGCACAAAGGAGTGGACTAAAAGAAGTGAACCATTGAAGAAAAACAAACAAGGTATGTACAACACGGGTTCGCTTACCTCTCCTTATTGTTTTATTGCTGCCATGTTATGCAGGCTTTTTGGAAAGCCTGACATAAATATGATTTTACCCGAATGGCTTCCTTTGTT
>JAXQQM020092682.1:0-103085 GCA_034641835.2 Pinus albicaulis | reverse complement strand
TACCTTACTATTGGCCCAAAAAATAGCATAGTTGGAGGTTCAAGAGCTATGATACATGATCAGGGGCTGCCATTGCATCTATGTGAAGAAGCATGTAACACAATAGTTTACTTGCAGAACCAAAGTCCTCAAAGAATATTTGGTATGATCACACTAGAAGAAGATTTCTCTGGGAGAAATCGTAACGTGTCTCATTTTAGAATTTTTGGAGATTCATTTTATTTTCATGTCTCCAAGGTTTCAAGGAGGAAAATTCAGCTTACAACAGAGTTGGGAGTTTTTGTAGGTTACCTTGAAACTCCATACAATTATCCATTGTATTTACCTTCACCAAGGATGACATTAGTGAGGAGATATGTTAATTTTGATGAGGATAAGGCTATGATATGCTCTCTAGAATCAGATATAGGTATCTTAATAGTGTAGGATATTCTATCGCCAAAGGAGCAGCCTCAGGATGAACTTCATGAAGTTGTGGAGCAGCCACAAATGGAGGAGCGAAGATGAGGCCAAGTGGAGACACCTACTCAATTAGAAATATCTAGAGAAGGGAGAAAGAGAACCAGAGAAGCTGAAACATTGATACATGATGCATATGATCATGTGGGAGCTCCTACATCACAAGGTAGGAAGAGGAGGTCACCTGAGAGGTACACCTATTATATGGATCTCACGATAAGTCTCAATGAGTCAGAGCCTTGTTCATTTGGGGAAGAAAAATCTCAACCTATTTGGGTTGATGCGATGGTGGAAGAATATGTATCCATCCTAAAGAGCAGTGTATAGGAATTTTTCTCAAGACCAGAAGGTAAATTAGTTGTTGGTTCCATATGGATCTACAAAGTGAATCATGTAGATGATGGGAGCATCGAGAAGTACACGACCATATTTGTGGTCAAAGGATTTTCTCAGGTAGAGGGAGTTGAATATGAGGAAAGATTTTCCCCTATGGAAAGATATTCCTCCATAAGATCAATTCTTTCATTAGCTACACAGATGGGGTGGAAGATCCACCAAATGGATGTGAAGACTACCTTTCTCAATGGTTTGTTGAGGAAGGAATTTACATAGAGAAACTAGAAGGATTTGAGACATATGATTGGGAGTCACATGTGTGCAGATACAGGAGAGAGTTTTATGGTCTCAAATAGGTGCCCCAAGCTTGGTACACTCAAATCGATAGTTATCTCAATGGATTGGGCTTCTTCCACATAATGAGATACTCTAAAATTAATTGATTCTGTAGTTGTCAGCTTCTTCTTTCCATGACTACTTCAGGCTCCAATAAAAATTTTCCTTCTTCATAAATGTATCACAATACTATTTGAACTAGGAGCTTATCACTGATAACCTTGTTTAAGCATGAAACATGGAAAATTGGTTGTACTCAGGAAGATGTAGGTAGCTACAATTTGTATTCCATAATACAAATATTTTGCAACACCTTGTAAGGACCATAGTACTTGGGTGATAATTCATTATCCTTATTAGCTTGCTTGAGGGCATTTGTTTGTATGGTTGTAGCCATAAAAATAACCAATCACCTACATCAAAAATTCTTTCATTGCGATGTTGATCTACCTGTTGTTTCATTCAATTCCGTGCCAGAGTTAGATTATCCTTTAAGAGTTGGAGAACTTGTTTTTGATGCTTGATGTGATCTTCCACCACTTGAACCTACGAATTTTCTCTTAAAGATGATGTGATGGATGGTCAATGATATCCATAAAGTACTGTAAATGTGTTCATTTTTGCTACAGTATGGAAGGAAGTGTTATACCACAATGTAGTTAGAGGTAACAACTTGACTCATTGCGTTTTTTATCAAATACATAGCAACAAAGGTATCCTTCCAAAAATTTGTTCACTATCTTAGTTTTCCCATCAAATTGAGGATGATAAGATGATTTGAGCTAACTAAGTACCAAGATAAGAAAATAATTTCATCCAAAAATTTCTAGTGAAAATGGGATCTCTTTAACTTTCAATAATATTTGGGTTTCCATGTAGATTTTGAATTATTTAAATAAATGTAGTAGAAACTCGAATGGCTTTAAAAGGATGAGATAATGCACAAACGTTTTCATACTTGGTAAGTCTATCAACTACCACCATGATGACACTCTTTCCTTCAAACTTGGGTAAAACTATGATAAAATCCATTGATACCTCCTCCCACTGATCACTTGGAATGGCTAAAGGTTGTAATAGACTCGGGCTCTTAATGGTCTCAATTTAATTTTGTTGGAAAACCAATAATTCTACCACAAACTTCTGAATATCTAATTTAAGGTCATCCCAAAAAATTTCCTTCTTGAACCTGTGGTAAGTTTTTAAAAACCTAATTTCCCTCCTAAGGGGGATGTGTGCAATTCCAAAAGAATCTTATTTTTGAGATGGGAATTATTACATAGATATAGGCGATCCTTGTACCATAATGAATCATTTATCCAGATAAATTTATTAAATTTATTGGGATATTGCTACAAATTTTGAATGTGTGTCCACACCTCTTTTTCATTCTTCCATTTATCCCTTGCTTTAGTTATCCAATCCAGTTGGATAATATAAATGGCACAAATCAATGCTTGCACACACTCATCCTTTCTCAAGAGTGCATTTGCAACAAAATTTTTCTTCCCTTTTTTGTATATGATTTGAAAGTGATAACCCAACACCTTTGTGACCCATTTATGTTTCTCTTCTGAGGAAAATATTTGTTCCAAAAAGTATTTAATAATATAGTGATATTTTTTTACCTTTAAGTGTCTTCCCATTAGGTAAGGTCGACATTGCTTTAGTGCATGTAGTGTTACCAACATTTCCTTCTCATAAATAGGTTTGTGTAAATATTTTCCCTTGATTGGATGACTGTCAAACAAAATAGGTCTTCCTTCTTGCATTAAAACACCACCAAATCCATTTATTGAGGCATCACATTCCACAATAAAGGTTTTTGTGAAGTCTGGTGTAACTAAGACCAATACTTGGAACATTTCCTCTTTAAGATGTTTAAAGGTCGTAGTTGCTTCTGGAGTTTAAGAAAATGCACCTTTCTTTAGTAATGTTGTTAGAGGCACTGCTATTCTCCCATAGTTATTAAAAAAATTGCAATAATACTCTTTCAACCTGAGAAATCCCTGAAGATGCTTTAGGGTTGTGGGGATTTTCCATTACTTATTCTCTTTAATTTTTTTAGGGTCTACCTTAACACCCTCATAAGATACAATATGACCCAAATATTCCACCTCTTGTACTCCAAAGAAAAATTTGTATGTTTTTTCATATAATTTTTTCTCCTCCAATAGTTTGAGAACCATTTCCACATGTTGAACATGACCTTTCCAAGACTTTATATAGATTAGTATATCATAAAAAAAAACTAACAAAAAATTTCTAATGAAGGGCTTGAAAATGGTTCACCAAAACTTCAAATGTGGAAGGTACATTAGTAAGGAAAAAAGGCATAACAAAAAATTCATAATGACCTTCATGAGTTTTTAATGTTGTTTTTGGAATGTCTTCAATCTTCATTCTAATTTAATGATATCCTGAATGAATATCGAGCTTGGTGAAGTAAATTTCTCCATGTAATTCATCCAAAAATTCATCAATGACATGAATGGGAAATTTATATTCAATAGTGAGCCTTTCGAGCTCCCTATAATCCAGACACATACACCGTGATCCATCCTTTTTGTGCGCCAATACTACTGGAGAATAGAAACAAACTTGATTAGGTTGAACTATACTGACCTCTAGCATTTCTGCAACCATATGTTCAATTTCACTCTTTCATTCATAGGGATATATGTAAGGCTTGATGTTTGGAGGAACACTTCCTGGAATCAAGAGAATAACATGATCATAATCATGGATAGGTGGAAGGCCTTTAGGAGTATCAAATACCTCGGAATGATTGTCCAATACTTTTTGGAGATCTGGATAAATAGATGATTTCGATGTTTGAACCTCTAGTGAGAATAATTGTGCAATTACACCCCATTATTCTTTCTTCAAAAGTTTTTTCATGCAATTAGGGTTGATTAACTCCCTTGTTTCCCTGTGATACCCCTTAGTTCAATTTCCTTCCTTCCTAACAAAATTTCAAGAAAATTTCTTGAAAATTAAAATCTATTGTCCCCAAAGAATTTAGCCATTGGACTCCTAGTACAAAGTTAGCATGACCCATTGTAACCATTGGACTATAAATTTCTATACAAAGTGCCATAATATCCAGCTTATAGTACAATGGTTATAGTTCCTCCATTTGCAACCATTACTTGAAACTTTGATGTTGAATATAGAAAGAAATTCAATTTCTTAGCTATCTCACAATGAATAAAATTATGGGTGCTACCTGAATCAATCGACAATATTACCCTTTTCTTCTTTATATATCCTTCTATCTTGAGTGTTTGAGGAGTGGTAATTCTCGCCAATGCATTGCAAGATATGGTTGAATTCATTTCTTCTTTTACTAGGTTGGTTCCTGGTGTATATCCTCTTCTTTTTATGCTTCTTGTAAATTTTTTTCCTCCTCTTTACAATCTAAGTAAAAAAATTTCTTCTCAACACACTTATGACCTTTATTGTACTTTATATCACAATTGTAACAAAGAAATTTTTCTCATTTTTCCTCCAATTGTTATGGTGTCAACCTTGTAGGTTGTGGAAGGTGAGGAGCAACAACACTACCATCTTTATAGTTGTGAGACATGATAGAATTCCTTGTTGCCAAAATTTTTCTTTCAAATTTTCTTTCCACCTTGAATACCTTCTCCAATGAATCAGCTTCCCAAAGGTGAACCACATTTTGGAAGTTATCCCTTAAAGTCCCTATGAAGAAATAAATCCTATGATCTTTCGGAAGTCCTCAATGTGTTCCACTATTGAACCCTTTTGTTTGAGATGTATCAATTGGCTAAAGAAGGTATTTCTCTTTGTATTCTCATAATGTTATACCAATTCTTCCACAAAATGTTATCCACATGAAAATTTTTTTATGAGAACAAAGCCATCGATAACACATAAAATTATTTTTTTCTAAATATAAATATGCAAATCGTACCTCCTCTACGTGTGCCACATAATGTAGATCAAAGAATTGCTCCAGTTGTAGTATCCATGTTAACGAATCCTTGTCATCAAACTTCCTCATATATATATTTGGAATGTGGTTAGTCTTAAAACCACTATTAGAGTCTCTAAAATCATAATTTGTATTCCTTTTGTCCACATTATGATTTTCATGGAGTGCCTTGTCACCACTAGGAAGCATTTCTTGTAGCAACTTTGTCAAACCTTCCTTCAAGCCTTCCAGATCCCTTTTCATTTCTATTTTGAAACCATACTTCAAACCTTCCATATTGACATTCATCATTGCTTCCATGTCATATTTTAAACCATTATTCAAAAAATCCATATTAGCTTCTAATTAATTTTTTATTACTCTTTTCGAGAGTGAAATTTGTTACATTTGGTCTCGTAATTTTGATATATCATGTTGCATAATTTCTTTCTCTTCTTCATGCATCATAGTAGACCTTTCTGTTTGCTTAATAGGTGTGTATATTTATTTGAGATAATTTAGAATCAAACAATGATATATATGATTCATTATTCCCTTTTAATCACTTCAAACTGATTTTTCAAACAAAGTTTCTGCAAATTTAAAAAGCAAATACACATTTTTTTCTTGATTTTTAGGAGATCAATATTGAAATTAGTGTATCTTTGTAATTTTGGATCGCCAAGGTCTGAAATTTCATCTTGTGGTAGCCCTGTGAGTCTTCTTTCCAATTCCATAAGTCTCACCAATATTTGATTCTTCAAGGAAACGTTATTACCAATATCCCATGATGTATTGATTATAGACTAGTTCAGTAGAGAGAACTTGTACAGAGTGCTACATGTCACTGTTTGTACCTTTGAACCTATAAATCATACGAAAAAAGCTACAGTCTGTTCACTTTCAGGAAATTTTTATGAAATTCAAATCTGATGTTTGGAGATAAAGTTATGACGAGTTTTCCTAGGTCACCTTTTTGAGATTGAATTCCGGAGCCTGCAAAATCCCCAAGTTCTTTGGACCATATCTTAGAAAATATATTGAACCAAGATATAAATTTTTTATAATAAGTTCAGCAAGATTCCAACTCTACGTGATCGACATTTCATATTTTGAATCCTCGTAGAAAAAATGTTATAGTGAAAATACCAAGATGACCTATTTGAAGCAGTGAAACCCTAAAATCCAAAGCTCTGATGCCAAATGTTATGCAACCAACTCACAAAATAGAAGGAAAGATAGATTAACGATTTCAGAAGTAGCCTCTTAAAGGGGGAAACCTCCTTTACGTTACATAAATGAACAATTATGTGATGATATAAATGAAAATACCTCCTTGGTATATATAGTAATCTAAGGGGTCACAATATAATCATATCCTACATAACAATAATAATGTAAGGGCACAACAATAACAATAGGTGGATATACTAAAAATAACAATAAGAGGACTACACTAGTATTATAGGGACCTAACATATCTTGTCTTGCATAGAGGACCTTGTAAGGCAATTCGAGATGAAAGACATGGGCTTAATGCATTATTTCCTTAGGTTGGACGTATGGCAAGGTGAAGGCAAATTTTGTATGTCTTAGGAGAAGTATGCCTCTGTAATACTTCATAGATTTCACATGGAAAACTATAATCATATGGACACACCTATAGCTACAAATTGGAGGAAGAAGAATCTCACTTTAGGTGAATAGGTTAATGCTACCATTTATAGGCAACTTGTGGGGTCTCTGATGTGTCTTGTGAAAAAAACACCCAACATGTGCTATGCAGTAAACCAACTTAGTCAAGATATGGTGAGGCCTACCAAGATGTATTGGAAGGAAGATAAGCATGTGTTACTGTACCTTAGAGGCACTACCGAGTATGGATTATGGTACAAGATGACACAAGGAATGAAGCTTCAAGGCTTCACCGATGTAGATTGAGCAAGAGTCCACTAGAAAAGAAAATAACTTTAGGTGTTACCTTCATTGTTGGGTCTGCAATTATTTCCTAGTATAACAGGAGGTAGAGGTTGTGGTGCTAAACTTATTAGAGGTTGAATACATGACTGCAATTCAACCAACATGTGAGGCCATATGAATGGGGAAATTTTTTATGGGTATTTTCAGTGAGGATATGGATCCAATAGTTTTATATTGTGATAATCATTGTTGCATTAGCTCTCCGAGAATATTGCATTTCATGATAGGTCTAAGCACATTGATATATGATATCATCATTTGTGGGAATGTGTGCAGTGGAGAGTTATGTTGCTACAATACATTCAAACTGAGGAGAAATATTTTGACATCTTGAAAAAGGTATTTTGAAGAGGTAAATTATAATTGCACAAGTGCAAGATAGGGATGGTGAAAACCCCTTTCTTGCTAAGAGGGACTGTTAGAAAATTTAGCAAGAAAGGCTCAATTTGACATTAGCCTTAGTCAAATTGAGCAAATTGAATTTCGACATAAGCACAACAACATGGAGGCAGTTAAATAATGTGACAAGGCTCTTTTTACTCAGTTAGATAATAAAATTCAAGTTTTTGGGCTTGGAGTTCAGTCATGCATGTGTTGATTTCTAAATTTTAGGAATCTAGTTAAGTTATTTTCAGTTGTACTAAGTTATTTGACATCTAACAATTAATAGAGTTATTTAAAGGTCAGTTGTGCAGTGATACAACAAACTAACTCAGAGATGTGTCAGTTAATTGATTAATCAACCCAAAATAACTTATGCATGCATGGAGTTTTAATTTATTAGCTAGAGTGGAGGAAACAAAGGATAGTGTACCATGTGTTGTATACTAGTTGAGTGTATAGTTGTTGCATGGAGTCAGGAAATCAATTCCTTGGGAATTGCACAAGGAAATAAGGACTTCCCTATTTCTGAGGAGCTCGAATTAGCTCAAATTTGCGCAAGGGAATAGGAGGAGGGAGGAGGCAAAAATTAAATAAGTGTTGGCTAGAGGCTTTATTTCATAAGAGAGAACGATGTTTCTTTTTCAGGTTGTTCTTAGAGATGGAGTAAGCAATTGTAATAGTTTCTTTATTCAGCTGATTAATGCAAATAGGATTGAGGGGCTTTTCCCAATTTGGTTCCCCTAGAAATCATTGTGTACTTGTGTTTTTTCTTGTTTCATGTCTATGCACGTTTTTCTAAATTGTGAATTTCATTTAACAGATTAGTATAATAGTTTTGTGTCTCCTGATTTCAGATCGAATTCTTGAGCCATTGCAATTTCTACATATTCTTATCATTTTATTAGTGTTTCAACCCCATATTTTCTTCATATTCCTCTTTATTGACATATTCTGCCTTGTAAACTAGAATCAATGCCCTATAGTCCATTTTTACCTCAATGCATATACCTCCTTCCTCTTATTCTTTCCCATCCCTTCCCTAATTTGTTATATTACTCTATTTCTTGTTGTGTAAATTAAGGGCGACGAGAGAAGCCATTTTATGCTATGTGATCATCATCATGAATAGGATTCTAGTATAGAGTTGGAAAGACATAAAACCCCATAACCATGGCTAATGCATCATGCCTAAAAAGTCCATCATCATGAACCATTCTTGTAACATCATAGCTTGTCGAGTTTTTATCTAGATGAATAATCAACTTGGTGCCATAACTTACAATATCACTATTCTACTACATCCATATCATGTTCAGGTCTGAGACATCAATAACCAAGGTTATGTGGTAAATGCCATAAATGACATCCTTTACTATCACGTATCTATTAATCCACCATATAGTGGGATGGTGGGTGAGACTCAATATTTCCTAGCACACTACCTCGAGAAAGCACTAAAAACATTACTAAGGTGATGTTTAGGTTGATTTTATACTAATATTGCTTAATTTCCATGTATTTTGGATTATAATTTTGAAACAAAACAAAAAACATATCTACAATTGAAAAATATTTTCCCTTGAGATAACCAAGGTTAACAAGAAATTCTTTGTTACAATGTTACGTTGACATTTTGAATTTTTTTAATAAGGTGTTAATTTCTTTGTCATATTTAGGTAATTTCCTTTCTTTCTTGAAGTAGACTTAGTCAAAATCAACTAGTCCTTTCTTGATATTTTAAATAAGCCAAAGGAAACTTAGTCAAACTTGATTTGTAACCTTATTTCTTTGTAAGTTATTGGACAAAAGATTCAATTTGATCATCTTGCTCTTGATTTAATATCCTTATTCTCATGTGCGTTGTGATTTTCATGTGAATATCTTTATTTCGTTGTTTGTTTCAAACATGTAACAATTATTTGGACTAGAGGAAACCTAGGAAGCCATCCTCTCTAAAGGGAAATAAGTTAAATTTTCATTAGAAATAATTTTCTTTTTGAATTTAAATTTTAAAAATTCCATATATTTGTTTCTTTAATTTTTTTTAATAAATTTTATAAATATTTTATTGCATGTTAGAAATAGATAATGTCAAATATAGCCAATGATAATGTTGCCAATGGAAATTTTTAGGAGGAAAATCTCAATAGAGTTTTATCTTTAGTGATTGGTGATACCTTAAATGATTTTGAAGATTATGATCACTCTGAAATCCCATGTAATTCCTATTATGTTAATACAACATAAATAATCAATAGAGATTTACAATTAGATGTTGGTGACATCCCTTTTAATGATGCGAATGTCAATGACAATATTGACCATTTTTTTTGTTGAGAATGTTAATGATGCCATCCCTCCTCAAGTTGGATCAATTGAGTGGTATGTTTTTTGTTACATTTATTACATGTACTGAGTGCTAAGGACTAAAAAATAGATGTGTTAGTAGATCGATGATTGAAAACCATTATAATCAATATGAGCATTAAAACGAAGGAAAGACTTATTACCTTACAGTAATATTTTATTCATCATAAGAGGATGAATTATATGTTTCTTTTAATTTTTTCAAGACCTTCTTAACATTTCCAACATTTTCTATCATACATATTATTTTTAAATTAGGAAAATACCTAAATAAGAGTGTTGATGCTTCATTTCTGACTCCACGTGATAGTAGTGATACTGTAATATTCCTAAATTAGCACACAACTAGTTGGAATATTAAAATTTTATTTTTCTTCTTAATTTGATGAATAAGAGGGTATGGAGACCCATAAATATCCTTAATACGAATAAAACCAATGCCAACGTGAAAGGATGATATCTTGGTAGCTTAATTGAGCACCCTTAGGTGTGAAAAGGGGCTCGAACACATAGACTGGGTCAACTTTGATGAAATCAACAACATTGTCATGGAGGTGTGGACATTTATGGAGGGATAACACAACTTTAGTTGGAGACTCTTTGCATGCAAGTAGTGTCTTAAATGAGTGGGGCCTAGGGTTAATAAGCTCATCACTTATATAAGGAAGAGGATGGCAGAAATATTTCATTATGAATGTTTGGTTAATTATATTTTGATATATGTTTTGTTTAAACATATAGCTTTATTCAACTGTTTAGCTAAGATTGCAGTTTTGTTTATCACATGGTGTTCCTAGTTGGGAATCACACCTCTTTCCTTGAGAAGCCTCTAGGAAGAGCTTTGTGCTACATTTCCACATTTAGGCATCAAGCCAAGCTTTAGTCTTGTGGCACAACACAGTTTTTGTTGAGAGATGTGATGAGTTGCAGGTTGCAGCAGTGGAGACTAGATCCGGGTGATTTCTGATCTACTTTTCAGTGGAGGAATATTTCCTTCCATTGGGAGGCTGATGAGGAAGGCCCTTGAGCCTTATTGCAACATTTGGCATTAGGCCACTTATTTATTTGCCCCTACAACACAGTTTCTATCTTGGACTATGCTATTTTCAGGGAGGAGTTGCAGGGTGGTTTTAGTACACCATTTGGGGAGGAGGTTTTATAGAGGGATCAACCTTTCATATAGAGATTCTATTGGAGGAGGCTACATTATTTGGCATATCACATCAACCACGCCTTTCCATTTTATATGTTGCAGTGAATCTTTAGCCCTAGGGCTTTGATTCCCATCTTTTATAGTGGTGTATTTCTGAAAACTCTTTTTGGGTTCTTTTCTAGAGGTTGTTTAGAGCCTTGATATTCATTGTACAGTATATTTGAGGCATATATCAGCCCCTCATCTTTGTATGTTCCTTTTTTGTAGCAGTGCACCTTATGATTATGTTGTAGTAGTCTTCTGACATTTTGATATAGTAGCAACACCTCAATATTGAGGGTTTTCTTCATTGGAGGCTTATTGTGTCTTGTTAAATGTTTTGTGGCCCATTATTTTATACATATATGCTACTGTTATGATGAATGGAAGGTATCCATATTGGCCTCATGTTTTTATACGATGTTTTACACTGTTATTCTAGCATGTTGTTCTATATTCCTGCTTTTCCCATTTTGGAATATTACAGTGGTATTAGAGCATAATCTTGGCTCAGCCTGTGGATATTAAGTCAATATTTCATCAAAATATGGAGATCCTCTCACAGATAGAGAGAATAGGTCTCTCAGAAGAAATCGAAAGTATGATTATATAGTTGATATAGAATACAAGGGTAAAATCCCTTTATCAGGAGGAGACCTACCACCATTTGGAGATAGAGATGACGCAATTGCTTTAACTAGGGGAGCTCTTGTATCCTTGCAAGAAGTTCCAAAGGATCTTACATATGAAGGTCAGGAGCAACATGTGTCTATGTTGATAGGCAATGAGACAAAAAAATGGAGGAAGTGTGTTCCAACATTGAATATAGTCTTAGGGACACACCATATTATAGATCATTCCCTTGTGATAAATACTTTTGACACCAATGATATGTTGAGTGTACATGGGTTGATTACATTTGGAGAAGACGCCTTAGACTGTCAGATCTTGCAGAAGATGGGAGAAGATGAGAAGGATGGCCAGCATCAAGTGATTGGGAACATACACACCCATCATTTTCAGGAGGTTTATGAACAAAGGTAGGAGGATGACTTGTGCAGTGAAGGCAGGGAAAAATCAGTCCACTCACATATACAACCTGATCTAGGCCTTGATGTTTCATTACATGGAGGCATTCCACCAGGGAGACCCCCTGAATGGAAGATGATCAAAGAGTTCTCTCAACATGTTGCACCATTCATAGATCTAGGAGGAGTGGGAGCATTGGGAGGCCATGGTACAATGCTGAGAGTCTTGGGTAGACTCAAGGAGGAGGGAGACATTCTCCCAACATCATCATTACCCACTCTCATCTCAGATCTTGCACTGAGAAAGGAGTAGCAAAGGGAGGATAACAACCTTCCATTATGTGAATTTGGCATGGGAGATTTCAAAGAGGAGGACAACCATATGGAATATGATTTATGTGATATATTAGCAGCGCTGTCACTTTGGAGAATATATCCATATTGGAAATCCCAGTTGTTGGTGGATTATTCCAAGGATCTTTTTACTTGTATGATACTTGATGACCTACCACAAGAGGAGGTATATTCAGTCAGAGATGAGTTCATCTACTATCATGGTAGGATATTCTTATCTAGAGCCTCCAAGATCAAGGAGAAGTTACCACATGTAGCACATAAACATCTTCTCTTCAGCCATACTTATTCCATGAGAGCATACCATACCATCATGGAGGGATATACTTGGGAGGGCTTTGAAGGGGAGATATATCAGCATTTGAGGAGATGCATGGATCATGTGGAGATGGAATAGATACATAACTCTTTGATGGAGTTATCACAGTCACCTCTTTCCTCTTGGGGAATTAGAGGGTATCTATCTATGAGCCACTTCATTTATGTGAGCAGAGTATATGGTAAAGATCTTGGTTTTATGCACAATGATTTATATGATGAATATTTGTATCCCTTTACCATAAATGTGCAGGCCATTGTTCCAAGGGGGGGAATTATTCCCTATAAACTTCATGGCCAACTTTGGGCCATAAACTATGTTGAGTAGGGCCACTCCCTAGGAGGATATAGGGAGATGATATATCATTCCAGGTGTGCACCAAAGGCACCAAACATAACTCACCTTCTCAAAGCATGTGAGAAGAATATGGCAGTAAGTAAGTGGTGGGGAAACCACTTACCATATCATTATCTAATGTAGTCAGGAGATAAATTGCGCTGGTTCCATATGTGGGACTATGACCCACCTCCATTTTTGCATATGGTTGTTTATGTATCACTAATTTTGTTCCCATATATTTATGATGTCCTTATTCTTTTTATGGGAGTAATTGGAGGGAGGAGGGAGGGATTGGATATGCCCTTTGGGAGAGATATTATCCATGGTTCTTATGTTTCATATTTCTGGGAGAGCATTGGACCATCCATGATTTCTACATTGGGTCGCTCGTTTCCTTGAGGGATGAGCCATTCGGGTAACTTGAGCACTTGGGAGGTGCCTCTCATGAGCAGATGGGAGGAGTTTTGCTATGAATTACCACTTTGGAGGGTGATTAATTTTGTATGGATGATAGCTTGGAGATTGGAGCTCCATATGGGAATGAAGGTTCCCCACATTTTCAGTTTTGTCCTTACAGTTTCTTGGGGACAAGCAACACTTGGGAGGGGAGGATTGTAATATTCCTAAATTAGCACACAGCTAGTTGGAATATTAAAATTTTATTTTACTTCTTAATTTGTTGAATAAGAGGGTATGGAGACCCATAAATCTCCTTAATATGAATAAATAAATGCCAATGTGAAAGGAGGACATCTTGGTAGCTTAATTGAGCACCCTTAGGTGTGAAAAAGGGTTGAAACACATAGACTAGGTCAACTTTGACAAAATCAACAACGATGTCATGGAGGAGTGGACATTTATGGAGGGACAACGTAGTTTTAGTTGGATAATCTTTGCATGGAAGAATTGTCTTAAATGAGTGGGGCCTAGGATTAAGAAGCTCATCATTTATATAAGGAAGAGAATGGTAGCCATATTTAATTATGAATGTTTGGTTAATTATAATTTGATATATGGTTTGTTTAGACATATAGCTTTCTTCAGTTGTTTAGCTCAGATTGCAGTGTTGTTTAGAACAGGGTGCTCCTGGTCGGGAATCCCACCTCTTTCCTTAAGAAGCCTCTAGGAAGAGCTTTGCACTACATTTCCACATTCAGGCATCAGGCCAAGCTTCAATCTTGCAGTACAACACAATTTAGGTTAAGAGATGTGTTGAGTTGCTGGTTGCAGCAGTGGAGACTATATCTAGGTGATTTCTGATCTATTTTTCAGTGGAGGAAGGTTTCATTCCATTGGGAGGCTGGTAAGGAAGGTCCTTGAGCCTTATTGCAACATTTTGCATTAGGCCACTTATTTATTTTCCCCTACAATGCAGTTTCTATCTTGGACTGCGTTATTTTCGGGGAGGAGTTGCATGGTGGTTTCAGTACACCATCTGGGGAGGAGGTTTTCTAGAGAAGGGATCAGAATTTCATCTAGAGAGTTTATTGGAGGAGGCTACATTATTTGGCATATCATATCAGCCACACCTTTCCATTTTATATGTTGCAGTGAATCTTCTGTCCTAGGGCTTTGATTCCCATCTTGTATAGTGGTGTATTTCTGAAAACCCTTTTTGGGTTCTCTTCTGGAGGTTGTTTAGAGCCTTGATATTCATTGTACATTATCTTTGAGGCATATATCAGCCCCTCATATTTTTATGTTCATTTTCTATAGCAGTGCACCTTATGACTGCGCTATAGCAGTCTTCCAGCATTTTGATATAGTAGCAACACCTCAATATTGAGGGTTTTCTTCATTGGAGGCTTATTGTGTCTTGTTAAATATTTTTTAGCCCATTATTTTATACATATATGCTGTTGTTATGGTGAATGGAAGGTATCCATATTGGCCTCATGTTTTTATGTGATGTTTTACACTGCTATTCCAACCTTTTGTTCTATGTTCTTGCTTTTCCCATTTGGGAATATTACAGATACTCATAGTGATGGTAATTAACTTGATACTATATTTATTTCTAATGATGGTGCTAATGGAATACACCCAAATACAATGGAAAAGAAAGGTAATTATATGAAAATGGAGGACAGGAAAATTTCCATTATCAATGACTTATTTACTACACCCTTGTTGGAGGATGTGCCTCAAGAGGATGACGACATGATTGAACATAGTAGTAATGTTTAACCAATATTTAGAACATTTTTTTTTAAGAATTAGAGGTAATATTATCCTCCCATAATTGCATAATTTTCCTCAGACATATAGAGTGGTGTTTGTTCTTTTGAAATATTTAAGGATGGAATATAAATTTTTATATATATTAGCTAATTCCTACATGATTTATTATGGAGACACCACGACACTGAAAACGAGGAATTATATGTATGTTATACTAGTAGATATCAAGATGATCAGGTGATGATTAAAGTGTTTCATTTTATTCCCATCATTTTATGTTTCCAACAAGTATTTCAGTGCAATAAACTCACATGATTTTTTGATTTTGATGCACGAAATAGTAGTGGAGATGATTTTATGTAGATATGTGTTGATTTTTCCTTATGGAGGGACACTAAGGAAGAATGGTCATTTTTACAAATTAACCTAATGGTGTTAATCCATTTGCAAGGCCAACTAGTAACTAATGATTTTAGTTCATTTGTGAAGGCTAGATGCATTTCCTCAATGTTGCTAACAATTGTTATAACAAAAAGCCTTTCATGTGCATATTGATGAAGAAGAAGCACATGATTTTTCCATTGATTATTCTTTCAAACTAAATCCCTTAACGTTGAAGTTGAAGGCACAAAATATTACAACCGCTAATATTATACTAGTTTTTTCTCATAATTCAGACTTATCAATCCACAGACTAAGTAGCCTTAACAAATCATTTTATACATCATCCTTTTTTATAATCTATTAATCTCCATAATTTAAATATGAATTGAGTGATCCCAAAACCATTTTTTTCACCTCTATTTACCTACAGTGACGTACATCAATGTGATAATATAATAATATCACATGCATGTAGTCCTCTGAACATATCTAGGTGCATGTGCTCCTAGATTTGTTTATAAATAAACATTCACATATTTAATTAAATATCTATTGATGTAAAATATTTAATTACTAGGTGCATATATTTAACCTAATATTGGGTTTTTAAATATTAATTACTAGATGCACACAATGAATTTAGCACAAGAAAAACAATTTTAACATAATATACTAGTATGAAAGATCAATATGTGCATACATGATCATTACCTCACATATGGATTGATACTAGACGATAAAAGTATAAGTTCCTAACAATTAAATTATTTCATAATTCAATAATAAGAAGCAAGTTCACATAGCCTTAAGATGTTACATGCTCTTCTATATCATGAATATAGGTGCACACAAATTTAATTCAATTAGGAATTTTATCAATGCATACATAATCCAATATCATTTTGTCACACTATACCATTCATAGCCACTAGAAATCCACTCTTGTTTGTTGAATGATTTGGCTCCACATTGAAGGGGACCATTTGATAAGACAAGATTTTTGGATGACAAAAGTTATGGTAAGGTATTAAAACAAATCACATTAGTTTACCTCAACATGCATAATAAAATTTCTGCATAATCACATGACAACTCCATGGAGATGTGATTAAATCTCTATCAATCTTCGCAACTTTGTATAAAGTGATTATTTCATGGCAT
Source organism: Pinus albicaulis (assembly GCA_034641835.2). Taxonomy (NCBI): domain Eukaryota; kingdom Viridiplantae; phylum Streptophyta; class Pinopsida; order Pinales; family Pinaceae; genus Pinus; species Pinus albicaulis. Next base: position 86,325 of record JAXQQM020092682.1, on the reverse strand, counting down.
GACTTTCATTTCCAAAATCCCTAAGTCTTCTCATGAGTATATAGAAGCTAGTATAAAACTAGGGATCAAGTCAAATCCTCTCTAAAACCCATTTAATGGAAATTTTACCATTATTGTTCATGGGAATGGGCTCCCACTATATCTATCACTAAATTGGCCCTTTAGACCCATGGGGTGGCTATATTATCAAGTTCTTATTCACACCTTATCAACAAAACATAAAGTCATAATATGCCTCCAATCATAGGTCACATAAGTAAAAAATGACTATCACCTTGTGACTATCATATGACCAACATAAATCACATATATCCATTGTATCTACCATCAACAAAAATGTTCAAATCATAGAGTGTGTTGGCCAAACCATGAACATTCATTTAGTCCTTAGATGCATAACTTACTCATATTCAACTTTAATTAAATAGTTAGATTATATTTGTGTTATACATTAGGATTCACTCATTATGAATATCATGGAAATGCACATATTGTGTTATATATTAGGATTCACTCATTATGAATATCATGAAAATGTGCATCTTGTGTTATATATTAGGATTCACTCATTATGAATATCATGATAATGTGCATCATATGTAAAAATAATTTTTATCACTTATAATATCATGCCATCATAATATAATAAATATTGATGTATATTCATGTCTATGCCTAAGCCAAAATAACATAAAAACTACTATATTATAATGTAATCTTATAATGAACTTGTCTATAAAATCACTGAGCTATAAAATGCACTTTTTTTCATAAATATAAGAAAACCAATCTAGACATGACATTTTAAGTCTCTATTAAACATCAATAATTCAACATCAAATCTCAAAAGTATTCTCATTTCGAATATAACATTTGATTCAAATTACATTATGTTCATGGGCTTTTCAGTCAAAGAAATATATTGAAAACTATAGTAACAAAAAAATAAATGAATTTTATATTGCCACAATTATTGATTGATGGAGTAAGATACCACAGGGAAGGGTTATGCATTGAATGAAAACTTTATCCGCTCCTACATCGCTTTGTTTGAAGAATTTAAAGCATGAATTGCTAACTACATATCGCATCAAGTGAGGGTTGCCAACTCATGCGATAGGGTGAATATATCACAGACAGCGTAATTCTTCGATGAAGTGATGGTTGGCTACCAATGAACCCACATACCTCATGTGATTCACATTGGTTTCCCATCTAATGGACTGTTTGTCAACTATGAAAGTTCAGTGCACCTTGGGCTCAGCTTGGCATTAGTTACATTAGGAACCGTTTTCAGACCAGTGGGATTGTTGCGCTAGGGTACAAGATTTTGAAATCCACAATCTGGGCGTCTAAATAGCGCTAAGAAATGCGTGACTTCATTAATACTTCGACGTAGATTGCGTGCCGCCTAGTTCCCAACTATACTATTCTCTTGTCACCCAAAATATAACTTTCTCAGTGATACACAATTCTGTATCAAACTTCAAGTAACTATTTTTTGGCCATACATAACCCTATGTTGCACTAGAAGATGACTTGCCTGGCATGAGTAAAGATGGATATGGATTCTTCCCTTATCATGGACATAGAGATTATCCATGCAATATGTATCACATGAAACTAGGATTTCCATGGGATATGGAATGGTTTCGACACCTTGATATACAAAGTACTATAATTACTCCAATATAAAAATTACTAAAGGACTGACTTGCTTGGATGTCTCATGGACTCAAATATTCATGAAAACTATGATGAGCACCTATATCTTTAGTCAATTAAATGGTTTTGGGTTTGGGTTTTATGGCTTTGAATTAGCATTCAAAATCAAGATTTAGCATGCATACATACTAGGAGATTGGATTCATTTAAAAGACCCACTTGTGCAAACTCTTTCTCTCCACTTCCTAGGTCATCAGCACTTTCTCTATGCTTATCAAACTTCTCCTTTGACCCCCACTTACATTCCCGTATTGAAGAACCAATATTTTCTCACCTCTCATAGGGAATTTCATGGGCAAAAGCGTACAACTCCATATGGGTTGTGTCCATCATCTTTGAGTAATTTTAGTTGCCATTTCACCTCCATACTCGGTATTTGGCTTTCCAGCAAACCAATTCTTGGAAGAAGGAAAAATGTATCATTTAAAATTATTATAAATCATCATAATATATTTGTTTTAAGTATCATAATTTTTATTTGGAAGACTTTACTTTTAAATATATAATTAAAATTTGAAATGATTTGTTTATTTAATATATAGATGAGAACCTAAAATGAATTGAATTTGATTTTTTATAAATTAAGTATTTAATTATTATTATTTATTTATTAAATTTTAATTTTAATTTTAACTATTTTAATTAATTTATTAAAATTTAATTTTGAAACATATAAATATAAAGATATATAATATATTTTTATATAAAGATATATAATATATTTTTATATAAAGATATATAATATCGTTTTTTAGATGTCAGAAAATGAACTTTTATTATAAAAACAAATGTTAATATTGTAGATTAGTATACATTTCATTGGTGTGTTTTTGTAAAATATTATTATATTAATTAATTTTTTCATATTTTAGGAAAATATTAAAATTTTTTATTCTTCAATATATAAATATTATTTAAAATGATTTGTTTATCTAATATATATTTTAAAAATTAAAGAAAATTGAATTTTATTTTAATATGAAATTTAAAATATTTAATTATTATAACTAATTTATTTATTTTTAATAATTTTAATCCATTTATAAAAAAATATTATTATCATTTTTTAATACACCTTAATTCATATTATTTCATTCTCCCAATAACAAGAAAGATAATATAAAATACTACACATTGCATATTTCATCTTACAAATAACAACTCCCAACTTTTAGTAATTTACACTTTGTATTCTACAATGCCACAAACAAACCAAAAACTTACAACAATTTTCAATAAAATGAGTACTTGATATTCCCTTATAATCAATACAATAACATAGGACTAATTTTCCGATATTCCTAAGGCCAAAGCACTTCTCAGCTTCTGTGCTCCAAATCGATTGAGATAGTGTGTCACCGCCTCCAGGGTTTGTGCGGTCAATCCCATTGTTGATTTTTTTTGTTTCAGAAGGCATGGATTGATTTATAGGGCTCGCGTTCCTCAGGAGGTCACAAAGGGGAAGCAGAACCAGAAGGGCCGCCTTCCATGAAAACTTTCTGATCTTCATGGTGATCGAACACAACTGTGAAGAAGCCTTTGGGCCTTGTAGGTTTTGCATTTGACATTATCGTCCTCCATTACAATAACAATATTCCATGCTTTTTTGGCGAGCCAAACCGAGGGGATTGAGTGAGTATATTTGGTGAAAAATCCAGCGGGGACTTGGTACAACTTGCTATTTTGGACATTGATGATGCTACTAGGTCTCGCTGATTTTCTGACCTTTTTCTAAGGTTGCCATTTCAAGTCTTTGGAGAAGGAATTGAAAATGGAGAAAGTGGGAGATTGTGTACAGTCGAGGTATGAACCTAAGGACCACTAATAAAGGTTCGGGTGGATTACTAACAATGTGTTGAGGTTGTTTTCAGGTACATGGCTGGGATGGTTTTCTTACTTTGTATGGGGTAGTTATACTGGAAGGGGCGTTTTTACTGGACGTAATGATCCTCTCCATATTGATTAGAAGCTGATTGTTGAATGAAATGACCTTATGACTGGGTTATGAGTTGTGGATGTCCCTACCCATGGGAGGCTGGAATTCACTTCTTGGGGCCTGTTTACTTGTTTGAATCTCTGGTTATTCCAGCTGATATATGGATTTTACTGGATTTTTCAAATCACATCGGAAATTCAAGATCGAAAAAGCTATTTTCTCGACGAAAGATCAATGTATCCCTCCTTCTGACATTTTTGCCTGTCCTTGTTTATAGGACTGATACTTCGTATCACCTTGAAGTAGTATTTTGAGGGTAGTTGGGTTGCCATCTTAACAACCTAAGACTGGCGGGAGCTACAGTACCATACGTGGTGGACAATAGTACTATTTTATGCTCGTAGGCAGCCGTTGGGATAGATCACGGAGTCAGGCTCTATTTAATATCCTTGGTTGGGATTGACGTGGAAAATGGTTGTATTATTCCCGAGATCTTTTATTATATTTCTTAATTAAGACTTGGGGGTGGGGGAAATAGAAAAAAATATTGCCAAGTGTAATGAGGAGGTGCTAGACCTATCGTTTCTACATGAACTTGGGGTGGCGGAAGAGGCAGGAACAAAGAAAACTGAAATTACTCCAAAACTCCACTGTTTGGCACCTGTGGGATATAGTTCACAAAAACTGCAGGAGGAACCATAATTTTAGAGGCTAATCGAATATCATACCATTTTTCAGATCCTGAGGAACCACGGGGAGAGGCGACGAAGACTATCAAACAGGGAGTGCAGGGTCTATTACTTAGTTTCGACAGCGATGTTATGTGGGAAAGACTGGAAAGTCTTACAACCAGAGTAGAAATAGGCAAAAGGAAGTTTCAAAACCATGGAAAGGCTGATGTTATGAAGTGGCTTTTAGGATCCTGGGACAAGTTGTTGGGATACAAGCCCATCATTAGCAAATTGGAATGGAGCTGGTACTGTTTCCATATGTTAAAGGAAGAAGACATTTCCATGGTACTATGTTGAACCTGGGTGAGTGGGAGGTGCTTCTTTGCCTTAAACCGATGGGATATTGGTTTCCACCAGTATTTAAATGTCCTTGTTAATCATCTACTTTGGGTAAAACTCGATGGACTACCACTGCAATTCTGGAGTCAAAAGGCCTTAATGGAGATTGTGGATTGTTTAGGAAAATTCCGTTCCGTGGATCCAAAGTGCTTTGGTATCTATGATAAGCATTCGGCATGGATTCTGATTGAGGAATCATTTGTTGAAAGCTTGCCTACCTATATCGATTTATAGTGGAACGGTAAAATCTATCGACAAGCTGTAGATTATTGGAAAATGTCATTTCGCTGCTACTGTTATCATGCAATGGGACACCTTCTGAAGAATTTCCTGCGGAGAAAGGATTATGTTGTGGAAAAGAGGACAATGGCAGATAATCTGAGGCATGCGCGGACCTGTGGTGAGGATGATAAAGCACCTATGGTTACTGCGAAGGTGATGGGTAAGTCATCCCCCTGTATTGATCATATTAAGGATAGTAATTATGAGATTACTTTTCCCATTTAAAATGTGGAACCTAATATGTTTGTATCACCAATGTACTTGCCGAATGTTTCATTTTGTGAGGGGGGGTTTTATCTTCTTTTATCCCCCAGGGTATGAGGGTTAATCCAGCTTTGAATGAGATTCTAGTGGCAGAAAAACTTGAACATCCTGGGGTTGACTTGGTGAATCCACCTACCCTGACAAATCTGGATTCGTCCATTGAGAAACTTGACACTTTCTCTGATCCATTGACAGTGTACTCTGACTCCCCTTTAAATAGAGCGATGGATTCCCCATCCTCACGGAACTCCATAGGGAGCGATTTAGATTTATTGTTGTCTGGAAATGATCCTATCCTAAAGCTGCTTATAGTGAATAAGGGAAATCATTCATCTCCCAAAATTGTAATCAATCCGTCGTCGAGATCAAATGTTACTATAAGGCGGGGAAATGGAAAATCTAAAAGAAAGAAGAAGATTGTACCGGTATCAGATTTACAGAACATTTATCCGTATAGTAATTTTAGAGATGTGTTGGTATTATTAGACATTAGTAGGGTCCTTGGAGCTTTGACCCCGAATAACCTGGTTTCCCCATGAAGATTGTTTATCTAAACATTAGGGGTCTCGGTGGGAAAGAAAAATTCCTATCGATCAACAATTTTCTCTTTTTTTATAATCCTACTTTCATTTTTATTCAGGAAACAATGCAATCTGTTGATAGTGCTATCATGTAGTTTCGTGCTATCTACACTGACTGGCATATGGAAAAAATTGATGCAGATGGGCAATCTAGAGGGTTGGTGGCTCTATGGGATCCCAAGTGGGCGAACATGAGAGCCTTCGGTTTCTTTGGAGGCATCCTTCTCTCGTGCCTATGCAGGGGTTTTCAACACCGAATTAATATTATTAACATGTATGCTCCTTATAAGGATAAGTTTATCTTTTGAAGGCGAATAGAGGACTGTGGGATTCTATTACTCCATAACCTTTTAATAGCAGGTGATCTAAACTGCGTTTTAAATGATAATGAAATTTGGGGTGATAGAGGGAGATGGGATCCGATGTCGGAGGACATTAAGAAGATCTTCTAGAAATCTGGGATCAGTGATATTTCATTTATGGATAATAGCTCAACATGGTTGAATGGTAGGAAAGGTGGTGAATTCATAGGAAAAATGCTGGATAGATTTGTTATTAGCAACAACATGAGATTACATATGGACAAAATGAAAGGGAATGTTGAGGATCTTACTGTGTCTGATCATAGGCCAATTACTTTACAGTGGGATTTTAAAGAAAGGAAAGGTGGCATACCTTTCAAATTTAATAGATCATGGTTGAACATTGAATCTTTTAATGTGTTGATTCAGGACTATATGAAAAAACATAAAAGAATGAAGGAAATGTCAGCAATGACATGTCTTACTATGTCTCTGAGCGATTTAAAGAAAGTAGTTAAGAAGTGGGCAACAAGACAGAAGAAACAAATGAAGTTCAGAATTATAGAGATTCAGAGGGAAAGGACTGAAATTTTAAAGGACATTGAGGAGGGAAGATAGTCGGATGACTATTGGGATAAATTGAAGCTATTGGAAGAAGAATATAGGACACACCTGCTCATGGAGGAGCGGGAATGGAGACTGAAGAGCAGGGCAACGTGGTTACAATGCGGGGACAAAAATACTAAATTCTTTCACAAAGTGGAAAATGGGAGAAGATGCTCAAACGCAATATGGGAGATTGAAGCAAACGGGGTGACTGTAAGAAAAATAGAGGATACAAAAAGGGCAGCGGTGGAGTATTTTCGCGCTTTATATGAGAAACAAGTTCTGTCGAACATTGGTGTACAAATGGATTATATAGAGGATTTCCCTGTCACGTTCGACCAGGAGGAACTAATCACATTAAAACAACATGCCAGTCTGGAGGAAATCAAAACCATTCTAAAATCTTTTGCAGTAGACAAGAGTCCGGGTCTAGATGGATGGACCCCGGATTTCTTTCTGCATTTCTTTGATGAATTTTCTTTGGCACTTACGGAGATGGTGGAAGATGTAAAACATATAGGAAGAATGCACGGAGCTATAAACTCAACTTTCCTTGCATTGATCCCTAAAAGGAAAGGGAAATTGACTTTTGATGATTACAGAACCATTTCCCTCTGTAACACCCTTTATAATATAAACTCCAAGATTATAGCAGAAAGAATTAAGGTCATTCTTTCCAAACACATTACAAAGGAGCAGGCAGGTTTTTCGAAGGATAGGAGTATCCATGAAGCTGTAGCCATCACACAAGAAATTCTTCATTCTATGCAGACAGAGAAATTGGATGGGGTGGTCTTGAAAATAGATCTAAATAAGGCTTATGATCGGGTCAAATGGAATTTCTTAAGAATGATATTATTCAAAATCAATTTGGATAGGGAGATGGTGACATGGATTATGGCGTGTATAACACAGACTTCTATGGCAGTTCTAATAAATGGAACTGCATCTGCTTTTTTTAATTCAGGCCAAGGATTAAGACAGGGATGTTCGTTGTCCCCATCATTATTCATTTTGATCATGGATGCCTTAAGTTTAAAGCTCAAAAAAGCAAGGAACAATGGAAACTTTAAAGGATTGAAGATTTGCAGAGAGAAGATGGTGACCCACAGCTTCTTTGTCGATGATGTACTTGTCTTTGGGGAGAAGGAGAAAAGTAATTGGGAGGGATTTATAGTCATCCTGAACGGTTTTTTTAATACAACAGGCATGCAGGCAAGTGAAGTAAAATCATGTATATTTTATGCAAATAGGGAGGATGAGGTACTTAATGAGTTGGGGCCCCTATTTAACTTTAAATTAGCCCTACTTAGAAATGGTTTGACATATTTGGGATTTCGGCTAAAGCCGACAAGATACACAGTGGAGGATTGGAAATGGCTAGTGGTGAAATATAATAAAAAGATTCGTGTTTGGGCATCTAGATGGTTATCGAGAGGAGGCAAGATTATTTTGTCTCAAGCAGTTCTACAACAGTACACAGTCTACTGGGCTCATATTTTATGGATTCCAAAATAGACAATGGTAGAGATAAACATAATAATTACTAGATTTATATGGAGTGGGGGCAAAGAAATTAATTCTATCCATTTGGCATGCCTGGAGTGTTTAATGAAGCCGAAGGAGAAGGGAGGATGGGGTCTGTTGGATCTGAACACTTTTGGGAAGTCCCTCATATTCAAATCAATGTGGAGTCGTATAACAAAAGACAGTCTCTAGGCGGAAATCATGAAGATTAAATATATAGAAACAAGGGAACCAGAGGACATCCTAATTACGGGATGGGAGGTCGTCAAATGTAGATCAGAAATCTGGAGAGGTTTCAGCAATTGTTGGTTAGAATTCAAAGAGAACTTAGAATGGAAATTTGGAACCAGAAGCAAGATACAAATCGGAATTTTAAATATGCTTGGTTGTGAACTTTCCACACCACTGGGAAGTGGGATCCTATACACCTTAAATCGAATAGGTATTTTCTTCATGGGACAGATAATAAGGGAATGGAATTCGGATATCCCGAGCTGGAAAAACTACCATAAGATGGGACTGGAAGAGAACAATACAGAGGATTGGGAAAACTACATCAAGTTACTAAGAGGTATTGGATTGAGAAAGGACATAGAAGGAGATAGGCTGACTTGGAGAGGAACTTCAATGAAAACACAGATCAATATGAAGGAAGCTTACGCTGTTATGACAAGCAAAATACTAGAACAAGAACCAGATAGTTGGTTCAAAATGACGTGGAAAGTAAGGGTACAGATAAAAATGGTCATCCTCATGTGGCTCATATGGAAGAATAAAAATCTAACATGGGAAAACCTACAAAAAAAGGGATGGCAGGGTCCGGGAAGATGTCTGATGTGGAAAAAATGGGGAAGACAATATACATTTATTTTATAGCTATGATTTTGCTTACGAGACTTTAAAAATGCTTTGTCAGATACTAAAACTTCCATGTCCAGAATATAGAACAACTACTGATTGTATAAGTTGGTGGTTCAGGCGGGGCTGCCATCTCAGAGCCATACCCATTATATTACACTGGCAAATATGGTGTGGGAGAAATAGAAGTATTTTTGAAGGGAAACACAACACATCGTGGGAGATCTGTGCAAAGGTATATAGTACAATGGATAAGCTTAAAGTAAATCAGAAACCCCCAAGGGATTTGTCTAGAAAGATGAGACCAATTGAACTGCAATACCCCATGGGATTTTTTGATGGGGCATCGCAATGCCATAACTGTGGATGTGGGGCATGGCTAATGTTATCCTGGGAGTGCCACTACAAAATTCACTGGAATGGAGGCAGAGGGACTAATATGCGGGCTGAAATCATAGCACTATGGGGCTTGTTGTGGTTCACCAATCAACAATATATGGAGGAGTTACTGGTTTTTGGAGATTCGAAGGTTATCATAGAACATCTAAACAAAGGAACACAGCTAAATCCGAGTTCTCTCATACATTGGTTGGATAGAATCAAATCTCTGAAGCAATCTTTCTCTGCTATATTTTTCAGCCATGTCTATAGAGAAAAAAATACTAAAGCCGACAGATTATCTAAGAGGGGTTTAAATGGATGCTTCGATGATATGTAATATGAACTCCATAACGCAAATGAGCAGGGAGCGAAAGGTATGGTCAATTTCAGTTAGAAAGAGAAGTCTATATTGTGGGCAAAGGAGAGGCAGAGAGAATACATTGTGAAGTAAGTTAGAGATTTTTGTTTTTAAATTTTGTACTTAAAGTTGGCTGTGTAAAAGAATGCTCCTACCGATGAAAAGTGAAATTTTTGTTTTAAACCACTCTGATCTGTATAAGAGTTAAACAGTGAAACAAGAGGAAGAAATTGATGTTTTAATGATATCGAAACCTGGAAAATAGTTCCTGAATTGTGAAAATTGTAAAAACAAATCTGGATTTTTGATTTTGCATAGTTATGTGCCCTGGTACACTTATATAAACCAGAAGTATTTTTAGTGCTGAAAAAAAAAGGGCTAATTTGCCTTCCCAAATTATAAATGCGTTTTAACTTTGACACATCTTTTATTAAAAATAGAATAGTGATACTGTTGTTTGTTAAACTTCATGCAGATATCTAAAAATATAACAAAGATGACCATCCAAAGGGTGAAAAAAGAGCCATCGTTCCACGTTTGCTCTTACACTGATCACATCAATGTAAATCGTGTACTATATCAACTTAAAACCTTTGCGTAAGTGGAACCACATTTATCTAATTATTAAGGATAGTTGCATCAGTGTAGCCACACATTTATTCAATTATTAAGGATAATTGCATCAGTTTAGCGAGGGCCGTAGCAGCAAAGATTCCCGTCTTTGCAATGATAGAAGCCTGCTTCGTTGACTTGGCACTCCGCGCAGCTTTGAACAGGGCTACAAAGCAGATCGTAATCCTTCGTACTCCCCAAGGTAGCACTGCATGTCAATAGTGAAATATAAAACTATGTCAATAGTGAAATATAGATGGATGAAATAAACAAGTGAAACGAAACAGTGTTTAATATATATTTCAATAGTTTTCGATATGGTACAAAATGAGTTAATAGGTGAGTTAATAAAATCAAGTGCATCACAGGGGTGAAAGGTATACCACCATTAATTTGTCCATGAGGGTCTCCGCACATTATGTGAAGGCAGGTCTTATCCATGAGGGTCTCCGCACATAAAACATTGGCCTTCTTTGCACTGATCTTTATTAAGGAATTGCAAACGAAGTTTAGAAAATATTAGATTTTCAATTTTTGTAAGCAGTTTAAATGCAGGTTAAGGAAAGGGTTGCACCAGTAGAAGCTGCGTGGCTATGAAGAGAAGAATGGTCCAAAAAAACGGAGACCATTTCATCAAAATCTCATAGGCACGTTCTCATCCGAGCTTGCTTTGTATTCTTTTGAGAGGAAAGGTGACCAGGCTTGTTGAAGAATCTTAATAAGGATAGAATTAATTTTTTAGTAGGCAAGCAGGTGTAATATGTGTTATAATAAGGATTAACAATTTAAATGATTTAACAAATGAAAATTTAGTTGATAGTTAAAGTAATGTAATTTAAAGGAGAAAACAATTTCAATAGTCTAACATTTGATCTAATGGCACAGAAAAATACAGTAACAATCTAGAGAGTTATTTTAAAAAAAAAACTTACAACAATGAATATTATAAATTAATATACATTTCATTATTATATCTTTATAAATAAATTTCAACTCTATAATTTTTTGTTTAACAACAATAATGTAGAATTTCATATAGTAAATCAAAAATCAAATAATAAGGATATGAAAATGTCAAATTCCACAAACATTAAGAAACCACTTTCTTAGTGAAATAAGAGTACCATTTCTTTATTGAAATTCGAGTTGTCAAATTCATATATTCAGCCTGGATAAAGTTTTAATAACAACCACTATCTTTATGGAATTCATATCATCTTGATTATCCACCATAAATATATTTGTTTTTTCAAATTACTTTAATCTTTAATATTCTTCTCAAAATATGTATTCTGCTTATTTTATGCAATCGTTTCCATTTTATTATAGAGCACTCAGATACAAGTGTCAAGCTTTTCATGCTTTGATTAACTTTTGGCATAGTCAAATGGGCTGAAAAAAATTAGATTAGCTGTCGAAGTTTTATTGGTTTTATATTTGAATTATATCTCCTGATACATATTTCTCCTCAGGTGTCATCCATTTTTCTTAAACCGGTTGACCTTCCCTTTCAAAAGTTTCACGCTGCACTGCCATGAATTCTACAGGTAAACTTATCACTAACCCTCTGCTCTTAGGGTTGGTAGATTATTTCTATCTTGGCATGCTGATTTTTATTGCATAACGTAATATTCTGTGCTTCAATCTAGTTTTAAGCATGTGCACTTGTCACTTAGTGTGTTTCCAAGTTTGAAATATCACAGATTTCAGCACTCGCTTTATAAGGGAGGAATCTTTGATAAAGTCTGGTTGTTCTGTTCATTGTACATCATGAAGTGTGACTAACACTTGATGTTTCAACCTTGGACGTGTACCCACTGACAACTTTTGAGAAATATCTCTTTAAATCCAACCTCTACCCCACAAAGAGAGAAATCTGTATTCAACGTTGCAGGTTGGCATGCAATACAATAAGATAAAGTCGGGTTGTTCTGTTGTTCATTGTACATTAGATGTTTCTAACATTAGAGGTGTACCCACTCACAACTTTTGAGAAGTATCTCTTTAAGTGATTTCATATCCAAACAGAGAGAAATCTGTATTCGAAGTTGCAAGTTGGCGTGCAATACACTAAAGATCATTTCCTGGTACAATTTAGAGTTTCAGTGGGCCCACTAGGGAAAAATGCATCTTTCACTTTGGAGGTTGACATACTTGAAAGTGAAATGGGCAGGTATGTATACCTATAAAAATTAATTAATCTGGGAAAATAGGTTCATCATATTGAAAATTAAAAAAAAAATAAAAAAAAAATCTATAAAATATATAATTTTAATTTATATTATTAATATAATAGATGATTGAAGATCTTGGAGACTGTTCATGAAAGAGATTCAACGAGAAAGGAACGGATCCGATGGAGCAATCTAGGGCTTCCTGCGCCAAAACCCCTGCCGCCACTGTGTTTTCCGCGGCCGCGGCTGTTGCAGCGGCGCCCCCCAACGCTCTGAATCTTAAAATCATCCGCCTTCGCCAGGAGATTCCTTTCCTGCTGCGGAATGCTAACGAGACAGCAGCAGCACCCTCCAATCTCCTACTTGGAGCCGTCAACAGCTGCATGAAGAGCCCGTTCGGGCCTCAAGACTTCTTCAATCAGATTCACAAGAGTCAGATTCCTGTTTCGTCCGCCGATGCAATTGCTACCTACTTTGATTTGCAGCAAAGCGCTGCCATTCTCTGCAAGAATGGACAGGACAGGCTGAGTGTTGGCCTCTTCCCCTGTCTGGCCGCCGCAGCCTTGGGACACACTGCTCTGCTGGATCCAAGCGTCGGCATTCCTTATTCAGTTGCTTTCAAAGCCAAATGCCCTCTGCATCTAGGGAATCCAGGAATCTCCTCAGTTCAGAAGCTAGCTTTTTCAGATCTTTCAGCTTCCGCTTACCAGATCCAGATCTCTCTTTTAACAGGAGGAACAAAACTGCTCTGGGTTCACGCCACGAATCTGGTGCAGGACATTCTCCAAGATCTCGAACACAGCTTGGGGATTCCCTCAAATCTCATGAGGCTTCTTCACGGAGGTAAACAACTTGATGTTTCTTTACCCCTGTCTCATTACAATATCAATAAAGATGCTACAGTTTTGCTCTCCCTTCGTTTGAGAGGAGGAGCTATTGGGCAAACCTCCTCGGCTCCTTCCTTCTCCTACAAGGATGCGGTTCATTTGCAGCCACCCAAGAGAGCCACTCATTCAGCTGAGGCTCCCAAGCCTTTCCTGGTGGACAAAAGGGAGGATTCCCCTTCCATTGAGATTTCCCATCCATCTTTGGAGGACCAATTTCAAACATTTGCAGAAAAGGCTATCATTTGCAGGTTTAATGGCCTATGGCCTCGAACTGCAGATCTCTATCAGTGGATCCATTCCAACTGGACCAACAATTGCAAGGTTCTCTTTTGTTCGAAAGGCTTCTTCATTGTGGCCTTTGCTTTCAGTGAAGACTATCAGAAGGCTTTAACGGAAGGCCCCTGGTTCTGGGGATCAGCTGGGCTCTTCCTAACTCCTTGGTTTCCATATTTCGACCCCTCCTCTGCTGTCATCACCAGACTTCCCATTTGGGTCAGGCTTCCAAATCTTCCTGCGCACCTCTGGCACTTTGCAGTCTTCCAAGGAATTGGGAACACTCTAGGCCGCTTCCTGGCCACAGACGCCTCAAGGGGGGAGCAAGGTATATACACATATGGCAGAATTTGTGCAGAAATAGATATCAATAATGGGCTTCCTGATAAGATAATTCTCAAAATTGGGGACTTCCATTGGACCCAAACCTTAGATTATGAGAATACAGCCTTTCGGTGTCGTCACTGCCATCAGACGGGACATCTCCAAAACTCATGTGCCACATTCCTCGGCAAATCGAAGATTAAAAAAGGGAAATCCAAATCAAAGAGTTGGAAGCCATGTGTTCCTCCTCCCATGGACGACATTGACTCCTTTAGCTCGGACGAGGAGGAAAAAGATGCAAATGAAGAAAATGATGCGCCGGCAAAGGACCCCCCCTCTGCCAGCCCTATGGATCTTTCGGCATCGCAGATATCGCAGAAACGTTCACAAGCGCCTTCTTCCTCAGATTCAGAGAAGGAGGCTTCTCCTTCAGAACAAAATTGTCTACAATTGGTTCCTGTCCAGTCAGATCCCAATGGCTGGGTTAAAGTCAGCAAAAAAAAAGTGAAAAAATGTCGTTTGGAGGTTACTACCCAATCTGGGTAGACCCCTTATCTCGCTTTATGCTTTCAGTTCCCCTTGTTACCCCTGTCACTTTCGGCTTGTTCTAGACTGCTTTTAGGAGCTGAGGTTGATATCTATCATTTCCAGCGCCCCTGTTTCTTTTCTTTGCTTTCTAGCAAAGATCTGCTTGTACTATATGGTTTTTTTTTTCTTAATAGAATTAGTCTTATTCAGAAAAAAAAAATATAATAGATGATTTAATTTATTTATTTTTTTCATATTTTTTTTTAATTCTTTTTCACTAATTTTTATCTTTTTTTCTTAAATTTTATAAAATAAAAATATTTTAATTTAAAAATAATAATTCTTTTTAGAAAAACTAAAATTATTAGAAATATAAATAATAATATTATAAAAACATTGTTAACCATAGTTTAGAAAAATTTGCTAAGATTTTTACACTTTATAATAAATTTCCATCTTTAAAATTTTCTTTATTTAATTATATGTCTACTTTGTTGTAAACAATATTTCAAATATTTGAGAATTAGAATTCTTAGCATTTCCACATAACTACATGTGTGCTACATTTGGGTGTCTAAAAGTGAAGTTCTTTTAGATGTGTAGGAAAATTTTGGTTTCTTTGGCCAACTCACTTATTTTATATAAACTAAGTGGTAGATTAGTAGAAATTCTTTCGGTAATAATCACTTGTACAGGAACGTGGTCGACGCGTTTCGAACCAACCAGTGTGGTTCATCATCCACACTGGATGATGAACCACACTGGTTGGTTCGAAACGCGTCGACCACGTTCCTGTACATGTGATTATTACCGAAAGAATTTCTACTAATTTATATGATGGATCACAGAAGTTTAGATTCCAAAAATAAGTGGTAGATTGTTCATCCACACCAACTATTAAAATAATTGCATGCTTTCAAAGAATTAATAAGACTTCGAGTATGCCTTAGCATAAACAAAACAAAACAAAATGGTACTGGAAATAACTTAGCCCTTGTTCGGTAGTTCTTATTAGATATAAAATAGAACAATTTTAAATTTAGCTTGGCCCATAGCCACTAAATCCTATGCTATCATGATAGTAGAAAAAAAGAAGAAGAAGTGAAGCTCCAATGTTAGAGGGGAAATAAAGGTTAAAGAGAGATGAGGAATTGGGAGTACTCATAAGCTTCGTTGTCTTCCATTATTCCTTCATTCCTTATTTCTTAATCATCCTTTCGAGTATGCTTTAAACCTTGGATGAATTTTAGCAACAAGTACTATTTTTCATTGAGTTGTAAAAGATCCTTAATACTTATTAGTAGGGAGTTATTCTTCTTTGACGCAAAGTCCATGTAGCATACTATCATCTCCTTTGTATCAAAGTATAGGTTGACGTTAAATAATGTGTTATGGTTTCTCTTAAGGGAAACCCTATATTTGAGATGACGTGATCCAATTTTTTGTCTAATTGCTTGTTGATAGTGGCAGTTACTATTCACTTATGGAAAATATCCTCTAATTTATCTAGATTATGAACAATGGTGAGCTTCTAACAACAAAAAATCCCTATGATATATAGTGTGCCCCTACATTGCAACCTCTAGTTCAAGTTCTTCTAGATTTGGTTTTTTATGAGTCTTTCATATGGGGAATGTTCCCTTGCCTCTATACCTAGCTTGTGCCAATTTGACCCCTTATGCTTATCCTTTTATTAGTGTTTTTCCCACATATTTTCTTTCTCTTCCTCTTTCTTGAGGTATTCTACCCCATAAACTAGATTTGGCACCCTATACCCATGTTTACCTCAATGCATATAGCTCTTTTAATTATTTCCCATCCCTTTCCCAATTTTCTATATTCCTCTAGTGCTTGCTGTGTAAATGGAGGGTGACGGGAGAGGCCATTTTATGCTATGTGATCACCATCATGAGTAGGATGCTATTATATAGTTTGAAAGCCATAAACCCTCACATCCATGCGCAATGCATCATGCCTAAAAGGCCATCATCACATACCAAACTTGTAGCATTGTTGCTTTTCAATTTCTTATCCAGATGCATAAGTAATTTTGTGCAAAATATTCCAATAGCCATCATTATTCTCCTTTGCCAATATCTTGTCCACGTCCAAAGACATCATTAACCAAGGGTGTGTGGTAAGTTCCATACATGATATCCTCTACTATCAGGTAGCTAATAATGGCACCATCTATTGGAATTATGGGTGAGAGTCAAATTTTTCTGACACCCTATCTTGGGAAGACACTAAAAGCATTTATTAAGTGATGTTTAGATTGATTTCATATTAACATTTCCTAATTGCCATGTATTTTTTATTGTAATTTTGAAACACACACACATATATATAAAAGTGACAAATATTTTCCCTTCAGATTACTAAGGTTAACAATAAATTACTTGTTGTTATGTTGATATTTTGAAAAAAATCAAGAATGTGTTAATTGTTGTGTCATGTTTGGGAAATATTATTTCTTGTTTGAAGTTAACTTAGTTAAACTTGATCGGTCCTTTCTTGAAATTTTAAATAAATCAAAGGTAACTTAGTCAAACTCGATTAGAAAGCTTCGTTCTTTGTAAGTTATTGGGCACCAGGTTCAATTTGATTACCTTGTTTTCTATTTAGCATTCTTGTTCTCTTGTGTGTTTTTTTTTCATGTGAAGAATCTTTATTTCAATTTTCTATTTCCCACACATAATAATTATTTTGACTACAGGAAACCTCTTTGAACTTGAATTTGTTGAAACAAGCCATAATCATACTTTGAAAGGAAACATAATTAATTTTTCGTTGGAAACATTTCTTTTTTCTTGAATTTACATTTTAGAAAGTCCATATAGTTTTTTTCTTTAATGTTTTTAAATAGATTTTAGGATAGAAATATATAATTTCAAATATAGATAATGATAATGGTGTTGATTGAAATTCCCATGAGGATATACTCAATAAAGTTTTATCTCTAATCATGTGTGCTACTTCAAATGATTTTGAAAATTGTGATCACACTAAAATCCCATGTCACGCCAATTAAGTTACTAACAACATTATAGTTTTACAATTATATGTCAATGATATACTTTTTAATGTTATCAATTTTAATGACATTTTTTTATCATTTTATTATGATAGTGTTAATGATGCCATCCCTCCCCAAATTGGATTAATTGAGTGGTACATTTTTTGTCACATTTATTGTGTGTACTAAATGCCAAAGACTAAAAAAGAGATGTGTTGGTATATTAAAAATTGTTATAATCAATATGGGCATTGCAAAGGAGGAAATACATATTACCCTATGGTAAGGTTGTACCCATTATAAGAATAGGAATTATGTGTTTTTGTTCATTTTTCTAGACCTATTGAACATATCCAACTTTTATTAATTATACTCATTTGTAAATTAGGAAAATACCTAAAGATAAGAGAATTAATACTTCATTTCTATCTCCATGTCATAGTAGTGATAGTCAATGATGGCAATGAACTTGATACTATATTACCTTCTAATGATGTCACTAGTGGATTGCACTGAAATACAATGGAAAAGAATGGTAATTATATGCAAATAGAGGATGGAAAAAATGCCATGATAAATGACTTATTTACTACACCCCCAAAGGAGGATATGCCTCAAGAGGATGATGCTAGGATTGAACATGGTATTAAGATTTGACCAATATTTAGTACATTAATTTCTATTTAAAAAAAAAATAGAAGTAATATTCTCCTCCCGGAGTTTCATAATAGTCGTCGGACATATAGGAGGGTGTTTTTTTTTTCTTTTAAAATATTTAGGGACAAAATATAACAAAATTGAAGCATTTGAATGATTATGTGCTTTATTATGGAGACAACACTACAAAAAAGGAGGAATTCTATGCATGTCATACTAGTAGATATTAATATGGTCAAGTGATGAAGAAAACATTTCATAATATTCTTCATTTTATTCCCATCAACCATGTTTCCGACTATTATTTTGATGCAATAAACTCACATGGGTTTTGGATTGTCACGCACAAAATAGAAGTGGAAATAATTCTATGTAGATGTGTGTTGATTTCTCCCTATGGAGTGATACGAAGGAAAAATTATCATTTTTACATATGAACCTGATGGTGTTAATTCATTTGAAAGGCCAATTGGCTATTAATGATTTTAAATTCATTTGTGAAACTTAGATGCATTTCCTCAATGTGGCTAACAATTGTTATAAGAAAAAGTATTCCCTCTGGATATTGATGAAGAAGAACCACATGATGTTGACATCGATTATTATTTCAAACTAAATCCCTTAGCTGTTGAGTTGAAGGCACATCAAGCCTACATTTCCTAATATTGTACTAGTTTTTCCTTACAATTCAGAATTATCAATCCATAAAATTAAAAACCCTAGAAAATAATTGTATACCTCATCTTGGTTTTTACAATATCTTTCCATAATTTAGATAGGAATGCAATGATCCCAAAATCCTTTTTGTCAGCTCTATTTACCTAAAATAATGTATATGAATATAATAATATTACATGCATGTAGTCCACTAAACATATACAGGTGCGTGTGCACCTAGTTTTTCTCAGAAAATTCCACATCTATAGTTAAATATTTATTGATGTAAAATATTTACTGGGTGCATATATTTACTTGAATACTTTCTTTCTGAATATTAATTACTACATGCACACAATGAACTCATCATAAGAAAAACACTTTCAACATAATATACTCATATGAAAATGCAAGATGTGCATACATGATCACTACTTTACATATGCATTGATACTAGACAATAAATCCAATTTCCTAACAATAAAAATATTTCATAATGAAATATTAAGAAGCAAGTTAACATAGTCTTAAGATGCTACATGCTCTTTTATTTCACGACTCATTAGAGGAATTTTAGCCTAAAAGTGTCCATGAAATTTTCACATATATAATATGTAAACCAATCAAAATAATTTAAATTTAAAAAGAGGTACAAGTAAATATTTTGGAGAGAAAATAAAGAATTTTTTTTTTTTAATTATATTTTTAGCTTATCTCTTTATAAATTTACTCAAATTTCAAGTGTAGATACTCGTTGGATGCATAATTAAATTCCACATCCAACAAGTACCCATTATGCATACTTCTGAGAACACCCACATTGATAAAAGTTGAAGATACATTAAAAATAAAAAATGAAGATACATTAAGAAACCATTTTTTTAATGTATCTTCAAGTTTTATCAATGTGGGTGTTCTCAGAAGTATGCATAATGGGTACTCGTTGGATGGGGAATTTAATTCTGTATCCAATGATCATCCACACTTGAAATTTGAGTAAACCGATAAGGAGATAAGCTAAAAATACAATAAAAAAAGTAGTTTTCTTCTTTTCCCTCCAAAATTCATAACTCTTATTTTATTATTTTCCCATTATTTTATTAATTTCCCTGATGAGGCCACTTTTAGGCTGAAATTTCCTCTAATGATAGTTTCACATAAATTTAATATAGTTAAGAAGTTGTGCAATATGCGCATAATCCACCATAGTTTTTATCACACTCAACCATTCATAGCCACTAACGATCCACTCTTGGTGCTTGAACAGTCCTTCTCACCATGGAATGGGACCATTTCATAAGATTAGACTTTTGGATGTCAAAAGCCATGGTAAGGTGTTAAAAAAAATCACACTCATTGAACTCAACATGCATCATCAAAATTCCTCACAATCACATGACAACTTTATGTAAATGTGAGTAAAGTTCTATCCCTCTTCCAAACTTTTGGTAAAGTGATTATATCATGGCATCGTTTTCATTTGAAAAATCCCCAAGGATTTTCATGAGTATATAGTAGCTACTCTGGAAGTAAAATCCCATTTGAAACCCATTTTATGGTTTTTTTACCAATATTCTTCATGGGCATGTGACTATTCTATATCTATTACTAAATTGACCCTTTAAGCCCATGGAATGGCTATCTTAATCAAATCATAACAAAAAATATCAAATCATAATAAGAATCCAATCATAGATCACATATTTAAAAATTATTTTCACCTATTGAATATCACCATAAATCATATATATGCATTGTAACTACTATCAACAACATTCTCAAATCATAGAATGTGTTGGCCAAAACATGAACATTAATTTGGTCCTTAGATGCATAGCTTATTCATAGTCAAATTTAATTAAATAGTTAAATTATACTTGTGTTACACATTTGGATTTACTTATATAATGAAAATGTGCATCTTATGCAAAACCAAATTTAATCACTTGCAATATTATGCCATTATAATAATATAGTAAATAATCTAGTTTCAAATTTACAATTGATATTCATCCATGTGTATGTCTATACATAAGCCATGAAAATAGATAAACTACCATCTCATAATATACTCATCTATAAAATCAATGAGCCATAAATATGCATCTCTTTCCATAAATATAACACAACCAATCTAAACATGTCACCTCAAGTCTCTATTAAACATCAAATCTCAGAAGTAGTGTCCAACATTACCATGAGTAATAAAATTTAATTGTCATGAACTGTAATAACAAAAAAAAATGAATTTAACTATTCCATATCCATGGCTCATAGTTAGCTAAACACTCACACATATCCTTTTGGTTTTCAAGTTTCACTAACTCATTTGTAACTAACCTAGCCCTTGGCTACATTCCCAGGGTTACCGTCTCTATCCAACACAAAAAAAGCTCAGGGTTTCTGGAATAAAACTTTTTAATGTGATGAGAGTTGTGAGTATCACACCAAGTCTCATTTCTGTAGTGATACAGAGCATATATAACTCAAAGAACCCTTTTGAGTGATACATGGACCTGTGTTGCACCAACGATTGATGCCACAACCACTAAGGAATGAAATATTGATATGATTCATGGATGTGGCATGGGTTTCTGATATCTTAGATTGTGTTGAGAAGATTGCATACTTCAATAGAATGATTAACACAGTTAAGAAATTATTGATGTAGTAAGATCCCGATGGGAAGGGTTATGCATCGAATGAAAAAAATTTCCGCTCCCACATTGCTTTGTTTGGATAATTTAAAGAATGAGTCACAACCTACATATCAGGTGAGTATTGTTAACTCATACGATAGGGTGAATATCTCACAGAACACACGATTTTATCATGAAGTAATGGTTGGCTATGATCATTATCCTTGACTAATGAACCTGCTTGATTTTGATACACGTTGGTTTTACGTCCAATCCACTGTTTGTAAACTCTGAAATTTCATTGCAACTTTGTCTTAACTTGGTATCAATTACTTTTAAGGAATTTTTTTCAGTGGTGTGATCTTTCCAAGACTACTGCAAACACAGAAATGTTTGAGGTGTGCTTCACTTTAATATCGTTGCCAATTTGAAACATAATTTCCCAATTGAAGCATTATTGTTGTGCTATGGCACTCGATTTTGACATCCACAACTTGGGACACATATGTGACATCCCCATCCAAGGTTCTCGTATGAGGCACATTGAAAATTTATGTAAACATTTGCAAGTTTTGAAATAAAGGAGAAAAAAAGGAACAAAGTCATGGGACATAGATTCCAAATCTGGGGATGGGAATTGATTCTTAGGATGTTATGGTTTATTTTGTAAAGAAGAGACATGAAATTTAGGACAACCATTAAAGGCTTGCTAGTGCATCAAGTAAAGAGGATGGCTCCTGAAATTAAATGGGCTGAGGAAAATTACTCAGGCCCATGCTTGCTTAAGAAAATCAACAAGCAGAAGATTACAAAATTTATGAGGGGCTAAAACAGCAAGGGTGCAACAGTAAAAGAAGAGACCTGAAATCCTGAGAGGAGGGGGGAATGTCCAAAAGGAAAGAACATAAGGGAGATCCAGGGGAAAAAAAGGGAATTTGAATAAATGGAAGGGATAGAGAGACATGAAATTTGGGAAGGAGGCATTCGAACAGGAAGGGAAAGCAGAGATATTTCTTCTGCGGGGAAAGCGATAACTCATATTCCATTCAAGAAGCATACCAAGGAGGGATGAAAGGTGAACTTGAATCTAAAGTGTTCAACAAGATGCGATGAAGAGAAGATAAAAGAAGAGAAGGTGATCAATTCTTTGTTCCTGGAGGCTGTGAGTTTAGTGCTAATATCTATAGCCTTGTAACATATTGGGTTACCTAGAGGTTTTGGGCTGAGATAGGATTCCTGTAACTAGGTAATAACTTCACCCTATTCTAACTAGACTGCTTTTTCGCCCTGAAAATCATGGAAATTCTGGTAAGATATTAAGAAAATCCGATAGGGATTTATGCAAATCCACATTATAACTATAAAAATTTAATATTTTGGGTGTCCTAGAGGTTTTTGATGGTGATGAATCCATTTCCACCATCAAAATCATGATTCAAACATTGTTACTTTAAAATTAAAAAAAAAAAAAAATTGGCTCAAATTCCGACCAATTTTGGTCGTCCGGGCAATTCCTCCATCTCATTAGACAACTCCAATAGCTTCTAGGTCCCTAAATTCTATGGGAGGATTGAAATATATGGATCCCTGTAATATTTTTGGATTCCGTAGAGACTGTGAGCTGAGCTAGCTACTCTGGAGCCTTGCAACAACTTGGGAGGAGACGATCCTGAACCCAAGATGAAGACAAGTTCAATCACGGATCCTAGTGACTGCCCTAACTAGTATAGTGGTTGCGAGAATCCCTAGGAGGGGGTGAAATAATGTATGTGAAAAAGGAGGTGAGGTTGGGCACTTATGGACTCCCCATACAGGAAAGCGGGAAGTGAACCAACTATAGGGATTGACGCAATAATTCCTCTAGGGACCTTACTTATCTGTCAACTTGAGTGTGGTCCCAGCAACAAGAATCCCCCCTAGACTCTAGAATTTGTCTTGGGGGTTACATTCACAAGTAGCGGTGAATGAAACTATCTAAGGTTGGGTGGAGAGTCACAGTCTCAGACTAAGATTCCCTGCAAAATAAAAGAAAAGTATTTGTGAATACGACTTACACATTAATGGATTATGTTACATTGTCATTTGTAATATATATGGAAAAACATGGACTACTATTGTATTGATTTTTTTATGCTTATGGGGCAACTATTAAATGATATTTCCCTGATTTGTACGTTGAATATGTCTATGTATATGTCTGTGTACATGTGTGTTGTGTCTACACTTAAAATTAAGTAAGTAATATCCTGAGTAATGGAAATCACCAAATATCCAAAGTAACAGAGTGGGAAAATAGCCCCATAATAGTAGAACCTAAGCTATAGAACAAAGGAAGACTCTCACTCCAATTAAGATGCTTAAATGTGTTAGAAAGAATACATTAACTAAATATAATGAGATTAATTATCTATTTCATACTACACCTTGAACAATTAAATAAGTGGGATTTAAGACCCTTTTTATTAATGTACAAATTATATCAAAGACCCACTATGGGTCAGATTCTGTTATTGAATACTTTGGGGAAATTGCCTACAATTTATTGTGATGAATAGAAAGCAATATGTGAAGGATCACGAGAGTGTTCTTCAGACAGGTCGTACCCAATGGTCCTGATTCCATGCTTTGTAGGAATATTGGTGCAAAAGCCTCCATTCCCACCACAGGGATTTTGGCGATGAGGACCATCGGTCCCTACCAATAACCAAATGCTCTGACCACCCATGAGTGGTCTTGTGGATCTACTGAGAGAGTTCGTGAGGACCTTGGAACTGTTGATGTGTAGAAATAGAGGTGTAAGTCTTCTAGAAGCTCATGCTATGCCTCTAGTAGACATTGTATACAAGAGTTCCTATGCCACCATGAAAATAATTCCCTACCCGAAAGTAGGGAAGACTCGCAGGGTATGAACCCCTCAATGTAGCTATCACCCAAGCTCAGAAGGGGTAACACCATAGAACATATTACTATGAATTCAACGAAGTGGTGAGATACTAACGTAGATCTAGAAGCCGAGTATAACTTTGAGACCAAGCTACAGTAGAGAGGAACAACTCGAGGAATTCTGCACATTGGTAGATCTGGACTTCGACGAGAGCGTAATGAACACTACTCAAGGCCTTACATAGTGGAGAGCCGAAGTCCCTTTTCTAAGCCGTTGGGGTATGCTAAAGGAAGGCATTCGTTGCAACATAAGGGATTGAAAACTTGAATTTATAGGAAGGTTTTGATAGGCTTATCCCTTTGCAGATCACAACCTCAAGTAGAAAAAAACTTTCGATTGGAGCCGCTAGATTCTCCTCCTACACTATTGGTTAGAAGAAGACCAACATGGATTATTAGTGGGGCCCATAAAGCCAAGCAGACAACTAGAGGTCAGAGGTCCTAACCAAATTTTAGTGGTGGCATAGGTAAAGTCATGTCGACCCTATGTTAGTTAGAGGTCGGGAGGTCGGGTTATGTGCTGACAAGCAGATTCACAACTGAAATTTCAACCCAACTAGGTTGAAGGTCGGGGGTCAGGAGGTCAGGGAAACGATACGTTTCAAGCTCTAGCATGGACCAACCCTCACTAGGTCATAGGTCAGGAAGTCAGGAGTGGGGAAGCGAGATAATGTTATGAAGTAGGAGATGCGTATGTCCCGACCATCCATCATTTGTTGAATTGGATGGGTTGTTGTTGCTACATACA
This sequence comes from Pinus albicaulis, assembly GCA_034641835.2. Classification (NCBI taxonomy): domain Eukaryota; kingdom Viridiplantae; phylum Streptophyta; class Pinopsida; order Pinales; family Pinaceae; genus Pinus; species Pinus albicaulis. The sequence continues at coordinate 60,977 of JAXQQM020092682.1, read as the reverse complement.
ATTGGTGACCTTTGTTCTTGTGCACAAGAAATGGAAGGGAAAATAAAGAAATCGAGGGTGAAAACCTCCTAATCTTGTTTCCATAATCGGACAATGAGAACCAGATTCACCAGTAACAACTCTCTTACCTAGGTAAATGGATGGAGTATGTCAGAGAGTGGTATCAGAGCCCAAGTTCAAAGATATACTAGATGTGCTTCGTCATGTGCAAGTGAGAAAAAAAAAAGAAAAAAAATTGGAGGAAACTATTTGGCTAATTAACTAATTAAATTTAAAACTATAACTAACTTACTGATCCTTGCTTTGTTGATAATATGACATTAATAAAAGTTACCTACGAATAAGATTGTGGTCATATTGTTTATTTTTGTGGTCATAGGACATAGATATGTTGTTTTTTTACTATCATGATGAATACATTGAATGGTTGATGCATATGGATTATAAATGTGTTGATACACTAACATGATTATTTTGTCACAACAGAAGACTCCATGGTAAATCATGATCCTAAGTTTAAGTTATCTATTTCTTTGAAATTTCTAACAATGTGCATGATTTAAAACACATCACAAGAAACATTAGACAAAATAATTCACGGTAATGAGGACTGGAATGGTTGAATATAGTTCTTATCAATCACAACATGGAAGTGATGGGGTCAGAACTAATGAAGGAGATATATTAGTCAAATAAGGGGGAGGGATTCCTTCTCCAGACTCAAGGAAAACCTTGATAATATTTATGGATGATATGAGAATCTTTAAGGCTGATAATGAGAGACTAGTAAGATCCCAAGAAAGGCAATGAGAGATCAACACATTCATCTTGCAAATTCTCTCAATGTACCACAAACAATGAAAGAATAGCCTCGAAATAATTCATGACAAATGCATGAAAAGTATGTCGAATCCAAGAGCTTCAAATTATTGAGTGAAAGTTCCAAGATACACCATTACAATGATACAACATTGGCTCCAATAGCAAAATTTTAAGCAACTACTTTCTTCTCAAAAGCCTAATCTTCTCTCATATGCCTACCTTGAGAAGCCGGTTAGAAGTCCTTTTCTTGAGCTATGAGGGTATATATATAAAAAATGAGGTGACTCTCCACCTCCCTTGTGACTCTTGATCTCCCCTCATGAATCTTAATCTTCCATGTGACTTTTCAAACTCGTAAGAGACCCTTGTACTTCCTCATGACGTTTAAAATTCTATGGGTGACATTTGGACTTCCACACTCTTCACATTTCTCATTTTAAAAAAAAATACTTAATTATATCCACAATCATGTGGAAAAATATAATGGCACACATGACTCTTGAGGTGACATTTGGACAAACCATGACTTCGCACTAATGACATGGACTTAATTGTAGAATGTTTATGCCAAGGTTCTCCTCTTGTTGTTATATTTGTATCCTCATAATAATTCTTGCATGTGTTTCATATTCATCCTCCAAGATCTTGGATGGCATGGAGTCTCCCTTGTGATCTTGATCTTAAATCTCTTTTTGTGATCTATTGTCCCTTCATATTCTTGTTTGATAATCTCTTTGTATTTCCAGCTTCACAAGTGTCTTCTTACATTGTACCCTTGGCATTCTCCTTGAGCATCATATTTCCATATTAAGATACATTTCCTTTACATGGAATTCACTCATGAAAGTACAACATCAATATGAAAATATCCTAATCTATCCTATTATTCATGAAATTCACTTATTAGACCTAGGACAGAGTGTAAGACTGAGGAGGTAGCTTGGGGATTGAACAACGCATAGTTCTAGGAGGCATTGATGGAGGTCTAGTCATTGTGATTGTGCAATGTGAAATGTCAAAGGAAAAGGAAGATAAAAATGAATAGTTGTGCAGTCACTGATGTAATGAGGCATGATTTCTCATTATGATTGTGTAATGGGAATTTTAGGGAAGACTGAGCCAAAGGATTGCGTAGTTACATAGGTCATGGAGGAAGTGAGGTCTTACTACTGACTGAGACTACGTAGTACGCAGTGGAAGACTATTTTGGGGGAGCGAATTTAGGATTTTCCAAGGGTATGAGGTAGAGACTAATCAATATGACTATGCAATGCATAGTCCTTCACTACAAGGAAAATACCCTCTAGCGGAGGTTATAACGGAGGTTTTTAGTGTTATAAATTGGCCAAAATTGTTAAAAAAAAAATTGCTACAACATCCGTTTTTGGTAACGGAGGTCTTGGCGGAGCTTCTAATGGAATTTCAACACAGCTAAAAAAATGGGGTGGCCAGAGGATATTACAGATGTTTTTATCATCGGTGCACTATTCAAGTGTCAACATACCGATGCGTTTTAGAGTGGATGCACCAGTCCTGCAAACCTACCAAGCACCAAGACGGAAACCAAATAAAGGACGTCATAGGATGTTTAGAAACGTCGCAGTGTGTGTCATCCAGACGATCGCCTTGGGGTGTTCGAAGGTGCATGCATCGGGCTGTAAAGGTCTAAAACCGCGCTGGGCGCACTATTGGTGATACAAGGCACCAGGTCATTCTAATTGGTATTGGGATTTGTGCGGTGACCATAGGTCGTATCAATGCACCAGTTCTTAGTATTATAGAAATTCACTGCCACGCACTATCACACAAACACACTGATTTTTCTAATTTGTATTGGTATTTGTGCGGTGCCCATAGGTCGTAGAAATGCACTAGTGAGTTGTCTCACATAAACACACCGGTGCGCAGTATCGGACAAACGCACTGAGAGTTATAATTGGTATTGGTATTTGTGCGGTGTCCATAGGTCATAGAAATGCACCGGTGTGCTTTATCATATAAACGCACCGGTGTTCATTTTGTATTGTTTAGAAACATCGACCTATGACAGTGCAATTATTGTGATTTTTTAAAATTCATTATTCATAAAAAGTTGAAACATATCTTATAACAGTATTCATATCAATTAAATTTTTATTAGTGCATTTTAATGTGATGTTTGGATTAATTTTTTATATCATATCATCATATTTCACATCTCTTCATTACAATATTTAATCATCCATATATTTAATCAGTGGTGTTACATTTCACAACGACAATGGAGAACATAGTAGAATAAATTAAAACATATATATATATATATATATATATATATATATATATATATATATATATATATATATATATATATGAATAAGACACTCTTCGTCAGACAAAATGGGACAATTAATGGTATCCCTCTGTCTTTCAATTGGGACACTATGTCCATTACATTAAACAAAATGTTTGATTTCACAGACAAATATTTCGAAAAATACAATGCCTTGCTTTGATAACCAAACATAATGATCATCATTCTTCGCTTGAACTGTTGTCACTGCTCAAATTACTTCCATGAATTGGGTTATTTTGAGGAATGTTTTGTTCACGGTCTTGATTGTTTTCTTCTTCTTAACCTTCCATCTACAAGAATAAAAATAAATGATAATGAGTGTATATACATTGGTGAGAATAATGAAAATTGCAATATTAAATAATATACATCAATGTAAATCGAAAATAAATGACGTACCATAGAAAAAATTGACTCTTGAACTATACATATTCTTTCAAAACCAAATTTCATGCCATATTTCAAGATTTCATCTGTTAGCACATTTCCATACTTTGTTTCCTACAAGTTTTATACCCCATAACAAATCATATATTTAATAAGAGATATTTTTTTTGTTCTATTAATTATAGACGAAGCTAAGTAAAACAAGATCGATAGATGCTTACAAATTCCACAATTAATTTATGATATGCCAACATATATTGACAACCCATATTTAACCCAATGTCAATCAATTCGTTTGATGGTTCTTCTTTGTATGTTAGCACTTGTTTGAAGAAATTCAATGATGACTGTTTGTAAAACAACTTAAAATATAAAAAAATGAAATCTAGTTAAGTTGTTATGAGGAAGTAACAATTACTTACAAACTTAGATATCAACCCTTTTCTTACTTGTTGTCCTATTTTATGTGTTGCATGAGTTCCATTTTCTTTTATTTTCTCCAAGAAAATACTTCAAAATTAATATTTAATGCAAAATTGTTTATTTATTGTACCTAATCGAAAAATTCAATGATTACATATTACATTTGAAGCATGTTGTTGTTGAGATGGATCTTCGTGAGATGCAATTATGTGCATTTCTTTTACCATCTCCTTGTACACCTTTTTGGACATTCCTACTGGCATATTTATGATATAAGCTCGTTCATCTTTTGAGATTTTCATAATCTTCCTGAAAATGTAACGTGACAATAAACTGTTGAATTTTATATTGATATATGAAAATTAAATATAACAATAGTGATATTTATAAATGATATTTATTATTCTAGAAAAAAATTTAAAGGAATATTACTTTTTCATTCCTTATTTTTTGTTGTTGTACATTTTTGCTATTAAAAGTTTGACATGTCTCTTTGACCAATTCTCTGGAAACTCTTCCTGTAGTTTAGATAAAATTTTATTCTTGGAATCATTGGATTGATTTTTGTATTGTAAGTGGAAAGAACGTTGATACATTCATTCCACTAGATCCCTCAAACTTTTGTAAAATTTTTCCCCCTTTCCTTAACCTCCAGCACCACTCCAGATGAGCTAAGGTGCAATTCATTTTCATTTGCATGTTCTATTTTTTTCTTTTCTTAGAACAAAATTCCTTTTCTGAGTTGTTGGTCCTTGTAGAACATTAAACATATGTGAATTAATAGATTGTTTGAAACATGTTATCTAATAATTTTAAGTATATTATTAATGAAAATTAAAAAAAGAAACTCATATTGGATCGATAATATTTTTTCATTCTCCTGATTCATCCTTTTACAATTTTTCCATCAAGCTTTTACGCTCTTATGGTCCTATATCATAAATAATCTTATTGAGCTTCGTCATTTTGTGGCTTTGCATGATACACAGTAAACAATACATATTAGTTAAACTTACATATAGTTCAAAAATAATATTTTTTGTAAATAATTTACAAAGAACTTGCCTTTTTTTCTTTTCTTGATGTGCTATCAGTATTTTTGTTACTTGATCTCTTGTAAGCAATTTCTTTATCAATATGAAATATATACCATATCATTCATTAATATATTTTATAAATAAATCATCAACTTTTCAGGTAAAAAAATATATATATCAAGAAACTGATGCGTCTTTAATGATGTACGCACCGACGTTGGTGTGTCGTGTTCTTATAACGACACTGCCAAAATAGTATAAAACACCGTATGGTCCTCTATGTCAACAAGGAGCACCGATGCGTAATATTTTAACCAGCGCATTGATTAACACAGACAAATTAATAAAAATCCTCTAGTGTTAGTTTTTGTAGCATACGGTGTCATGGAGGGGGCGGTGCGGCCTATTTTTATAAACGCACCACGAAAACAGGAGACGAATGTACGATGCTCTCTATCAATAAGGAGACCCAGTGTGTTATACGTTAAACGGTGGACCGATTAACACATAAAATAAAAAATTATTTTTTCCAAACAGTACATGTGCGATGCGCTATAATGAAATAGCGCACCAGTGCCCTATTTTACATATGGTGCATGGATTAAAATAATTTTTACATTTTTTTTATCAAGCAGTACATGTGTGGTGCGCTGTGATAAAACAACGCACTGGTGCACTAGTTTACACAGGGCGCACCAATTAAAAAAATTCATTTTTTTAAAAATTCATGCAAGGGCCGACATGGATTAGGATCCAACTATGCAATTCATCCCATGGGTTAGATGTCATAGGCCCATATATATAGCAATACAAACCCTATAAATATAAAATGAAAATCCCTAATTCTGAAATCACAGAAATAGGAAGAAGAAAGGGCAGAAACAAAAAGAATTAAGGGTTTAGGGTAAAATGAATATTTTTTGTTTTTTTTTCTTTCTAAAAATGAATAGTAAATTCAAATATTTTACTTACTACGTAAAAAATATTGTAGAAAATGTAAAAAAAAATAAAATTTAATCACCAGAGGTTTGGAATTCTGATTGTCTGAAAATTTGTGTTCGAAATTATTTCACTGCTCCACAATGCTCTCGTGCTCTCTTGCTCCAGGTATCTCTCGTGCAAATCTCTGGCTGAATTTTTTTGCAAAAATAGTGAAATAATGAAATTTTTTTACTCTTTAAAGAATTTTTTTATGAAATTAGATTTTCAAAAATAATTTCCCACCCATTTTTCAATTTATTGCTTTTTTCTCACTTTAAAAAAATAAAGTTGTGATTTTTTTATTTGCAGCCATCTGTCATCGATGCATCAAATAATAACATCACACTGATGCGTCAATTAATAACACAACACCAGTGCATAGTAACTAAAATGCACCAGCGCGGTTACCTGTACATTAGCACCGAAAAAAGCAAGTCCATTTTTAAGGCACCGAAATTATTTTTAGGTGTGTAAACCAAAATTTATTATTGATTTTGGTCAAATGCAGGGAGAAAATATCATAATTATATCGAATGGAAAATTCTTCAAAATCCATCTCATTCCAAAATATTTCTCAAAGTCCATCGCGGAGTTCTCCCTATCCATCTCGAGATGTAATATTTACTTCAGATTTTATTTATATTTTCATTATCTAATTGAATTTATGTTTTTTTATCCATGTTAATCAGCTTAATAAAATTTATAATGTATACAAATTTGTAGGTTCATGCAGATTCCAAATCGAGTTCAGATGTACAAAATATTCAAACATATCCAAAATGTCGAAAGCTCTTATCAGGAGCAACATACAACAAGGCACATTTGGTAGATGAAAATGGACAACCGCTTCACCCTTCCAATTGTAACAATATTGCATCTTCTAGCCACAATCCCGGGACAATGATGGTAATAATAATTTTTTGGTATATTAATGTAATTATTTCAACATCAAAACAATTAATCATGCATTACAACGTGCTTACTAATTGACATCATAGATTTTGTACTAATCATGTTGAAATATATTTTTTGAAATTATTAGGATTGTAGTGATGATGAGCAACCTACCTACCATCTTCCGTTGCACCCCACGACAATGTCAAATCGAGAGAAGGCTAAATTAAGAGAAAAAATCAGAGAGGAACGATACCAAGAATGGTTGAATCAACCGCTTATTCAATTCCCACTACGTCCAAATTCACCAATTAGGAATAACTACAACAATAGTAGTTCTTCACAAGCTGGAAATGGAGGCAATCAAATAGAGGTTGGTATGGATGATTACTTAAATGATACGAATTCCATGGAGAAAATGTTAGATGCATTCCAAAATGATGATCAGCTAGGGGATGATGCTCATATAATTGGCACCTTTTTCGAAAGCCTTAATTTTGCTTCCACCACCCGTCTCTTTGGACCTAGAATTTAGTCAAAGTCTACCCAGTTGGGAACAATGATGTTATTTTACAACTTGAAAGAAAAGCTTGGCTTGTTGAATGCATGTTTCTCATAAATTTTGAGGTAAGTTACCATAAAGTCCTCCCTTATATTATTTTGAGAAATATAATCACGCAATGAACATTACAAATGGTCAATTTTATGAACGTTAATAATTATATCGGCATTAATGTAAATTTAAGATTGTCCATGATCACCAAATACATGTTATTTAAAGATAAGGTTCTTCTGAGTGATAATGTCTTCCTCGGTAGCTGCGAAGAGGCAAAGAAATTGTTGGAAATTTTGGGTGTTGAGTACATATCATAGCATGCATTTCCAAATGATTGTACACTATATAGAGGAGAATACGTAGACAAAGAGATATGTCCGAAATTTGGGCATGACAGGTATGATAAATCAAAAAAGAAGGGAAAATCACGAGGTCCTCCTTTTAAGATATGGAGGCGCATACCTATAATCCCAAGGATTTGAAGGCTCTTTCGTTGCAAAGAATTAGCTATGTTGCAAGGATAGCATGCCTCACACATATGTGAGTTTGGAGTTATGTAAATCCCAAAAGATTCTATAGCCATGAAGCATATAGAGGATGCATGGCCCAAAAAATTCAAGGATGAAGTATGAAGTCTATGACGTAGCATAGCCATAGATGGCGTCAACCCATTTTCCCTCCAGAACACCAACTATTCTATTTGGCATGTATTATTTATCAATAAAAATATCCCCCCATGGTTGTCCGTGAAGAATGAACATTTTATGTTGGGCGCTCTTATAGTCCTTGGTATAAGACATTGAAAAATATGGATGTCTACTTACAACCACTAGTAGATGAATTGAAGGAATTATGGGATGGGATAAATGTATACGATATATCAAGACCCGTCACAACAGAGAGGAGTTTTACTATGTATGGCATATGTGCTTACATGACACATGATTATCCAGGATTAGGAGTTTGATCTGATAAATTGCATGTTTATTGATTTTTTTATATACGTAACAATATTCTTTCGCATATTAGTTATTTAATTCATTGTAATTGTTTTGATCTCCATGATATTATTTAACGTGCCATGCATATAAATTGTATACAATAATATCGCAGGTCTTGTAACAAAAGGGTATTTTGGATGTAAATGTTGTGGACCTTCTCTGAAAGCTAGATGTTCCAACAACCTACGAAAGCCAGTGTATGACTTCTCCAGGGTATTCCTCTGAGAAGAACACCCTTACAGAAGAGCAACATCTGCTTTCAATCATAAACGAGAGATAACTCAAAGGCCTCCAATAACTACACCAGTTGAATAGCTTAGAGCATATGAGAGAGAGAAGGAGAAGGAGTTCATAGAAATGTTTGATTCAAATGGGGAGCCTATGTTCAATGATCCAAAATGTTTCGACACCTATGTTGAGAAATTTCCCATTGGGATGAAAAGGAAATCTATCTTTTATAACCTCCCATATTGGGAGCATCTTAAGATTACCTACTTATTAGATCCCATGCATATATTTAAAAAAGTTTCATCTTCTTTATGGAGGCACATATCATCGAAACAAAGTGACACATTGGTTGTTAGGAAAGATCTTATTACTTCAAAATCTAAAATGAAACATTGGCCAAGACAATTAGAAAGTATAGGATCATAGGTAGGTGTTTGTCCCTCTAGTTCATGGTATTTAAAAGAAGGTGATGTCCCATGCATTTAAAAAAAAGATGATCTTTCTTTGGAAAAGGAATTTATAATGGGTGTGATGATCTGAAAATGGGCTGGATAACTTGTTATGCTTTTCAATAACCTCCCACTCAGTTAAACAAATAAAATATCTAGCTTATTCATTTATGCTTGAAATAGGTGTATGTTTTTTAAATGTTTAAGTGTGTTAACTCAATTTATTCTTGCTGAAATTAAACACGTGTAACAGAAATATAATGAAAAAAATAAACATCCACACATAATAACAAAATTAAGCTAGGAGTTCACCTAAATATCATGGGCTACGTCTCCTTGAGCTCTTGTTATCTTGGCTTGGCTCTTTGAGATTATGGAAATTTTTCTTTTACAAGTTCCACAATTAACTTAAATGGTTACTAAACTAAAACAAAGGGCCTAGAATACCATCTATATCCCTGTCATGGCTATCATCACTCTGTAAATAGATCTAGGCTTTCTTAGACTTGATTCCTTCTATCGGTGCTCTGAGCTACACTGAGCTTCTCCATGGCACTAACTCCTTCAGAGTTATTTTACTGTCCCTCAAACCACACCTACTGTCTCCAACACACATCAAGCACCAAAAATGGACTGATCATTTTCTCAAAACAAGCACTGCATCCCCAAACTAGATCTTCCTCCACGGTTTTCCCTAGGCTGCAAAAATTCCCTGTAGCTTCTCGAACTCTAGAAGTCTTCAAATGGCTCTGAAAATCAATTCATTGGATTCATATCCCAAAAATAGTTATAATAGACTATTGTTTCATTGAAAATGGCCTCCACCTACTCCGGTTTTGCCTCCAAGACCTATCAGCACCCCTTGGCACTCGAGTCATTGAAAACTTCTTTGATAGTTGCTTGACCTCTATAAGTCAAAAAAATCTTCCAAAAAATCCTCCATTCGATTCAGAAGTATCAAAAAAATCAGGAATGACTATTGGTTCGCTACATAAGGCCTCTAGTTGCCTTGGCTAGGCCCGGAACTACTGCTGGAAAAAACTGGCACTAGTGGCCCTGGAACTTCACTGAAGCATATCATCCTTCAAAATTACTCTACAGGACTTTTAAACCAAACCATTAGTTCCATAACATCTTAAACGTCCAAAATTGACTATTGGATTTCTAAATAAGGCCTCTATCTCCCCTAGTTAGGCCTCAAACTGCTGCTGCCTCCTAGTGGCCCTAGTGGCCCGTTGAACTTATCTGAAGAAAAAACCTGATAAAAAGTCCTATGATGGCTCTTAAAACCTCACCAATGAGTTTGGAATGTTGGAGGTAGTTTAAATTGACTATTGGAACTCCAAAATTGGGCGAATCTAGCTCAAGATAGAGTCTGAACTCATTTTTCCCAATGACACCCAAAAAAGCTCCACTAATTGTGGAGAACTGGACTTAATTCTAGTTAAAGTTGGGATTTTCTGCCAAAAATGGTGAACACTCCAATTGAACTGCCAAGTCAACCATGACAATTAATGTTTTAAAACCATCGCATGTGAACTTTGTAACCATTGGCGGAGGTTTCGTGGTTGGTTAACAAACCGTGCATTTTCCATTTTAAAACCTTTGTTATGTGACCACATCACATAAATCGTGGGAAAAATTTCAATGCTGGAGGTTACAGTTTCCTTAAACTGCGCGGAGTTGGTTTTAATTCCATGTGATAGCTTTAAACCATAACACGAAACCGTTGACAGAAAGGGCTTATCACTTGGTACCTCGCGCCAAGGCCATATGGGGGAGGCTGGCCCCCCAAACACCCAACACATAAACCAAAAAACATTAAATATTACCGGTGTCTTTATTTTGTTAAGAAAAATGTGTAGGGTAGGCGGTATGTGCATGGTCCTGTGGGCAAGAGGTCCAGGGTTCAACCCCCGGCCGCACTAAAAAAAAATTACATGATATTTCCAGGGCCACGTGGCGGCCTCCAGGCCTGCCATGTGGTAGCTCCTAATTGGCCAAAAACTTAAAAGTCAACTAATTTCCAAATCAAACGTTGAAACTTTTCAAACTCCGACTGGTCCATATGGAATATTCCAAGGAATATTCTCTTTTTAAATTTTCCCAATCCAAGTCAAACTTGGTCAAAGTCCAAAAATTGAAGTTTAATAGAATTTTCAAACTGTGATAACTTCTTCACATGGTGTCAGTTTTTCAAACTGCTCACGGCGCCAGAATCAGGAAGACGAGATCTATCTTTTCGCTCAAGTTTGGCACACTTCCAAACACTTTGAATTTTGAGCTATCACTTAGGTCCATGATCCAGTTCTGATCATGTGAGGGTGCCATCCTTGTACAGGTCTTCACTATGGTGCTGCTTCATCGTGGATGACCATTTTTCAGGGTTGAAATTGCATGACCATTTGAATCTTCTAAGACTATGCTTAATTTCAAAAGCATGATTTTATTATTTGCTATATTAATAAATTTTATTCCATGCAAGGATCATAAAACACAACTAATTTTTTATATTATTACACATGTTTATAACTTTGCAGTTTAATTATCCTTTGTTCATGTGTGTGTGTGTGAAACATGAATTCCCCAAATACCTAGGACGTGCCATATCTAAATTATCTGCATTTGTACGTTGGATCACGTCAAAGGAGATTTATGTGGCTAGCATTCCACGGCGGCATCAAGAGATAATTGAGATTGTTTGTATGTTTGAGAAGGAATTACCAATGAGTTTCATGGACTTACAGGTTCATCTTCTAATCCACCTAGTAGATTAGGTTGAATTAGTTAAGGTGGTTTCTTGTCGTTGGATGTTCTTCTTAGAGAGGTACATGAAGAAATTGAAAGGTTTTCTTTGACAAAGGGCAAAACCCGAGGGGTCTATGGTAGAGGGGTACATATCGTATGAGTCTTTCTATTATTCCAGTGAGTACATAAAGCAGATCGACAACAAACCAGGTGCGGTGATTTGGGACAATGAAAGGGATGAAGAAAAAATATAAGGGGAGCTGCTCCAAACGAATGGAAAAAGACACTTGATAAAGAGTAAGAGACTTATAATTTTTCAAATTTATACAAATTAAATATTCATGTTGAACTTTGATATAATGTATATTTTAATCTCATATGTACTATATGTCGATTTTATTTCATCAGCAAATGCATGAATTAAAGAAATCAATAAATTCGTTCTTTACAATTCCGAAGCGACACAACCGTGGGACACATTGTATGAACAAAAGAGGATGAAATGGGATAGTGACAGGAAATAATTCAGATGGTTGAATGGTACAATTGTGCCTTATCCTGAGCATTTAAAATAAAATATGACAAAAATATGCCCCAACTGTTGGGTTGTTGTCTAAGTCAAAGAGAATACGGTGCAACCGGTCGTTACCCGTGTGTTGAAGAGGATGCGCTAAACTTAGGGATTGGGTGCACCAACTCAGTAATAATCTATTTAATTTATATATACATTTGAAACTTAATAATGCACCTTTCAAATGTAATTACATCTATATTTCATATTTTAACTGTTGGGTTATTATAAGACACATGAAACTATGATTTTTTAACTTTATTTATAGGTGCATTTTTTCCCATCTATATGGGCATATGGACACCATTTTCGCATAGGAAAATGCCGATGATGGACACATGAAACAAGACTATGGAGTAGAAGTTGATTTCGATCAATCTAGTCGATCCAACCACCGTGCTCAAAACCTAGTACAAGGGACATTAGGTTACGTCAGAAAGATACAAGAGATCTTTGAAGTGGATTTATATTCTTTCCAATGTGTTATTTTTAGGTGCAAGTGGTGGGAAACCTTTGATCGGAATAATGTAAAGGAAGATCGCGATAGTAGGCTGATATGTATCAACTCTAGAAAGATGTGGGATGAAGCTAAGGAGCCCTATGTTTTCCCCAAACACTGCAACTAGGTGTTTTTTTACCCAAATGTGTTAGATATGGATTTGTGGTTGGTATTGAGACATGACCTTAGATCAAAACATATTTTTGAGAACAATAGTGTTATCATGCCAAGTGAGCTAGAAGATAATGAGGGTGATCATGAGAAGCAAGAGTGATATGGTACATGTGTTATTTCATCATTTATACTTTTTAGGATGGGTTTTTATAAATAAGAGGACTTAATTACATTATAACTTATAAGACTCTCTTTTTTCGAAATATTATAATATGTATTTTGAATTAATTGGTAATTTGCATTGTGTTAATGTTAAAATCATATTTCACTTGATAATTTGCAATTATGTTGATCCCAAAAACAATGACGTATTGTATAAAGTTCTTTTTTGTGGTATGTAAGATCATAATAAAATGATGATAATTCAAAAGTACATGAATTTATTTGCATTATTTTCTAAACTTTATTATGTTACAAAAATTCATATTATTCTAGATTTATTATTTTACAATTATTTACAATGTTACAATTTTACAAATTTACAAATTTACAAATTTTAATAAAATCATTTCACATTAATACAATTAAAATTTTCACATTGATACAATTAAAATTTTACAAATATTTTACATACAATTACAATTGCAATGACAATTACAATTACAATTACAATTACAATTACAATCATTTCGCATTAATACAATTAAAATTTTACAAATATTTTACATACAATTATAATTATAATTAGAATTACAATTACAATTTTATAATTTTACATATATAGCATTACAATTACAATTTTAGAATTTTACATATATACAATTACAATTAAAATTACAATTACAACTACAAATTTAGAATTTTACATACAATTACAATTTTACATATATACAATTACAATTACAACCATTTCACAATAAATTAAATATTACAATTACAATTAAAATTTTACAAATATTTTACATACAATTACAATAACAATTTTACAACTTTACATACAATTAAAATTAAAATTATAATTAAAATCACGACATAATATTTAATAAATATCATGATTTAATATTAAAAATAAACATCACGATCATGATAACCATCATAGAAACATCATAGTCGACTAAAAATCACATTCAAATTCGCTAACATCATCTAATCATCGTGATCATGATCATCTAACAAAACACAAGAATTTTATAACATCATCACAACACAAACATCAAATATACATCTGATGTCGAATAACTGCTATCACATACACATCTATCTACAAGTTGCACATTAAATAAACATATCTAACATGACCTAACAATATACACATCATGATGGTCACCAACATGTAAATTAAGTATAACTGCAACATGAACATAAAATACATGGACCATATATATATATATATCAAAAATATACAATTGCAATATAAATGACAAATATCAGTTGGTGGTACATCATCAATAGTAGTACTAGTCGAGGCCTGGTTAGTTAATGGTGCAGCCTCGACAAGCTCAGATAGATTTCGATCATCATGTGCCTACTCATCTTGCGGTGCCTCATGCTGATCAGGATCAAATGTTGCCTGCTCATGATGAATCGACATGGATGGTCTAGCCTACTCATGATCACGAGTACTACTGGATGATGCAGGCTGTTGATCATAATGACTCGATGTGGATGGTCAAGCTTGCTCATGATCATGACTGTTGGTCAATGTTGTAGGCTACTCATTTTCAATGTGAGGTGAACGATGATCACCCCCTTGATCGTGATCATGAGATGATACGCTGATGCTCGACTATAGACGTACTACGTCTTGACCACCCCTACGTCAAAGGGCCCTCCTCGACCACACCACTAAGCTGGTAGCTTCTACGAAATGTCGCATCAGGTTCAACATGTCATGTGGCATGCCTCTCCACATCTCTATCAGCCTAGCATCGACATGTATCTATCTCATAGTGGTCGACCTGACTCCCTTCTCCACAAGCAGTCCACAGAGTTGGCTACCCAACTCCATCCTAAATCTAGTGTCAGGCCTATGCCTTGCACCAAACAGTACCTGCGCAACAAGAGGACCAGGTTTGTCTGCACTAGCCTGATCCTCAACATCTTCCATCTCCTGATCGTCATTAGGATCTAAACCTAGATCATTTGGTGGTGGTGGCATCTCATCGCCATCAAATGACCCAATGTCTGCAAAATATATATAAGTACACAACAATAATTAGACAATTTCATTAAACAGTTTAATAAAAACAAGTTAAAGAACATGTTAGAATAAATTTAAAGAAAACACTAATATTAACTCTATCATCCGGCAACTCATCATCTGTGAAGAGGATGTTGTCACACCCTCGCCAATCCAAAATAGCATATGGACATGGGACCAGAATAAAGGCATGCTCATCAACACTTGCTAGCAACTCCAGTGCATTATGCGATATCCTTGCGGAAAACTCTGACTCAACCCTCTTGGGCATCATCTGTCCCCACATCGGCCTACAAGGCTTCCAAACAAAATTAGGTCGCGACTATGGAAACCTCTCAAAAAATAATCAAAATAGCTCTAAAGAAAAAGGGAAGGTCACCCTCCCTTGTTCCTGAGCACGACATCTATCTAAAGTTGTACAGAACTGCCACAAAAAAATGGCAGACCACCTCACAAGTCATGGAGCCTATAATAAAGAATCAACATAAAATAGAAGAGGGCAACAAATTCATTGCTCGTCACTGGTATGGTGTGCAATGGTCGAAATCATTAGTGAGAGGCACCTCACCTCCTTTCCACCAAATGAAGCAATACATAACTAACCAATAGAGACCTGAAAATCTGCAGGAGACATTATATCCACACTAATGTATCTTTGGGATTACACAAACTGACTCCCTACTGCATAGCCAATGGGGACCTATGGGAATGAGGGAAGATCCTCCCCTTTCCTCGATAGGTTAGTAATGAAATAGATGTCCTCCTTAGTGGGCGCGTACTACTGGTTAGGACCAACCCGGAAAGCCTGTCAATGGGCATTCCACCTGTGGATAAGCTGTCACAATAAAACACCATGGCCCTTCGGGGATGTAGCCTCCTCGTAAAACTTGAGTATGCCTATCACCCTTAGGAGCGTCTGGGTGGATGTTGTAATAGGGTGAGGGTACATATGTCTCTCCCTTCCTCGTGCCTCTCACACGCGAACCACGTTATACTTCTCCGCCTATTGTTGTTGTTCCCTCTCTTCTTTCCTTTGACGTCGCTAAATGATTCACATATTAAATACAACTTTTTTATTAAATGACACATGTATTTAGGAATATATATATATATATATATATATATAATTATTTTTGAAAAAAAATAATCGGTGCGCCAAGAAAACAGGCATGCATCGATAATTGTGTGTCTGTTTTTATTGCGCACCAGATGTGATGCACCTGAAAATATGCAGTGCACTGAAAATCATGACCTATCCTATCTCAAGTGGTGTGTTGACTAAGCGCACCGCCAAACATTAGCTAGTGGTCAATGGTGCAGTTGTTTAATCGATCACACCGTTGACTATGAATAAATTTGGGAGGGCGGTGTGCTGACAAAACTACTCGCCTTAGGGCGGATAGTTTCGTCAGCGCACTGCCCTCCTGGCATCGTTACATAGTCAACGGTGTAGTGGTATAACCGACCGCACCGTTGACTATGTACCAATATTGAGAGGTCGATGCGCTGACCAAACTATACGCCCCAGGGTGTATAGTTTAGGCAGTGCACCACTCTCCTAACATCACTACATAGTCAACGGTGTGGTCGTTTACATGACCACACCATTGACTATGTCAAGTTCGAGAGGGTAGTGCACTGACAAAAGTACCCACCCCGGGGTGCATATTTTCATCAACGCACTGCATTCCCTCACTTCGACATGGTTAACGGTGCGGCCAGGTAACAGACCGCACCGAAATTTTTTTAATTTTAAAAAGCACAATGTGTCATTTCTGTATCACCCCAGAACCAGTGCGGATGCTGTTAGGACCAGTCACGGTGCGACCTGTAAATTTACATGCAACACCGTGAATTGGTGCAAGCTGAACAACTCAAGTGCACCGCGCAGGAATTTTTATTTATTTTTTAAATAAGGTGAATTTGAAGTTATTTTAGAGAGCTAATCCTCTAAAAGGTTTAATTTTGGAAAAAAAAAGAGTAAAATACCTGTACATTTGGGCATCGAGGAGGCATATTTACTGTAGAATTCAAAAAAATATTTTTTCCCACCATTTTGCAACATTCAAAATGGAGATGGTGGGCAATGGACAACAACAGTGTGTGCAATGGGAGCACTAATGGTAGGGCACCTCACACAAGGTAAATTTTCATTGGTGCTTGAGAGCTTTAGAGCACTGAAAAGTGAAAAATGTGGATTCTTGGCCATAATTTTTTTTATTTTATTTAACCCTGTTCTGGTGCACAGGTTTTCGAGGCACACAGGGCGGTTTCTTCCAACCGCATCGAGTTGTTTCAGTTTTGGCGCAGGTTTTTAGGATGCACCGGTGCTGAATCTGTGTAGAGAACCTATTGGCTCAGGGGGTCCTGACCCAGGTTCAGAGTTCAAGGTTTGCTAACAAACCCCTATACTACTGGCCCTTTCAGCAGTGACTTGCTTGCGCAGGTCAAAGTCTCACCCAAAGTAGTATGGGTGGGTGCTGGAACCAGGTTTCTACACCCTGAGAAAGGGTGTAAGGCGAGCAGAGCTGCATCCAGCCCTCTGATACCCATATTGCCTCTTTCTGCGCAGGGTCTATAGGTATATTTTCTCATCCACATGTGCAAGATCTACAGTGGTTGATAATTATATACTTCTATGACAGTAGCACAATATTGCATAAAACAAAACAGAACAGATCCAGACACAGTAAACACACTTACACATAAATTTTGCAGTTGAATACAGAATACGCATAATACAACAATTACTAATGATTCACACAAACAGTATACATGGATTCAGTTCTCAAAAAAACCTTTCTTACTCATAAATTCATCAATTCCTTCTTACAATACTCGTCTCATCCTGCGCACACAGCAGCACGGTCCGCACATAGCAGGATTCTGGATATTTTCACACACAGCCAGTAGGAGTCCTTCCCCAAAACCCAAACAGATTTACTAAACCACAATTTTCATCAATAGCTCTTCTTTTCTCTGCCTTACGATTCAAAATTTTCCTCTATTTATAACAATCTAGCCTAAACTTTCCTATGGTCTGCAAACCATGGTTTTCAGACCCCAGGTTTACCCTTGACCCATTACAATGCTTTCGAGGCTTTGACCCACCCCAAAATCCCTGCGCTAGACTAATTATAATAAAAAAATACAAAATCGGACCAGTTTCACAGCTCGTAGGACACCTTGTTCCAACAGTCCCCCAACACAATCTTCTGACTTGTCTCGAGTCACTGTGGTGGTGCGGTCTCTATCTGCGCATGTAAGGTATAGAAGGCGACGATCAGCAGAGGTAACACTTCCTGACTCTGGGCAACAACACTTTGTGCGATATCGACAAGCTTGAGGGAGGTAGGTCCTTTAGGGGTCGTGGTAACACATTCCAAAATCTGGTTGAGTCGTGCAATGGCGTTGTGAGCATCCTGAGATATCTGGAAGGCAGCATCGCCCCATGGCTTCAAGTGTTTTCTTATGGCATTGTTGGTGTGTCGGAGATCCACAATCATGTCTTGGATAGTGTTGCTAATTTTCAAGAGTGCCAGATGCTGCACAGGGGTGAGGGAAGGAAAGGTAGCTTCGATCTGGTAAAAATCAACTTCATTCTAGCATAAGTCCTCTATGACACACTGAAGCATCGGATTGAACTGGACCGCTGTCTAGAGCTGCATGGCCGCTTCGAGCAACTGAGTACCCAGAGTAAGTTTTCCTTTAATAATGTCTGTAGCTTCAGTTATCAATGCAGCCTGTTGTGCCTGGACCTCCGGGGATATGATAGGTTGTGCTTGGGCTTGGTACGCAGTGAATTGATGGGCCATTTGGGTCTTGAGGGCCTGCACTTCAGTTCGAGATGCCCTGAGTGCTGCAACCAAGCCTTCTATGGTAGCCTGGAGCAGAGCTGACACTGGGAGTTCATCAGGGATCTCTGTGTCGAGCCTGTGAGCCACTGGTTTGAGCTGCACAATAAGGGATATATTTTCGATCTGGCGTGTGAGGAGCTGTGTGGCCACATTGAGGTGTTGCTGTGCGGTCTAGTCGCGATGATGGATCTCTTGCAGCACGACAGTGTGTAATCCCTGTAACGCCTCGCGGGGTAGCTGTGCGAAATCCACTAGTAGTTCCGTAGCTGTTGGGAGGTGGTAGTCAACTAAGACAGTGCTAGGTAGTGAAAAAATACGACCTTTGTTGGTAGGTAGCCTGGAACCACGGAGGAGTCACAGTGTATCCCTATACTGCTTCGTACCGTGGGGGGACGAAGTATCCCTATTGGTTAGCCCTTATTTGTGCAAGACTAGCTGCAACTCGACTACGTCAGTTCTCATGGCGCGTTGAGGCAGTTGCGTATCATCCCGCGTTGCATATTTTGAGCCTATCCGACTAGGGCCTGCGATCATCCCAGGGTCGAGACAGTCATGAACTTTTGTCAAGTAGCTGTGGCGCCCTTATGCACAGGGTTCAAAGTCAATTTTTCCTGTAGGGAGCCAAAGGGAAATCAACTTATCAATCTTGGCATCCCTAGACCCTCTTAACACAATTTCTGTCGGTGTAGGACTGGTGGGTGCCGAGGCATGAGGAAGGTTAGGGGCTGCCATAGCAGAAAAAGGATAGGCTTCTAACTTTGGAAACTCGCAGACAGCAGAGGTAGGTTGATGGGGTATGACCCAAATGCTACAGGTCGAGACAATCAAGAAGTAGAATAATAGATGTAGATGAAAAAGACAATATAGAGCCTTGATCGGAGTTATCCTTTCTTCCTTATAATTCCCGGGGTTACCAATGGTAGAGTAAATCTAACTTGAAACTTACCATCAATCATCCGGAAAAAACTCACCATAAATTTCCGCATTGATGGCCAGCCACTTGTTTCCTATAACAGTAAGATTCCCTTTTCACTAGAATGCAGTGCTTTGACAGTCATCGCTCGCACCTGATGGATTTCCAACGGATCTACTCAATTTGGATGAAGTGTCTGTCATATTCGCACATCTAGAATTAAAGCCAGCGTTGGGTGTGTTGTAATTTGATTCACGTACAACTCACACAGCTTGGAAACCATATGCATCCCGTCCAGTACCGCGGTTGGGACAGTTCGGGGATCACTCGCTCCTTCCGTCAGGCTAAGGCTCCAATATTTCATTGTGTGTGGTACCGGCATTCCCCTTTATCCGGGTGCCATATACAGGCGTGATTTTCCCTTAGTCAAGGTGTCTGTGTTCTGCAGAGCTGTGTCGAGCACCCTTGTGCCATCTTCCACCCTAAATGTTCACAAAAATTCATCCCGCAGATTCTCCCAATGGCGCGTGCACTGGTGTAGCTCCGCATCTAAATACCACGCAGCGGGACGCAGTCCTAAGCCATGGATAAACAGGTGAACTCGTTCATTTGGGAGTTTGTCGCACCATTGTGTTTCCCATGCTAGAAAATATCTTCGTGGGTCTTCTGATCCAAGGAATTCTTGGATCCGTCTCCTAGCTTTAGCTTTAAATTGCAGGATCATCTTATCCCGACATTCCTCCCAGACGCGGAGTACCTTCCCAAATGTATTCCACCAGCGCGCAGGCGTGCCACGCAGGGCTAGCTTAAGGGCCCCTAGCCTACGTCCATTGGAAACTTCTACTTTGAATGCACGTAAAAATTCCTTAAGTTTACCTGAGTCCCCAAAGTAGGGCAGGTCTCTTACCTCGGCGGAGATGCAATGGAAGTTCCTTGTGACTCGAAGACATCGTAGAGTCAAAACCTCATGCAACCGGCCCTACTAATTCTCTAGTTCCCCATCAGATTCAGAAAGGCATTCACTATCCTTTTCCCAGCAGAGTACTCCTTCCGCCATGGGGTTAATCCAACCTTCATCCTGTGTGGTGAGCTTGTAGATGTGATCCACTTCCTGCACATCCTACGCTGGCTCTGTATACCGCGTGCCTTCCGTAGGATCCAACAGTACTATTACTCGTGTGCCGTTATTTTCAAACACCATGTTGCACTTTTTGAGATTAATAAAACCCCCCATATCTATAGCCTATTCCAGTCCTAGGAGTGCAAGGTAGGGATCTACATCTTCCATGATTTCTATTACCTCAATGTCAGCTTGGACCTTTACTCCTACGATATCTACCATGATTTTTGGCAGCCTTCCTAGAGGGATGATCTTTTGTTGATTTGCCATGCGCAGCTGGATGGTGGACCATTCCAATTTAGGTTCTGCCATTTGTTGCCATGTTTTCTTTGGTAATACTTTCACATCCAATCCAAGGTCTAAAATAACTTGATCCATCTCGTAGTCACCAATTTGCGCAGTCAGCCGCATTTCCCTTCTGGTGTGTTTTTTATACCTGTATAGTTTGTGTACATCCTTAGTCCCAGGAGTCAGATCGGGTCGTGCTGCGCAGCTATTCATTAATGCCTGAAGGTTTTCTACAGCCATTGGGTTACGTATCAGATTCATACATGCTTGCAGAAAGGGCTCAACCCCCTCATCTATCTTGAGGTGCGTCGGTACCCGCGCAGTAGATGCTATTGTCTCTTGTCCCTTTTTTATGTTCGATCATTCTTGATAGGTTAGAGGATCCCTGGCAGCCTCTTCCTTCGATTCCTGGGTGACCATCCCACTGCGTGTTATGACTTTCACACTCGGTTCTATGTTCCTTAGCTCAGCTTTAACTCTTTGCACATTCTGCGTGGGGGTGGGTTGCTTTTCCTGCATTTTGGCTATTAAGATTGGGAAATCTTCAACCACATGGTCTAGCTGTCTACAATATTTGCAAGATTGCCTTGTGGGTTTTGGGCACTCCCTGGCAATGTGTCCTACCTCCCTACAATTATAACAGATTAGCTACCCACGTCCTCATCCAACGCTTCCTCCTCGACCTCCCCTTCCCCTTGCTGGAGAGCCACCAAAGCTCACAAGAGATCTCGGTGATGCAGGGTCTGATTGTACCCTATACAAGTTCCCACAATCTATCATCAAGTCGTAAGTGCGACAGTTCTGCTCATCGTGTCCTACAGACCGGCAGAACCTGCACCATTTTTGCTTCACTTCTGGGACATACGGACATAGCTGAGGGCAATGGTTCATATCATGCAACCCGCTACATGGTACTTGTTGAGGAGGTAAATCCCCTCTACGGACAGAGGCGATCCCTACTAGCCTAGATCGGGTCTAGCAACAATAAAACACGCTACAGTGCAGGTTCCTAATTGTAAATAAACCGACTTGCAAGGAAGGCTTACCTGGAATCCAACGCTGTTGTTTGTAGAAGAGGTGGTGGTCCCGTTCCTTCGCCCTGGCAGATCACAGCCCTCACGATCTCCATGATCGGACACCTGCACATGCAAGAAACAACACAAACGCAAGCATAAAATCCAGTGCATACAACTATATATCAGTCGAAGAGGATATAAATCATGAACATGATCAAGAACAAGAGTGGAACCATAACCGATAGTCGCTTATCATTAAAGAGTTAAAAGAAGAATACAACCATAGCTTCGACGCGGCATTCTCCTTTAGTGGGTCGTCAGCACAACATGTCTTGAAAAAGCATGTTAGGGATGGGACAAGCCTCTCTCTCAAAATACTTGGAAATAGTCTCCTTGCTTGGATTTGGCCTTAGGGAATCAAGAAGGCTTTTGCAGCATAAAAGCTCTTGGGAACTTAGAAATTCTGCCACTCTTTTGGGACTAGCTTGCAATGGAAATGGGCAAGCTTTTATAGAAGGAGGAAGGGGAGTTGGGATCCCTATAATTATGGGATTGGCCCTATCATCAAGGAATCTTCCATGAGAGGTGGCAAACCACTTCCTCTCCATGGAAATTCGTAGCCAAACCTCCCAACTCAAGATAGAAATCAGCCCAATAATTTGTTAGGATGAAACTTCCGCCTTTTATTTTTAAAAACACCTCTTAATATGGTTGGCGCGGGTACGTCTCTATGACAGAGCGCCAATTGGCGCGCCCTGTTTGGAGGATTTCCCTCTTGGCGCGAGGGCTGAACTATGGAACCACGCCAATGGAAAAAGAGCTATTTTTAGGGTTTTTTGCAGGGAAATTTCTTTAGGGAAATTAAAGCTCATCTTCAGAGGGATGCAATGAAAGTATTTTCAAGCCTTAACTCTGTCCATAGGTCACGGAATGAGCCCTCCAATGTGCGGGATGGGGATTTTAGGGACGGTGACAAATTGCTGTGTAACAGATGCCCCCTAAAGCATGAGGCTCGAAAGAGAGAGAGAGGGGTGAAATGCTTTACGAGAACATGCCGACCGAAAACACCGCCATCGGAAAACCTGCGGAGCAAAGTACAACTGATGTCTCAGATAAATGATATATATGTGTGGTATGGGTGCAGCCATCCATAACAGAGTGTACAATAATCTAGATCCAAGGCATGAACGCAGCCATCCAATGAAGATCGATAAATAGACTCAGGTATGGTCGCAGCCATCCAATCAATGAGTCATGTAAATAATCATAATAATCCACAATGTCACAGCCTGGATTACAACAGACACAATCCAGGGTCTTGCGCTCCATCTCGACCCGAACAAAGTACAAGTTCAAGCATGCGAATAAGTGAGCTGAAGTCGAACATGCAAGAACATCATCTGATTACCAGCCAATGATGGAAGCTTTAACAGACGCGAGACGAACCACCAATAATTACAATGGCCCTCAAGGTACTATAGGTACAATCTACGGCGTGTGAATCAATGAGCTAGTGTCGAACACCCATAGAATCACTCGATCGGAGGCCAATGATGAAAACCTCACGTCGAATGCGACGAACCTGCCATTGAGGCATGCAGGCTCCAAGGTACCATGAAAGAGTCTCTAGACCATCTTCCTGGATAATGAGCTGAAGTCGACAGGAAGTGACCTTGATCGAAGGTGGGCCATAATGTTTCCCACATCATCGACACGAGACAGAGGAACATAATGTTTTTGTGAATCAGGATCATACGAGAATCAGAGGAAGGTTGATACTTGTAGAGGTCAACTTCTCTTGAACATATAAATGGCATGACAGTGGACTTGGCAGTATTTGACATCAATGGATCAGAGGTCATGGTGACGAGGCAATGAGCAGATGAGAGGTCAAAAGGGATTATCCAAACCCATGGAAACAAATTGAAGAACGAGATGAGATGTCCCCAACCCGACACGAATGCAGACAAGTGCCATGTTCAAGAGCGACATACTGCCGACACGACAATGATACTGGTTCCACTTTCCCCCACCATTTATGGCGAGTACCCAAATTATTTTTGATAACAAGCTTGAAGGGGATAACATATGCTTGTAATATAAGTCCACCCTTCGGGCGAATCCATCCTAGTACATTTAACGAGCCCTAGGAAGGAGCGACTTGAATAATGTCATTTCGACTGAATCCGATGTCATCAGGGTTTAACGAGCCTGACAAAGGAAGAACTCAGTGTCTTTTCATATTTAGAGAGTTTGAAAAGACAGCAAAAAGTAAACTCCAGCGGTCCCTTTTCGTAGATAGTTCCCCGGACCCGACAAGGTAGAAAACAATATCCGAGAAAACCTCTAGTCATGATAGGCTAGGAGTATTATTCCTTTTCGAAAATAATCCATCTGACTGAACATAAGATGATAGCATTATCTTGGGTAGATGTACGTTAATTGTCACTTTACTTGAATCGAAGCAGTATGAGACACCGGCAATCTTTCATGTTTAGAGTCGAGAGAAAAATTTGAAAAGATGACTCCAGAGTGACTTTTTCGTGTATTTACCGAGTCCGAAAAAGTATAAAATACAACTCGTTTCACCGTTTCAGTTGCGTGAAAGACCTGTTGCTGCACAAAAAGGCAAGTGTAAAACCCATTTTCAACACAAATACATTAAAATATTCAGAAAAATAACTTTCAAAACCTATTTTGAGTTCAAAAAGTTATAAATATGTCAAATGGTAAAAATAGAATTACTATTTACTATTTACCTCACCGAAGAGCAGCAGTGGTCCAGTTTAGTGTGCAAGCTTCTGACAGTGATTACGACCGATCCGGGCTACCATTCAGAGTTCTGTCAGTTCCAGGTAAGAGGCGCTTCTTTGCACTCCATTTCAATTCATTTTTTAATAGTTTTCCATCATGCATTAGACTTCTGAGGCCAATTTTTAAATTTTTAGGGCTCCGCTCATTGGCGCGGGTATCGGGCACGGACCCGCGCCAATGGGCTTTTTCATGCAAAGGGTTCGTGCTAGCTGGCGCGACTATTCAGGAAACAGTCGTGCCAGCGGCAGAACCACAATTTTCACCTAAAAATTCGAGATTTTAATCAAATTGAATGAAATTTGAAGCTCATCAGAGATCTAATTAAGGGTTTTGACTATGTTGATGCAGTGAACCGAGCAAAATGGTGATTGAGTGGAAAGAAAGGGAGCACGGTGAAGAAGATGAACAAGCCATGGAAAATGAAGTTTGCATGAACACCCTCAGGAACTGTGTGCTAAAAAAGTTATTCTTAACACCTTGTTTACGAGCTCAGCCCGAGCTTCTATAGTACTTGATCAATATGTGGGACGTAGATGAAAAAGTATTCAAACTGCGGGACCAAGCGTTAGAACTGGAAGTTGCTGACGTGTACTTCATAACTGGATTATCGCGCAAAGGTCCGGTGCCCATACTAACAGGGAGAAGACCATCTGGTGAGAAAATGGAGCAAGTGATGGCACGAGTGCGCCGAGGGGCACAACTGGGATCCGGAAGTGGAAAGGTGGACATCCATACCATTCCTGATCTGGCACTGAGAGTAGTGCTACATACCATCACGCAGGCTACGGGGTCACAGGCACCGCATGAGGCCACAAAGGCCCAACTTTTGTTGGCCTCAAAGTGTATGACTCCTCTATTGTTTGACTAGGCCACAGTAGTGACGATAAACATAAAGAGGCAACTGACCAAATGCAAACAAGCCAAGCTGAAACAGTTTGGCTATGGTTCTATTCTGGTATCGTTCATTCTGGAACGATTACCAATCTTCCAGGGCCAAGGGGCCATAGTAGATGAGCCTATTCCACGAGAGCCAAGAATGGCTCGCTGGGCAGCACTGATGCCCAGAGCTGGAGGGGGCCAACAGATGTCCTGGAGGCCGGAGTTTTTTGGGTGGTTGCGGCGTCAGTTGATCGTAGTGGAAGACTGGCCATATGCCGGTACTGATTTCACTGGTGATCCAGATCTCTCGCTGCCAGAGGGAGATGATTGGGACGAGGAGTTGGGTATGACCCCTTCTCTTTTTGATTTTATATTTTATGATTTTTTTTTTTGTTAATACATGTTCTTTCTGACACATTTTATATCCATGCAGATGTGGGTCCATAGAGACCAGCCGGTATGTCTCCTATTGCACGGAGGACTCTTCCCGCACCTGATCCTTAGGCAGAGAGTGCAGAGGGGGGGGAGTTAATCCAGAATCTCGAGGGCATTGCCCGAGGGATCCCAGACTACGCCCGGCTGGTGGATGTACCGATGGCGTACCAGAGACACACGGTGGGAGTGCCCAGTCGCCTCCACTGAATTCTGAGATGCTTAGTGCGTGCAGTTACCTGTTATCATGAGCACCATGTGGACTAGACTCCTAGGACTTTTATCATGCATATTTTGAGAGACATGTCGTCTCCGGATGTATTAAGACGAACATATATATTTTTTGATTAATGATTAATGTGATGCACACTATGTAAACATTTCGACATATATATACATATCTATTTCTGGATGGATCTTTCTTTTTCATGTGATGATGATTTACAAATTGCGCAAATGTCTATCTAAAACCAAATTAGCTACTGCATCAGTTAACGCATTCATATGCCTGGGAATATGTTTGTATGTAATATAGTCAAAATTTCTTTCCAGTAAACGAATACGCAGATACAGATGTAAAATGGATGGGTTTCTGACCGAATAATGACCGTTCAGTTGTAATACTACAAGTTGCGAGTATAGATACACAAGTAATTCACGGATACCAAGGTTTATAGCCTCGGTTAATAATTCTAATACAGCAAACTATTCCACGATGTTATTTGTAGTACGTCCCAGACACACACCTTGCAGGTTGACCAACTCACCAGCAGGATCGTAGATTACCCAGGCTGCTGAAGACAGATTCCTGGTACTGCGGGAGGCACCATCCACGAAACCAACAAACGGATGAATGGACATCTACACAATCAGGAAGACCCGATCAGCAGAAAGATGTTTACATTGCAAACCACACCACACATGCACACAAATGAAAAACACACACTTATGTACACACACCACACCAAAAATCATTTCAGGCATAGTATTTTTTGAGGTACAGCCCATTTCTGGGCTGCGCCAGCGGAACTCCTTCATAATCTATAAGCTCATAAGCCCCATTCTTCAAAACTCGTTTTACTATGTAGGGCCCATGCCACATAGGTTGGAACTTGCCAGCCCCAAGCTTATCATGTGCTTGATCGTACAGGAGGACGAGGTCTCCTTCAAAAAAGGAACGAGGAGAAACCGATTGATCGAAGTGAGCTTTGACCCGCTTCTTTTGTGCTTCAATAACTAAAGCAGCTAAGCGGTGGTTTTCATCTAACCATTCCAGATACAAAAGACGCTCTTCCTCAACAGAAGTGTCGGGTAGAAGTTCTACAGCTAATTTCAACGAAGGAATCTCGCATTCAACCGGAAGAGTTGCTTCCAGACCATACACCAATTGAAATGGTGTGAACCCAGTTGCACTCTTTGCAGATGTCCGGTATGCCCATAAAGCTGAGAACAGTTGGAGGTGCCAATTGGATTTGTGGATACCAACTGTTCGTTGAAGCATAGTGACCAGAACCTTGTTCACTGCTTCCACCTGGCCGTTTTCTTGAGGGTAATACGACGTTGAGCTATCGTGACGTAAGCCCAACTTTGAAGTCAGCTCAGCCATCATATAATCTCGGAAATGAGTACCGTGGTCAGTAACGATGGCTTGCGGGACCCTGAAACGTGCAATGATATGGTTGAATATGAATTGGGTAGCTGTCTTACCGTCAGCAGCTAGTGTAGGCATCGCTTCGGCCCACTTGGTGAAGTAGTCGACAGCGACAATGATATACGCATGCCCCCGGCCGAGTGAGGGTTACACATCATAAAATACACGCCCCATTTCGCAAAAGGGCCGACAGTAATGACAGGATGAAAAGGGAGAGGCAGCGTGCGCATCTTGCGCTGAAACACCTGGCACGCGTGACATTTACGGACTGCAATGATACAGTCTTTGAATATTGACGGCCAGAAATAACCTGCTCGCAGAATATTCTGGGCAGTAGCATATCCGGACATATGTCCACCACAGGCGCCACTGTGGCAGTCATTTAGGACCCTTTCAGCCTCTTCCAAGGTTAGGCACCGACGGAGCACCGAATCTACTCCAACACGGTATAAGGTATCTCCTATGATACGATACGGTTGAGACTGATGCCGAATCCGACGTCAAGCATCTTTAGTCAACTCAGACCGAAATGTGGAGGTCTGAAGATACACGATTATGTCACCATACCAAGGGTCACGAGTAATAATGAGGAAAAGAGTTTCGTCTGGGATATGGTCCTCGGAAAACGAAGGAGCAGAGTCTGTCGGGAGTGAGCATATAAGATCCGCGAAAACAAGTGATTTCTTTGACTTAGCGGTAGTGAAATCTAAGTCAAAATCCTGCAGGATAACGATCCATTTGGAGTATTTTCCCCCCAGAAATTGTCTAGAGAGAATATACGTCATGGGGTTGCAATCCGAAACCACTGTTATCGTGCGCAGCAGGATGTAATGGAGAAAGCGCTGCACAGCGTGTACTGCGGCTAACACCAACTTCTCGACATGAGCATAACGTGTTTCTGTATCGAGATGGTTTTGCGATAGATAATAAATCACATTTTCATTACCATCATCATCATCCTGCACTAGAACCATAGCAATGGTGCTAAACACGGCGGCGAGATATAAAGTGAAATCGCGGCGATAATCAGGTGGACGAAGCAAAGGAGCATTAACCAATAACGTCTTTATATTCTCAAAGGACTGCTGAGAAATTTCGTCCCAATGGAAGGGAACATTCTGCTTTAATAGGCGCATGAATCCTTTAGCCACCTTCGCGTAGTTCGGGATAAAGCGTCGAAGGAAGTTCGATTTTCCCTGCAGACTTTGTAACTGATATAATGAGGAGGGTGATGGGAGGTTAATGATAGCCTCAACTTTTAAAGGGTCAAGGCGAATTTCGTCTTTGGAGACTATGAATCCCAAAAGACGGCCAGAATCCACGCAGAAGACGCACTTATGAGGATTGAGCCTAATATTGTAGCGCCTACAGCAGAGGAAAATTTGGCGGAGGTGTTCAGGGTGATCCTCTTGCGTAGCCGAATGAGCTGGCAAGTCGTCTAGATAAGGCTGAACGATATGGCGAATGTCATGGAAAGCATAAGACATCGCACGCTGAAAAGTGGCTCCAGCGTTCTTCAAGCCGAACGGGAGCTTTTTATACGTGAAAGTACCCCACGGACAGATGAATGTAGTCTTATGTTGATCCTCGGGTGCAATATTGATCTGATTATACCTTGAGAAACCGTCCATCAAGGAATAAATCTCACTTCCGGCACATTCGTCGATGATCTGGTCTATGAACGGAGTGGGATAGTTATCTTTTGGACAGGCGCGATTGATATCGCGGTAATCAACACAGACCCTAATAGTACCCTGATTTTTATCAACAGGAAAAATGTTAGAAACCCATTCTGTGAGGGGGGTGGGATAAATAAAGCCCGCGTTCAGAATTTTTTCAACTTCCACCTTAATTGCAGCGGCTTTCCGAGGATGCATGGGGCGTAAGCGTTGGCGCACGGGCTTCGCACATGGATAGGTTGGAATCTCATGCACTACGATACTGGGATCAATCCCCGGAATTTCCTCGTAGGACCAAGCGAACACATCTCTGAATTCTTTGAAAAGATCAGTATAGACTTGAATCTCATCAGGAGAACAAGTCACTCCCACGTGAATATTCTCAACGATCCCCGGTTTGACGGAGATGTTGATCGGGATGGTTTGAGTGATATTACTCAGGTTTCCCTTCGAAAAGACCTCATGTGTCAAAATGGGCATTTGAAGAGGAGGAGTAGGAACCTGAGATGCATAATGCTCCAGAAATTCAGACATTGCCCCCAAGCTGGGCATAAAAGAGGAACAATGATGTCCATCGCCTCAAGGCAGCTCCTCGAGAGACATAGTTTCAATGATGGCTTCATCGAAAGGAAAAGTCTCTTTGAGAGGATCAGGCGAATCGGCCTGACCAAGCTAGGGGGATTGAGAGTAAACATCTAGAGCCATGCTCAAAGGAGCATGCTGAGGAGGTGGAGGGTCGGATGCAGCAACAATTTCACAGTGGCTGATCTCTACTGGAGTCAAGGGCATTGATTCTCCAAACTCAAACACCTGCTCAAGCGTAGGAATAAGCCAGGGGTCATCGGACCTGGAAATCATGTTAACTTGAGCGGTGTGCGGTGGTAGTGCGGGAAAGATACCCATGAGGACGGGGTCCTTGAAGAGACCGGGTCCAACACTGTCAGGGGGATTCGGAATCTGATCCACGTATGGTACGTTGTTCTCGGAAGTAGAGGTGAAGAAGGACAACTGATCCACCGTGACGATTTTTCCCTCATGAGGGAACTTAAGAAGTCAAAAGACGGTGGATGGCACGCATAGCATGGCATGGGTCCAGCTGCGGCCAAGAAGTATATTGTAGTTGAGCCTGGCGTCGACTACTTCTACTTCCACGTTGACAGTCTTCCCCTGTAAAGTGATCGCTAAACTCTCGAGAACACCCAGGGGTTTGGATTCCCGACCATCGAATGCCTCAAGGGCATTGGGAGATGACGCAAGGGCTGGAGAGCCAATGGCCTTCCAGCAAGCGGATGACATGACGCAGGTAGAAGCACCTTCATCCACAACGGCCCTATGGATGTTAAGACCGTTAATCCATACTTGAATAACAAGAGCTATCTGATGTGGAAGTCGGGGGGAGAAATTCTCTAAATCGAAGGTGAGAAGACTCGAATCAGCGGGATCAATGCCACCGATCAGAGACAATAAAGCCTTCTATTGCGAAGGACAACTTTGAAGAACTTCTAGTGCAGACATAGCAGATGGTGCCTGTGCCAAATCCTTAACGATGCTGTAGTGTTGAGCGGCACGAGCATTCAGATTATAAGAAGATCTTCGAAGGACACCTTTAGAAGGTGGCTTCACAACGGTTCAGGAGTAGGCTTCTCTATTTCCAACGAACCGGAGACAGGTGGGGGAGGCGGTCCATCCGCAACTGCCTTCCCGGGTGCCTACCGCAATTCATTGTAGTCCTTCGAACGCGTAGCCACAGAAATAGGTTCAACAACCTTCATCATGAAAACTTGGGACCCAAATGGTGCAGATGGTGACGGTTGTTCGACCATCTGGGTCTGCTGAGACGAGAATGGCTCCTTAAGAACTGCCGGAGGCCCTTTTGAGCCCTTGAGAAGTTGACTAACTTCAGATCGTCGTGGAAAATCCTTAGTATAATGGTCTCCTTCGCAAATGAGGCAGGGGTACTTCGGTTTACGTTGAGAGCCATCCTCAGTGCGAGATTTGGATTCTGGCCTCGGGGCATCGGATTTGGATTTTCCTTTGCCCTTCTTTTTCCCCTTGGAGGCTTTCTCCGCAGGATTGGCCTGAACGGCGTTCACCTCCACGGTTTTGCCAGAATCTGATAGGGTGGGATTAGCAGGAGCATTGTTGGAAGAATTAGACTTCTGCTTCCCATTCGAAGATTTCTTCGAATTCTGAGATACAGAACCAATGACACCATCCACTGCGGGGGTAGGTGGAGCCTTAGAGGTTCCGTACCGTGGAGCATCAGGAAAGATATCATAAAGCGTGCCGGACTGAGAATATACAAGATCCAAATATTGGGCACGCGCAATGGCTTGTTCCTCCGTCACACACGCTCCCATCGCAATATCTTGGGAGATTTTGTTCACGAAGGAGGTGGTGAACCAGTAAGTCAGTATATGATCAGGTATATGAAACTTGATTAGTCTACGACGGCGCCGCCACTCATGAATGTGATCAGAAATGTGAGTGGCTTTATCCTGCTTCAGGGAAGTCAGGAGGTGCGTCCCGGCTTCATAACGAACCGGTAACTGAAAGTGCGTGAGAAAAGCCATGGCTAAGGAATTGAAATCTTGGAAGATGCCACGGGATAACTCTATGTACCACTTAGCAGCAGCTTCAGTTAAAGTGCGCTGGAAGAGGCGCAGACGAATGGAGTCATCGACCCAAGAGTTAGACGAACACCAAAGATGATACGTCATCACATGCGCTTGGGGGTCCTCTCCAGCTTTTCCCTCAAACTTGGGGCAATCACTTGGTATCTTAGTAGGAACCGGAGGCCAATACGGACTATGTAAAATCGGATCATTGGTCAATTTTGAAACATCCGACAACTCCAAGGTGGCCAGGAACGGCAATGGCGGATTAACCGGCATGCCAGACCCGGGATGAGGACCGGTACCTGTACTCCACAATGGTTGTGAATATCCTTGCCCCCATGGGTTTTGTCCCGTAGGATTTTGACCGTAGGGGGTGTAGGTCGTATAACCAGACTGATTTGGATGCTTGTAACCAGTGTGTGGGGCTTGATAACCAGAGTGCGGACCCTGATTAGGATGCGGCCCTGTATAAGCAGCATTTGGATTTGGCTGTTGAGTGTAGGTATAACCGGGTGGAGGAGGATAATACTGAGAGCCTCTGGGGTGGTTATAATTCGGTTGAGATTGACCATGAGGATAATAACCGCCCTGAGGATGAGTCGGCTGCTGATAGGTGGAACCCTGCAGAGCCTAATAACTAGGGCGCAACTGTTGATTTGGCTGCGACATCGAATGAATTCGCTGCTGGGCAGGGTTAATAGAATGAGAGGGCTGCCCTGAATGAACAGGTTGACCCGGCTGAGAGGGTTGACCTAAGTCAACAGGTTGACCTGGATAGACAGGCGGCGCCGGTTGCGCAGGCTGACCTGGCGGTAAAGGAGCCCCTGGTTGTACCGGATGAGCCGGTTGGCCTGGAGGTGGAACACCAGGTTGTACCGGATGGGCCAGTTGGCCTGGTGGAGGAATAGGGCCAGGTGTTTACTGGTAACCAATTTGACCTGGAGTAGAACCATAGGATGGTCCTGGCTGATATGCAATGTTAGAAACAACAGGATACTGCGGTTGCATTGGTTGAGAAGGCTCGATCTGCCCCCCAGGACCATATATCGGTCCCGGTTGGTACCCCGGCTGAGGCTGTACAGGTTGAATGGAAGGGCTGTAATACTGTCCTTGCGGACTGTATGACGGCCCTTGCTGGCCCGCAGGATAGCCTTGCATGGGCTGCCCCTGTGGGTCATAAGGATAGCCAGGTTGGCCCGAAGGTTGGCCCTGGAAAGGTTTCCCTTGCGGGTTATAAGCCTGGTTATAAGGTAAACCTTGAGCATGGAGGTAAGCCTCAGGAGCGGGTAGACGCAAAATGTCCCCGTGCTCATCATACTGACCTGGAAAAGCATACACGGGTGTACCATCCTGTGCATAGTGCGAAAAGTAAGAGCGGTTGGGATCTTGGGAGGATGGTCCAACCTCGGGGTTCGGCTGTTGTAGGGACAACCGATACTCCTTCGGAGAGATATTCTTCGATATAGCAGTCGCTAGATAAATGTCTTCAGGAGACGGCATAGCCCTGGCAGAGGGTGCCGTGACAACGGGTGTGGAGGCGGCCACACAAACAGTGGGCCGAACGGGTACAGAAGTAACGGGCGTCTGAGGAGACACCCCCGGTGAAGGAGCAGCTGGCCTCGGAGAAGGAACTGACACTCCCATAGAGGCAGCAACGAAAATGATCTGACCCAAAGACCTGTACCCTGGTGGTAATGAGGGACTCGTCGTTTACATAACAGCTGATTCAGAGTTGTCTCCCGGAAACAATCTTCGTGGGAAGAGCTAATAGTCTTCACCAGACGTTGGAATTTCCTCACCAAAACCACTCATGGTTGAGCCTGCCGCTAGATCTCGCAATAGACGGCGAGGACTAGGAGGAAAAACAGCAGCTATAAAAGGCGAACCCGATGTAAGAGACAGGAAATCAGCTCCTAATCTCAATTCAGACACAGGGTCCGAAAAGGGCCAATCGAACTCAACTGGTCCTCCAAAGGGTTGCTCCGAAATAACCGGTCCCCCGTCAGGAAACTCAGAAACAATGGGCTGCTGTAGTTCAGCAGAGGATTGGGAAACCTCTGATGAATCGTCCGTGTAAGGACTACCAGTAGACGAAACCAAGGGTTCCGCCACTGTGACAAAAACGACAAGAGAAAAGATCAAACACACACACGGGCTGAAAAAGAGTCAAGACACTCGATCAAACGGTCAACAAGAAAAATCTGACAGGGCGTGTAATCGTGGGTGATTAATTTTTTACCACATTGAAAAATAAGAAACTTCACCATTTCATGTTTTAAGAGTCGAGAAACGGTAAAAAAGGTGACTCTATCTCTTTCAGATTTGACACAAGCGTGAAAGGACAAGCGCTTGGTGATCCTTTCAAATTTAGGGAGTCAAAAAATATCAAATGACTGCTCAGGAATACTAGGCAAAAGGGTGTACCAAATAACCATGAACTGCAATATACACCTTGGCTTTAATAATGAAAGAGAAATCAACCAAGGACTTTCCGTACGTGCAGGAAATCTCCCCAAATGTTGTGTCCGGTGTATCACGGGTATAGGGCGGCAGACTCGGCTTCCTGTGGATAAAGGATTGAAACCTAGAGGGGTCTTACTTTATATACGCGATGGTACGGGGAGCACAAGTCCGTACTAGCGCTGTCTAAAGCCAAAAGGCAAACGACAGCTACTAGGTTTAAAGACGCCGGAACACGTCTCTAGCCTAGACCTCTAAATGTGTTTCGTTGGATTTCAATGCTGCCTTAGTGTAAATTGAGTGAATTTTAAAGTTGATCTTCAATTATGCTTCAGTTTTCAGGCCCTAACGAATGTGTTGTCTCAAAAATCTCTTAAATGCAAAACTACATGCCACAATACACCATTTTGTTCAATGAAAACTAGCTACAGAAGAGTTGAGAGTTTTTTACACAAACAAAATGATCAGAAGACAATCAATGATATCTCTAATGCAACTAATGAAACTAAAAACTTTTCTTTCAAATTCACTAAATACTAGTAAAATCGAAAAGATTTCAATTTTCACTAATCAACCAATAAGCAAAAGAGATTTTTTTTATTTTCAATGTTTGATAGCTAGATGCACTAAACAAACCAAAAACAAATAAGAAGAAATTCGAGAAATGATATTAAGAGAGAAAAACAAACAAATTTCACTCAATGGCACAAATAATCAGATCTCAAATCGACAAAAAGTCTCTCAAAACCAAGAAAAGTCCCAAAGACACCAATGAGTCGTGT
The DNA here is from genome assembly GCA_034641835.2 of Pinus albicaulis. Lineage (NCBI taxonomy): Eukaryota > Viridiplantae > Streptophyta > Pinopsida > Pinales > Pinaceae > Pinus > Pinus albicaulis. The sequence goes on along the minus strand of JAXQQM020092682.1, from coordinate 25,223 downwards.
GATCTAGGCCCAAAATGAAGCGAGGCGAAATTCGAATGAAAATGAAATCAGTCACTCAAAAAACGCAACAATATGATAGACAACTGTCAAACGAATGCAAGGAAGCAATCCCACAGTCGACTGAACGAACGGAAACCAAACACTCCCAAGGGAGGCTCGACTCACAAAGGCACCTAGATGCCCTAGGGCTCGTATGCAAAATCGAAAGAAATAGGCAAACAACCAAAGGAAGGAGGCTCCAACCAGTCAAACCACGCTCCAGTGCACTCAAACAGCCAAAAAAACAAGATCAAAATCACAAGTTAGCCTCAGAAAGTTTGAAACAAAGCAAACCATAATAGCTCATAGGATTGGCGCGACTGTGAGCTTGAAATTAGTGCCAGAAAGGCAATGGCGCGGGTGATACACAGGCAACCTGCGCCAATGGGCACGACTGTTATGCTAAAAAGTGTGCCAGTCAAGTTTACTATGGAAAAAAAAAAATAGGCAATCTCAGACACAGACAAGTGAAAACAAGGCTAAAACAAAGCCAAACAAACAGAAAAAATCCAGTCCAAAGAGTTGACCAAGCAAGTAAGACCAAGAAGTTAACCGGAAAGAGAAGACAAAACTCCAAGTTTTCCAGTCCGTAAACCAAGCCAGAGATCGACTGAAGCAGCGTTGATCTACTCCGCTAATGCAGAGCAAAAGCGTTTCGAAGGCTATCTGGCTGTGCTTCAGACTCTGTCTATAGTTTACAAATCAAACAACAAGCTAAGTCCCCAGCGGAGTCACCAAATTGTTGAGGAGGTAAATCCCCTCTACGGACAGAGGCGATCCCTACTAGCCCAGATCGGGTCTAGCAACAATCAAACACGCTACAGTGTAGGTTCCTAATTGTAAATAAACCGACTTGCGAGGAAGGCTTACCTGGAATCCAGCGCTATCGTCTATAGAAGAGGTGGTGCTCCCGTTCCTTTGCCCTGGCAGATCACAATCCTCACGATCTCCGTGATCGGACACCTGCACATGCAAGAAACAACACAAATGCAAGCATAAAATCCAGTGCATACAACTATATATCAGTCGAAGAGGATATAACTCATGAACATGATCAAGAACAAGAGTGGAACCATAACTGATAGTCGCTTATCATTAAAGAGTTAAAAGAAGAATACAACCATAGCTTCGACGCGGCATTCTCCTTTAGCGGGTCGTCAGCACAACATGTCTCAAAAAAGCCTGTCAGGGATGGGACAAGCCTCTCTCTCCAGATACTTGGCAATAGTCTCCTTGCCTAGATTTGGCCTTAGGGAATCAAGAAGGCTTTTGCAACATGAAAGCTCTTGGGAACTTAGAAATTCTGCCACTCTTTTGGGACTAGCTTGCAATGGAAATGGGCAAGCTTTTATAGAAGGATGAAGGGGAGTTGGGATCCCTATAATTATGGGATTGGCCTTATCATCAAGGAAGCTTCCATGAGATGTGGCAAACCACTTCCTCTCCATGGAAATCTGTAGCCAAACCTCCCAACTCAAGATAGAAATCAGCCCAATAATTTGTTAGGATGAAACTTCCGCCTTTTATTTTTTAAAAACACCTCTTAATATGGTTGGCGCGGGTATGGATCTATGACAGAGCGCCAATTAGCGCGCCCTCTTTGGAGGATTTCCCTCTTGGCGCGAGGGCTGAACTATGGAACCGCGCCAATGGAAAAAGAGCTATTTTTAGGGTTTTTTGTAGGGAGATGTCTTTAGGGCAATCAAAGCTCATCTTCAGAGGGATGAAATGAAAGTATTTTCAAGCCTTAACTCTGTCCACAGGTCACGGAATGAGCCCTCCAATGTGTGGGATGGGGATTGTAGGGATGGTGACAAATTGTTGTGTAACAGGTGTAACACTAGAAATTCTATCCATTGATCCGAGTTGTTCTCTAGTAGGTAATGAAGAGCCCATCCCCATTGAAGCCTCATAATCTAACAAATATTAATGGTTTTTATACTATATATCCTAGTATTTTTGTTTTCTAACTCAAGAATAACCCTAGAGACCATGAATTTCAAACAAACTTTCTAGAGTTTTTGCTTAGACTTAGTCAAATTTTTATCTAACTAATGTTGGAATTGAAATTTTATATATAGCCAAATTTCCTTACAGATAATCCAAGATAGGTTTCCAAGAATTTTGATGTAAAATTGTGATTTTTATAGATAGAAATTGTCACCTTAAAAAAAAAACTTTATCATTCTTTAATTAAATCACATCCTTTAACTTTACACTATAATTTAAAAAAAATAGATGCATACAATAAATGTGTTGCAAACTCAATCTACATTATTCAACATTTAAAAAAATAATTCCATTATCATATTATTTAAATAATGTAATTATATTCTTAGAATTAAAATTAAAATATTATAAATATTTAAATAATTCATTTATGCATGAACTATTTATTTTACATTACGATGGGTAACAATCCTAGCAATTATAATATCCAGTTGCTTAGTACCCATCTCTTATGCAAAAAGTATTTGATAGCTAAATTAAAGTGAAAACATTAAATAACTAAATTCCATATAGACAAATGTTTTCAACAATGAAAATATATAAATATTAAAAATGAAATTGTTTTATTTACATAGTTATTTGTTGTTTGAATTGATAATCATTTAAATTAATTATTAGCATTCTTTTACTAATTTCTTATTGATATTAAGTAAAATTATATAATTAAGTATGCACATATACATTTTTACTCCTACTTATTAAAGTGTTGAAGAAAACATCCTCGTAAGTGTATTGATTTAAATTTCATGTTTATTTGTATATAAATGTAATTGATAGATTGTTTAAATTTATTTTTTATTTTTATATAAATATTATAAAAATATATGTATTGGATGTAAATATAAAAATAATATATTATAAATATTGTGTATGAGTTTAAGTATATTTTGAAAGTAAATTGATATCAAAATATTGTTTTTATATAGTTGATAAACTCTATATAATTTGTGGTTAGAAATTTATTTTTAAATAAAAAAAGAAAAGAAAATAAGGAAAAAATGTGATGATATAAAAATACTCAAATAAACTTTAATAATGATTGTTTTTGTAGTATTTGCACAACAAAATTCGATGTGGATAGTTGCCCACTATTATTTATGCAAATATTTGCTTAAATTATGGTCTACAACTATCCACATGGCATTATGTCGTGCAAAGGCTGCAAAACAATCATTATTATAATATTTATTGAATATACACATTTATTTTTATTTTTATTTTTATTTTTTAATTTTTTAATATAATTTTTATATCTTATAATTCAATTTAAAACCACATAAAAATAGTCATCATCCAAGTAGAAAAAATAATAATTTACATTTAAAAAAATTAAATGTTATTTTTAAAATTTTCAAAATATTGAATTTAATATTTATTTAAAAAAAAAAAAACTTTAAAAAATTCATAGGATTTGTTTAAGAATTTCATAACTAATTGAAAGTCAAAGCTTTTTGAAAAAAAAAAAAACAATATAATCGTACCTTAAACGGGTATAATAATATCTCTAATAAATTTAAAAATATCATCATACAACATTCTTCATTTCTTTCTACCAAAAGTTGATAATTTTTTTGTCGACTTTTTTTTTGACATTTTTTTGTCATATTATTAGCACAGTTAGGAATATTTACTTCACTCAGCCATGTTTTATGCTTAGGAAGAGCAACTTTAGGCTTTGATGTATTGAAAATATAGACCAACCATTTTTAAAACCGTGTCATTCTTATTGAACCATGTTGCAAATATATGAACTCCACGACCCCATCTAAAAAGCATTAATTTGACTTCGTTGGAAAGATTCCCAAATATTAAACACAAGTTACATAGAAAAATTTACGAAATAAAATAATTATCTGAGTGTTTCAATTTTGTTAAGTGAGTTTTTCATGAACAATATATCTGGAAAAGTAAATGCTTCAAAATCATGTATAAGATTTGTATGCATTTCAACATTTCGATTTCCTTTTATTTTTATTTTTTTTACTTTTTTATGTCATTGTTGTTAAGAAGTGATATATAATTTTCATGCTGGAGTATTAATCTCAACCGTACATAGAAATTTTTGGATTTTTTTTGTATTTTTCTGAATATTTGAACCTTGGGTTACATGGTTTTTTAGGCTTATATCACCCCGTCGCCACCACCAGGGCTCCAGAGCTTAACACATGGCGTAAGCGATGGGGTGCATTTAATTTCATGTGTAGGGTGATCAACGAACCATCTTTGTAAAACCATACAAAGGATTCACTTAGAAGAATTGGTTCACAATTTAAAAACTCACCCATCAATGCATACTCCGCCATAATATTGTCTGCTCTTTTTAATCCAACACGAGAAGAAAGTGCTCTTATATACAAATAAACCCTCCAACAGGGTGTCGATTATAGCCACACCGAGGCACCTACAGATCTTGGCCTGAATGGCCTCACAGATGCAATGTTGAGCTTCACCACTTAGAAATTTGTGGCTATAATTATAGGGGTTGTTCGTGTTGGGCTCCCTTTAGTTTTGACAAGAATTATGTCCAATCCTAAAACATGGGGTATAGTCTCTGCAGAGGATGCTTACTCTAAGCTAGGAGATGACCCATAAGTCTAATTGGTAGATATTAGGATGTTACAGGACATTACAGAAGTTGGATCTTCAGACATTAGGAGCTTGAATAAAAGGGCAGCCAAAATGTTTATGAATACAATGAATATTTTTTTGAAGAGGGTCTCAACCAAATTCAAGGATCCTGCTAATTACACAACATTGCACATATTAGACAAGTAAGAAATCTTCTTTTGGTATTAATTAAAATTCTTCAATCGTGTGTCATCTCTTTCCTTTCATTTTTTCAACCCCTGAAATCCATACACATTATATAAGTTTCATATTCTCCTAAAACACCCTTGTTGTAAAATACCAAGTTGTTTGTATCCTCTATTGATTTTGATTTTGTGCTGAGAAACATGAGCTAAAATATAACTCCATGCTTATTTGATGCTCACATTCTAACCTGGCTGGGAGGTCCACCCTAATTTTCGATCATATCGTTTGTCTTATGATTTTTTTCTCAATGATCCTATGGCTTGAGACACTCTTCAAATCATCTCCCTGAAAAGATCCAACACAATCGCTCAAAAGGAGGGTGAATAGTAAAATCCCATAAATCTTGCTCTATTTCCCTAGACAAAGGGCATGCCCCACCAATCCATACAAGTTACCCATAGGAGGCAAACAAAACCAAGCCAACTTCCATTATAATTCCATGTTTTAAACCCTCCCTATTTACTCTATTATAATGTATCACAGAGACAAATATTATTAAGCTTAGTTATATCAACACATTTTATTCTTAATATTGCTTATTATTTTTCCAAGCCATTAGTTATGAAATCAATCTACTTGTTTTCAAATTTTTTTACCTTCATATTGTTCAAAATGGTCATTTGTTTATTTTGATCCCACTTGAAACTTGGTCTAGATGGAAATTTTTCACGAGTAGCCAAATTGGATGTTGAGAATGGTTTCCAGTTAGTGTTTGTGATTAAAGATGGAGCTGAAGGTACCGAAGGATGGTAGGCCAGTTGTGCTTCTAGTGAATATCCCTTGCATTTTTTTATTTCAAATTGACTTAAGGCTACTTCCTAGAGGCAATAAAATCAAGTTTAGATTTGAACTATTAAAAAAGGAATTTAGTATTTTTTTTTTTTTAATTGTAAATAAAATGGATATTTCTAGAAGTTACTCCAATAGTTATTTTATGTCCCGGGCTTACTATCTTCTTTGCATTCCTTGCATTTGCAACTGATTTTTTTGTAAGGTGAAAAGTTTTCCCTTTTAGTTGATTCTGTTGACTTGTATCTTCGTTGAAGCATGGACAACATTGTGCAGTTGTAGCATTATAATTTTATACTTCCATTCTTTCCATTGTTGTATGTGTTGAAAAGTGTAACTAGGTCGGTCTTCATGCTGACTATGTAATTATGTACTTATGAAAAATAAGAATTCAAAATAATAATAATAATAATAATAATAATAATAATAATAATATATATATATATATTGTAATTGCTTCATGGGTTTCATGAGCAAGATGTATTAAGTAGATGGAATTCTTCTTGATGTCCATTAGGTTTGATTTAAGTGTCATATTCATGAAAGATATAGTCTAGCCATATGCTCCAAGACCTTGTGGAAGAAGAGCACCTAACAACCCTCAAACAATGTTGAATACATTCTCCTAAACACCCTCAAGACAACATTAGTCAACGCTGGAAAATAATATGTTAAAGACAACTTACAACCTTTGTGAAAGTCAACATAAATGTTGGTTGAAGGTTAAGCCTAAAAGCCAGTCTTAGCAATGTATATATCAACTTGTTCTGCAACCATTTGGACAAGATCAATGGCGGATATCTCTGAATAAAAAATGTGGAAAACTAACGGGAAAAAGAGCATAAAGGATAGGGAAAATTTCAAACTTGTGACAGAAATATGCGGATGAGATTGAAGGTCAAGGAAGATAAACTAAAGTGATAATATTTGCGGATCGCTCTGAAATATATTGCAGACTTTAGCAAGAAGTAACAGTTTGGATTTTTGTATGAGTTAAGGGTTAGGAAGACATTATATATATGATGTTTATATAATAAAAGAAGGATACAGAATTTAGAGACAACGTGACACAAAAGTACAACAGTCCAAGTGAAAATTTGTTTAATGAAGGTCCTGAAGTATATTCACTCACATAGTGCATAAAAGAGATCAATTTGAAATGTGTGAAAAGAGATCGAGTTCTCTAGGTCAAGTTCAGAACAATGCAGATTGTTATAAAGGAGAAGATTCATGTTTTGGATCATCTAAAGAAGCTATACCAAGGTATTGGAAGCATATCTAGGTCAAGGGTTTGAGTCTAGGTCATGGTACTTGTCATTTGAAGATCTATAAAAAGAATTCTTTGCAGGTTTTCCTCTCCAAGAGGGATAGGTTTTGCCCTGGCTCTAGAAGCCTAATTTTGCGTCTCGTACATGTTGATAATTAACTTGATGAAAGACTAACTAAGCTAAAGAAAGAAATACGTAAGTAACTCAAGCAAGCTCACAAGTAATTATCAAAGAAAAGAATTTGTATTAATCTCTATCCCTCCAAATTATCAACATGGTATTAGAGCTAAGGTGCTGAACCCAAGGGCTACTTGACAAAGAGACACTCCAGGAAGCAAAATTCAAAGTTTGGTTGAAAAGTCAAATCATTTTGCAAGGAAGACTCTTAAGCCATTTTTTTGAAGGATCAACCTTTCAGGAAAAATAATCTTTTTCCATCAAATATTTACATTCAAGACATTGTTAAGAAAAGGTATTTTGAAGACATCCTTTGCCATCAAGGATCCAAGATCACTTAGATTGAAGAATTCTATCTTGGAAGAAGTTCCTAACCTCTTCGTCATCATCAAGGAAGCTATTGAAGGAGAAACACACTCTCTCAAGTAAGTATCTATGACTTCATCTCAATCTGTCAAAATGACTTATTGTTTAGAAAGCAACAAATTGGTTGGGTTATCAAACTTCAATGCATGGAAGAAAAGGACGGATCTGAAGCTAATTTAAAATGAAGTTATAGGCTTCATAGAAGGATCTACAATTCAACCTCCAAAATAATACATTCTAGCATATATCAAATACATGCAGGGAGACATAAGAGCATGAAGGATTATGATAGAATCCATCATAAAGACTCTCTCATTCCCTATGTATTAAAGCTAGAATCCTCAAAAGAAATATATGATAAATTGGTGGAACTCTTCTTGAAAGGTTCTACAAAGGAAATAATATCCCTAAGACAAAAACTATACAAATTAATAATGTCAAAGGAAGGAATAATTCCATATCTGATGGAGATTTTCACAATATGAGAACAACTATTGAAGTCAGGAGAAGTAATGTCTGATAGAGAAATAGTCAATATGGTACAAAATTTCTTACCGAAAGAATGGAGATATTCCTCATCCAGCATAGATTGGAGAGAAGAAGCCATGCCATTCCAAAGTATAGGTAAGATAGAAGAATCAAGATTGAAAGAAGGATCAAGCGAAGAGAATCAAGCCTTTTCCACCATGTCCGGGAAGAAAGGAAGATTTGGTAAAATTGGTCCTCAAAATAAGAAGATAAATGTGGAAAAATCACGATGCTTTGGATGTAATGAACTTGGGAATTATAAACAAGATTGTCCTAGATTTAGAAAGGACAAGAGGAAAAAGGAATAAGCCCATATAAGAGAAGAACCTGATGAAAAGAAATCTAAGAAAGAAGAAGTTAGGGAGCTCAACTATGATTAGGATCTTCTTCTCCCTTAAGTGATTTATGTTGGTTGTAAAATAGTATGATAGGAAGCAATGTATATTATAGCACCATGATAGGATCTCCTGGCGTAGCAGCTCTGGGGAAAACCTCTATGATAACTATTCTGATGGAAGGAAATCATCAAGATTAAAGGTGATCATGGAAACATATTTCTGAGATGTGATGACATATTGATGGAGCAGGCCAAGGGAATGAAGCTCTTCATTCTTAAGAAATTGCTATAGGATGACTCAAGGGAAAAAGGTATGAGGTATGTATATATTTATATGCTGACATTGGATGCTGTGAATTCATGTCATATGGTTTCAGGTAATATTTAGAAGTATGATCTATGGAGGAAAATCTCTCGGTGCACGGACAGATGAAATAAAGATAATATGTCCTCACGGAATATGAGGTGGTTGTATATGAACAAGAAACTAGAAAAGTTGTAAATTCCTGGGAATGAAGAATGTGCAAAGAGGAAGAGATCATGAAATGCAACCATGTCAAGAGGCAGTTATCATCCGGAAGCCAAGAATATGTGACTAAGAGATCTCCTGGGAAGATATGTAGACTTCGACGGAAGTCTGGTAAAGAAGAAGACCCTTGGAAAAACATATCATTAGGAGATGTGTTAATCTGTATAGAGGATTTAGATGCCTACACAAAGATATCATGGTGAAAGATCATCACTGAGGTAACCTTTTGTTTTAAAAAGGTTCATATGTATATGTTTATCTGGATGAATTTGTGTAGGGCTGCTAATCATTAGAAAGGATACATGATCCTTGGATATTATTTGAAGGAAAGGAGTATGGCATAAAAATGGACTAGAATGATAGTGGACATGACTCGTGACTGAAAGTGATGGATGAACTGTGCCCTATGAAGCCAAAAGTTGAATATTCCTCAATATCGAAATCCATGACATTGAGGGAAGGAATTCTTCATGAGTAGCTGGATTGTTGCTGCAGGACCCTGGTTGAGAGGGAGCCTGGTGGTAAGTTTCTTACTTGGAAGAAACTTGAAGTATGTCCCTCCTGTATCAAGAAGGAGATATGTATGTAATTCTCTATTACATGTGTCATACACTAGACCAGGACTAATAGCCGTAAGTCTTAGTGAAGACCATGTGAAGAGAATGCATAGACACATCATTCTGGTATTCACCTGGAAGATAATGTAGAAATTTGAATAACTAATATATTATTCACCGAGATTCTCCTGATCACACACTATTTTAACTTCATGCACAATACAGAATCTCTTCTACCATTGATCATTAATTGCGGAAATAAAAACATTCGCATGCGCACATTAAAACCATAAAAAATCACACATATGAACACAGTATTTCATGGGAAAGCTTAAAGCTGAAAACCCCCAACTATCTGTATATTATATGTCATAGAGATCATGCAACAATAATTGTACAAATCTCCTCACAATCTCTCAACACAACCTCAAATTGCTACACACTAATCAAGCTAGATCTAGCAAAACACATGCTCCAATCTCTGCCACCTGATAGCCAGCCTCTATTGCGTAATCAATGCTGAAGAATGGCTCATAAATAACTTCGAACCACCTGGCTTGTACTGCGCAATCCTCATTGGCTTCTCCAATCACTGGTTGTTGCAAATCATGCAACAGTATAGTCACAACTGATAGTCACACTGCTCTTTCACCTATCTCTTCATTGGTCTCCACTGAAACTGTCCATGCACTGAAGTTAACTGATGTATTCTTTAGTTGATTAATGAGTTTATAATTAGTGAATTAATTAATAATTAATTCATACCACTCTCACTAATTGTATCAATTAGTTAAACTGAATACAAATAGCTCAACTATGTTTAGATTAGTTAAACTGAATACAACTCCACTAACTTCCTTAATCAACTCCACCAAACTCTGTCACATGAGTTCTAACTGAAGTATCCATGCAATAGCTCCACTTAACCCTCAGGAATAGCGTAATTCCTTCTGTCAGCTCCCGTGCCACATCTGTGCACTTAACTGAAGTGCTCCAAGAGAATAAGATAATGTTTAGAGTCTAAATATTATTAAGAGCTAATAATATTTGACATATCTGTTTTTAGACTGGCAATCTAAAAATAGATTCCGCCCAGTATGTCTAAAAATAGAAGTCCATCTATTTTTTCCGACTTGACCAACCATCCACAAATAGCATCCTGCAACTCATAGAACATGATCCATATGTCTAAAAATAGACATAGTCTAAAAATAGACTTTACGCCAAAAATAGCCTGCGGGCCCACTTAGTGAAGGTGACTCCTTTCCACTAAGCTCATCATCTTGTTGCAATCTCAACACTCCCTCTCAACAAGATAAGGATTATCTACCACCCCTATCCTGCCTCTGTGGTATTCGAATTTGCTCCTGGTGAGCGCCTTCGTCAAGATATCAGCATCCTGATCCTCCGTGGGAATGTATGAAAGTAACATGATCTTCCGCTGCACACAATCTCTGATATGATGATACCGGATGTCAATGTGTTTAGATCTATCATGAAATACTGGATTAACCAAGAGTTTAATGCAACTCCGATTATCACAATAAATCACAGTAGGATCTAAGTGTGAATGTGTGAACGAACAACCCGACCAGATCTTCCTCAATCCATATAGCCTCGCATGCGCCCAAACTCGCCGCCATATACTCGGTCTCCGCCGAACTGAGTGCCACGAATCTCTGCTTCCTGCTGTACCAAGAAACTGTTGTCGACCCGATACTGAAAATCCCTCCGGATGTGCTCTTTCTGTCCGTTGGGCTCCCTGCCCAATCTGCATCCGTGAAGCCACATAGCCTCACCTCATCCGACTGTCTGTACCATAATCCATATCCCGATGTGCCTATGAGATATCTCAATACATGCTTGCCTGCCTTCCAAAAGAGCTTGGTAGGCTTAACCATAGCTTGTGAAAGCTGGTTAACAGCATAGCATATGTCGGGTCGTGTATTGACCAGATACATAAGCGACCCCACCAATTGTCGATAAACAGTGGCATCCACTACCTCCATTGAAGTAGCATCCTCCTTCCTCCATCCACCAGAAGAGGAGTATCAACAGGCTTGCAGCCATGCATGTTGAACTTCTCCAGTATCTCCTTGGCATACTTGCCTTGAGAAACAAACAGTCCATCACTGCGCTGCCAAATTTCCAATCCCAGGAAATAATGAAGGAGGCCCAAGTCGTTCATCTCAAACTCCTTTGTGTAAGATCAATCCTGTAATAGTGTATCAACAGCTCATCACCTGTCAAAATCAAATCATCTACATAAAGTACAATGATCATCAACTTACCCTCCACCACAATCTGGTATAGGTTAGGATCCACCTCACTCTTGGAGAATCCAAGTCCGGTGAAATAACTGTCTATCCGTGTGTACCAAGCACGAGGTGCTTGTTTCAACCCATACAACGCTCTCTTGAGCCTGCACACATGCGACTTGCTGCTGAAGATCTCGAAACCTTCGGGCTGCTCTATGTACACCTCCTCCTCAATCACCCCATTGAGGAACGCAGTCTTCACATCCATCTGATGAATGTGCCACCCCATCTGCGCTGAGAGAGAAAGAATCGTCCATATGGAAGAATACCTTGCGACAGGTGCAAAGGTTTCCTCATAATCGATCCCCTCAATCTGTGAGAAGCCTCGGGCAACAAATCTTGCCTTGTACTTCTCCACACTCCCGTCAGCTGCTTGCTTCACTTTGTAGATCCATCTCGAACCTACCACTGATTTCCCTTCTGGCCTTGGGACAATCTCCCATGCACTATTTTTGACAATCGAATCATACTCTTCCACCATGGCATCTACCCATGCGGGATCCTCCACAGCTTCCTCGAAAGAGGATGGCTCTGTCATGATACACTTTCTCATAAGAGCCATGTATTCAGTATATCGGTTAGGTGACTGTCTCTGTCTGCGCTGTGATGTAGGTGCTCCTACAACCTTCTCTGCATCTTGAGCCAGTCGCTCAGCTTCTGTAGTGCGCTTCTGCCCTCTGATGGTTGGCGCTGCATGAGTGGTCTCTTCCACTCCATGAACCTCATCTTGTGGCTGATCCACATCCCGAGACTCATCCTTAGGAACTAATAGCTCCTTATCTGCATGCAAGTGTGGCTCCCTCTCAAGCGAACACTTCATGGCTTTCTCCTCCTGGAATTTTATATCCCGTCGCACAACAGTCTTGCGACTGTCTGGCACATACACCCGATAGTTGTGAGGTGTATCAGTGTACCCCACAAATATTCCAACTTCAGCAGTTGGATCCAGCTTCCTTCTTGCATCCTTCATCACATGCATGTAGACAGGAGAACCAAAAATCCGCAAATGGGAAATATCAGGCCTCTTGCCAGAATAAGCCTCCTCTGGTGTACTCATGCCAAGAACCTTGTGAGGACAACGGTTCTGCACATACACTGCTGTATTGCATGCCTCAGCCCACAAGTGAAGGGGTAGGCCCTGATCATGCAACATCTCCCGTGCAACACCCACGATCGTTCTGTTCTTCCGCTCAGCCACCCCGTTCTGCTGTGGGTTATGGGGTGCGATGAGCTCTCTCCGACCTCCTCCCCCCTCGAAAGTCTTGAATTCGCCAAAGATGAATTCACCACCATTGTCGCTCCTTAGAGCCTTCACCTGCTTCCCCGATTCTTTCTCAACCAGTGCCTTGAACTCACAGAACTTTGAGTATGTCTCGCTCTTCTTCTGCATGAAGAAGATCGAGCACTTACGAGAAAAATCATCAACAAATATCACATAATACCTGTGCTTTGCTGTCGAAGCTACTGAGAAAGGTCCACACACGTCTGTGTGAATTCTCTCAAGGATCGTCGTGGCGCGAATATCCTTCTCGTGAAAGGTGGCTTTCACAAATTTTCCCAAGGTACACCCCTTGCACTGATCTGACTACGCAAGAGTGCCTTTAGGAAGCCCAGTAGAAATCTGCTGTAGTATCTTCAAAGCTCCATGGTGAAGGTGGCTCAATCTCCGGTGCCACAACTCGCCATCATCCCGGATCACCACTCCTTCTGCCTTGCATGCCACATCACACACAGCCCATATACCCGCAATTGATAAAGGTTCTTAACTCGAACCCCTATCCTCCGGTCTCACTAGTTGCCCTCTACTCAGGAAATCCTTTTCCCTCATGCAACATACAACATCATATCCCTTGTCTTCTAACATCGCCACAGAGATAAGATTCTTCTTTCCTTGGACATGTCCTCGCTTCTTGCCTTTTGCACCGATCGAGAAGCATTCTTTCTTTCTCTTCCCTCCCTTGCTTTGGCAACCAAAGCAATTTTTTCTTCATCTCGGAAGTTCTTTGATGAAGATCCGTCCCCGGTACTTCGCTCTTATCTCCTCTTGCACAAGATCTCGACCAAAGTCGCCTCCCATCCCGGCAATTTCTCCCGACCATCGATAGAGTCCCGATAGGAATGCCAAAGTTCCCAAGCCCAAGGAGAGCCAAGCTCACCAAGTCCTCGTCATCAAAATAACCTCACACTTCCCATCTCATCCCTGCATTGGATGAACTTCGTGAGGTACTTGGGCATACTGTCGCCTTTCTCCATTTTTATGTTCCCGAGTTTATCCTTGAGCACCAACTTCCTCTGGTCGCTCTTGCTTTGAAATAAATATGTCAAAGCTTTCCACATCAAGAATGGAGAAGCTTTACCATGAAGGCTGGACACTATGTGATCCTTCACACCTTCCAACAGAATCATTCGACACTTTGCTGTCTTCTTTTGCCATGCGTCAAGTACGACAGCATCACTAGAAGTAGGTTTTGGAATTTCTGCATCTATGAACTCCTTCAACCCATTGTCATCCAACACCGCCTCCATCCTGTCCTTCCATGCAATATAATTTGAGCTTCCCTCAAGGGCATACTCCAATCGCAATCCGTTGAAAGACATCTCAACTTCGACACCAAGAAAACACTACTGCAAATTCGAATTCCACCAGCTCAAAACTCAACCGCTTCAATGTTTTGCAATTTCTCCAATGATCAATATCGCTCTGATACCATGTAGAAATTTGAATAACTGATATATTATTCACCAATATTCTCCTGATCACACACTATTTTAACTTCATGCACAATACAGAATCTCTTCTACCATTGATCATTAATTGCGGAAATAAAAACAATTGCATGCACACATTAAAACCATAAACAATCACACATATGAACACAGTATTTCATGGGAAAGCTTAAAGCTGAAAACCCCCAACTATCTGTATATTATATGTCATAGAGATCATGTAAAAATCATTGTACAAAGCTCCTCACAAGCTCTCAGCACAACCTCCAATTGCTACACACTAATCAAGCTATATCTAGCAAAACACATGCTCCAATCTCTGCCACCTGATAGCCAGCCTCTATTGCGTAATCAATGTTGTAGGATGGCTCATTAAATAACTTGAACCACCTGGCTTGTACTGCGCAATCCTCATGGGCTTCTCCAATCACTGTTTGTTGCAAATATGCAACAGTATAGTCACAACTGATAGTTAACCTGCTCTTTCACCTATCTCTACACTGGTCTCCACTGAAACTGTCCATGCACTGAAGTTAACCGATGTATTCTTTAGTTGATTAATGAGTTTATAATTAGTGAATTAATTAATAATTAATTCACACCACTCTCACTAGTGTATCAATCAGTTAGACTAGATACAACTAGCTCAGCTATGTTTAGATTAGTTAAACTGAACACAACTCCATTAACTTCCTCAATCAACTCCACCAAACTCTCTCACATGAGTTCTAACTGAAGTATCCATGCAATAGCTCCACTTAACCCTCAGGAATAGCGTAATTCCTTATGTCAGCTCCTGTGCCACATCTGTGCACTTAACTGAAGTGCTCCAAGAGAATAAGATAATGTTTAGAGTCCAAATATTATTAAGAGCTAATAATATTCGACATATCTATTTTTAGACTAGCAATCTAAAAATAGATTCCGCCCAATATGTCTAAAAATAGAAGTCCATATATTTTTCCAACTTGACCAACCATCCACAAAATAGCATCCTGCAACTCATAGAATATGATCCATATGTCTAAAAATAGACTTTGCACCAAAAATAGCACATTGGGCCCACTTAGTGAAGGTGACTTCTTTCCACTAAGCTCATCATCTTTGCAATCTTAACGAAGGCCAAATGGAGGATTAGGTAATCATCTAGCATTCGATACTCTTTGAGAATGTGATCGGGCATTCTAGATAAGAGTAGTTGAGGACCGATATTCTTTGAGGGCTAGCTACCCAAGATAAGAATAGTCTAGGAAGGTCATACATTGGGAACCCTGGGGTGGAGTATCTACCTTGAAGAGATAATGACGAAGGTGTCTATAGGTCATGTGTCTCACCAGCATTGAAGCCCATTGTCTCGTTGAGAGATGGGGTTGTTAATTAAGGCCTTGCACTAGGATAATGCTGGTTGATATGATGCTATACAGATGCAATTACCAATCCGATTCTTCTTATGAGATTCTTCAGTTTGAAAGTGACCATGTACCTGTATGAATACCTCCCTAGTTAAGAGGGAGTGTTGAAAAGTGTAACTAGGTCAGTCTTCATGTTGATTATATAATTATCTACTTATGAAAAAGAAGAAGTCAAAATAATAATATATATATATTTTTGTTGTTCTTGCTTCATGGGTTTCATGAGCAAGATGTATTAAGAAGATGGACTTCTTCTTGATGTCCATTAGGTTTGAGTTAAGTGTCATATTCATGAAAGATCTAGTGTAGCCATATGCACCAAGACCTTGTGGAAGAAGAGAACCTAACATCCCTCAAACAACGTTGAAGAAATTCTCCTAAACACCCTCAAGGCAGCCTTAGTTAAAGCTGGAAAATAATATGTTAAAGACAACTTACAACCTTTGTGAAAGATGGCCTAAATTTTGGTTGAAGGGTCGGCCTAAAAGCCAGTATTAGCACTGTATATATAAACCTATTCTGTGACCATTTGGACAATATAAATTATGGATATCTATGGATAAAAATTGAGGAAAACAACAGGAAAAGTGTGGATAAAGGACAGGGAAAAGTTTGGACTTGTGACAGAAATATGCGGATGAGATTGAAAGTTAAGGTAGACAAACTAAAGTGATAATATTTGCAAATTTCTCTAAAATATATTGCAAACTTTAGGAAGAAGTAACAATGCGTATTTTTGTATGAGTTAAGGGTCAGGAAGCCATTATATATATGAATTTTATATAAAAAATAAGGATACAGAATTCAGAGACAACGTGACACAAAAGTACAACAGTCCAAGTGAAAATTTGTTTAACGAAGGTCCTGAAGTATATTCACTGACATAGTGCATAAAAGAGATCAATTTGAAAGGTGTGAAAGGAGTCTGAGATCTCTAGGTCAAGTGCAGAAAAATGTAGATTGTTATAAAGGAGAAGAGTCGAGTTTTGGATCATCTAAAGAAGCTATATCAAGGTCTTGGAAGCATATCTAGGTCAAGGGTCTGAGTCTGGGTCATGGTACTTTTCATTTGAAGATCTATAAGAAGAATTCTTTGTGGGTTTTCCTCTCCAAGAGGGAGAGGTTTTTCCCTGGATCTAGGAGCCTAATTTTGTGTCTCATACATGTTGATAATTAACTTGATGAAAGACTAACTAAGCTAAAGAAATAAAGACATAAGTAAATCAAGCAAGCTCACAAGTAATTATCAAAGAAGAGAATTTGTATTAATCTCTAGCCCTCCAAATTCTCAACAGTGTGAAATTATAAATTTAGCTCTCATTACTTAACTAAATATTACTGATAAATCTATATGAAACCAAATAAGATTGGTTGTTGACACAACCTATAGTAAATAGAATGTTTCATATCTGATGTGGGGATTTTCATTTTCAATATCTTAGTAAATGTTGCTTAACAAGGTTTCTTTTTGTTAAATATTCAGTCCATGCTTTAAACCTCAACAACGATGTGAAAATTGCATCTAAATAAATATATGTATTTTAATTTCTACTGGGATATCTAATGTAGCTTTTGTTGATTAACCTGTGTAGAATACTGGGCTACCCTGTCTAATTCCAAAGAATGTGTTTACAGTCAATTTCAAAAATCTAAAATAAGCATTGGACAATGCATTGGAAGTGTGTAGCATCTCTTATTCCCTATTCACTTCTTCCTTACCCTAGTTATGATGTTTGAATTGTTGATGGAGGAACTTTCAAGTGATTGTATGCTTGTATCGTTGATCATAAATATCACTTTGTGTAGGTACATCCTAAATAGAGTAGTTACATTTAGCATTAACCCTCGTGACTGAAATTCATATTTTTCAAAATCAAGAGTAATGTCCCTTTTTAATTAGAAATTTTGGTTTTATTTATCAACGGGCAGAAATGAACCATTGGATTATAAGGAAAATGCTGTTTGAATTTCCATCACAAGTTATAAGTCTATAGATCTTAAATCATCCTTATTTTGAATTTTATAAATTTTGTTTAGGTGTTTTATGATGAGTTAAATTCCTGAAATAGAAAAACATTCATTTTGTATAGCTAATGAGTGCACTTATATATCAACATAATAAATGTTTAAGTGATGCATATATCTGTAGTATGCAACCCAATGGTAACTTCTAGTAGCAATCCTCCTTTCCTTGTATTAACGTAATTTAATTAGTAGTGTTAAGTGTGCATTACAAACTTGTTCCATTGTATGGAACTGACTCTTTAATGTTTTGTCTATAATAAGATAAAATAACTACATAGGTGGAAAGGATGTCATTTCAACTTGTGGTGCTAGTTGATTGAGATAAATGTGTGTTTTGTGAATAAATTCCTTCTTCGGACAAAAGTATTTTCCATATAACTAGTGGCTTAGTCTAGAAACAACTAAGACAAAACTAGAATGCTTTCCTTAGATATGTTTGAAATATGGGAAGAAACCCTACTTGGAATCCAATGCAAGCTTCTTCCTTCTCCTTATTTGTTAGCTCCAACTCTAACTCTAATTCTAATTTCTATAAGTGGAACTTGCAAAACATCCAAACAAACAAGAGAACCAAAACATACAAATAACATATACAAATAGTTCTAAACAATAATTCAAGGATTCATGTTATACATATGCATAAATAAGACATACATATAAGAGAAACAATGCACTTTTATATTCATAAAGGAAGGAAAAGATTACAACCCTTGTAGGCCTTGACCATGTGAATATCTCTCAACAATCTTGTCATTCCTTTGCCACAATAGTAAGCCTTCAATCACACCTCAAGCACATGGATGGATTATGGACCTATAAACACAAATGAGCAACATAAGGTCATAATTTAGGGTCTCCAAAATTCAACCCAGGCTCTATGGGAGGTAGTGAATTTAGAGGGTAAATGAGGTGGTTTTGAATTTAGCATTCTAGAGCTTAGATCCACATTAGAGGAAGGTAAGTTCTAGGATATAATAGATAAGACCTTAATGGTAGGAGTTCGAGTTATGATCCAATAGTAAATGATTGAAACCACTTCTGAAGCTTCTAGAGAGAGAAACTTCGAATTAATTTTTATTTTTCACTCATTTCACGTTATCATCGCACTATTTGGGAAGGAAACTTGTGCTGGACAACACAGTTTCCATGTGTACAAAAATGAGGGTTTTAGCCAATGTGATCCAGGATTCTTGTAACTTCTAGAAAGTTAATGTTTTTGGCTTTGTCAGGGATGATTTCAAAGTGTCAATGGATGATGATAGAGTCATTTGATTGGATGCGGAAAAATGACCTGCAACAATATGCATATATGGAACCTTGATGTGTACGTATATGGATATGAATAAGTATATCTATATATATACACCACGTGCTAAATACAAGAGTAGGTGTACATACCATATCTCTTGAATAGTTGTATATACAATATTTCAAATGAATATATATATATATATATTAAAAATTGAATAAATAAATTTTAGTTTTTTGTTTGAAATTTGACTTGTAATAAAATAGAATAAATATTACTGTTATAGGACCATTTTACGTTACCAAAAATAAATGTAAGTCATTCTTAAAGATATGAAAATATATGAAACATTATTAAAATTTTCTAAGTACACTTTAAAAACATTTTGTTTAAGAATTGAAACATAATAATGTGCTTTTAACAATTACGCATGGCATTGCATTAATGTAGATGAAACTTAATAACGCCTTAATCTCTAGTTGGATGTTTGAATAAACACTTTTAACTTTTCCCAATAGATTTTTGAAAACAAAAACCACATGGTGGCAATGTTCAAAAAATCAAGGGCAGTGACATTGCCACCACGTGACTCTTGTTTAATATCAATATCGATGTGATATATTAATACGGTTTACCTGATTAACATACATATTAAGTTAAATTGAATATGATCCTAATTCTAGTCAAATATAAAATTAAATAATAAAAAATATATTCCTTAATATTGAAAAGGTTAAATTTTTCTAAGTTAATGTCTTTATAATAATTTTCAAATATACAAAACTTATTCACATTTCATAAATTTGTATTTATTTTCATTGTGTATAATAATACTAATAATAAATTATGAATCCAATGTTGTTAGATGGTATTATTAGTCATTTTCTATTACTTAGGTGGTATTATTATCCATTTGGGCTAACTTCTCCCTTCATTCTTACTTACATTAAGTATTTTAATAATCACTAATGAAACCTTGAATGAAGGTTAAAATTATATGTGTGTGTGTGTCTTTCTTTCTTTCTAAAATTAATGTTGGTTTTTCACTACCTAGTCATGGTCAGAAAAAATAAATAAAAATAAATTAAAAATAAATAAAAATAAATAAATAAATAAATTAAACTCTTACTCTATATATATTTTAACAATTTCTATCTTCATGTTTTCTTTCTCAAAATACATATATGAATTGAAATTCACATAATATGGTTTATCATAACGTAAGGTGGATCCCAATTCCTTATTCATTTTTTTGAGTTTCCCCACTCACCATCATCACATAAAGGAAATGAGTTTGCAAGGACCCACTCCTTTATTATTCTCATGTTGTTTCATAATTATCATTTGTTTTAGTTTGTAGGGGTTTGATTTTCCAACTTGAGACATTAAATGATGTTTTGGGGGGGGGGGGGTAAAAATTTCCTATATAACTGTAGCACCTCATAGTGCTATTATACACTCAAAACTATTTCCAACAATGCTAGAATCACATCAATAAGAGTTTGGGTTAAACCCCATTACTCATCGAAAAGGGCTAGCCACATCGACTCTATGAACAATAATCCTGAAGGCTCAAGTTGCAACTCATATTGAGGTTTGAATGGGTCAAATATAACCACTAGTTGGCTATTGGGTTGTGTTATAACCAGGTAACTAGGGAAAAAAGGGTTTTGATTCTATTTTAGTGCATTTTCATTCAATATTAGAGAAAATTATACAATAATAGATAGAGAAAGGGAATAAAATAGAGGGCTTTTAGTGTATAGCAAATCGTGGGCCAAAAGTCTCACTTCTTTGTATTTGCACCATTTCCATTCAGAGAAAGGGAGAGCAAAGAAACATCACCTTACAGTTGGGTTTTCTTCCGAAAGGCTTTCCCAAAATCATATCTTGGTGTTATTATGGTTTGTAAGTGATTCTTTTACCTACTCTCTATTTTGTGAATTTTATATATTTCATGCATAATAAAAAAAAAACTTAATAAATCCATAAATCTAAGGAAAATTAAACCTCATAGTTAAGAGTTCGTATTTCAATATATTTTTATCATATTTATCGTGACAAAGTATCCATGGTATTTTATGGATCATAGGAAGTGTAATACATCTATAATTTTGGATAACCTAGATGGCAGGGACATTATAAGGCTATATTTTTCTCAAGGAAGTGGAAGATTAACTGGTGAAAATAAAAATAAAAACTTGAAGGCTACTCAAGAAAGGTATAAGGGTTATGCAGAAAAGGGTATATTGAATATGGAATACTGAGTTGGTGATCATGTCCATATGTATACATTATATGTTTCATGTTTCATTACTTAAAAATTATGTTCCTAACGCGGACTATGACTCTGGTGGATCTCGAGGGAAATTTCCAAGTTCAAATAGTTTTCATTTTGTACAAGGAGATCAAGGTGTTATAGAATCAAGCCATCACCTTGATAAAGGTGCACTAAAACTACTAAAATATTGAGGAGGAAACATGGGAACATGAATATTCCATAAAGGAGGAGTACTCTTATATTTTTGATAAAATTTTATTGTACATATGTAAATGATGCAATTAGGACAATGCATAAATAATGGGGAGGTGAATGTATTTCCCTGAGGTTGATCCTTATGTATATATTTACACATATTGTGATTAGGTTAGTGAGATCATATTTTTTTGGGTTTACATGCCTATTTATATAATGGTTTTACGCTAGAGTTACTATGGGATTTTAGGCCAGTGAGCCAATGTGAAAAAACACCAGTAAGCTTAGCATTGTAATTTTCAATCACACTCATATTAATGAAAAATATTCTATTGTTATAGACCGAGTCAAACAAGGGAGATGGGGTGAAAAAACTCCACAAGAGGGAAAACAGGTTAAGGTATAAGTGATGGGGCCTTAAGCCAAAGGGATAAACCAAATATTAATTAAAGCTTGAATTCACTGTGCACATGATTTTTATCTTAAGTTTCCAGGGAGGGGGAAGCAAATATCCAAGCGTTGGGGAGAGGAATTCATGAGATGAAACTTGTCAAAAAGGGAATATGCATATATAAAGTGAGTATTTAGTGTAATTATTTGTTCGTATCATTTAGTTCTACTATTATGACTACCATACTTGCATGGAGAGGGGTGATGACCCTATGTAGTTATTTTTCCTTATGGATATGAGTGTGGGGATAGGTTTCCCTGGTGTGGGGCTTTGGGGATACAAAAGGCTAGAAGAATCCTTGGCTAATTGTGTTACAACCCTGGAAACACCAAACTTTTTTAGGGGAAAAATTTACCAATTGGCTATTGTTTGGACATTTTTTGAAAAATATTTATTGATTTGGTTAAAAATTAGTCTATTTTTTGCATATATATGATTCAATTTATGATATTCTCCAAATATTTGCTCGTTTCAATAGTAAATTTCATGTTTTTTTATTGAATAGTTGCCTACATTCTATATGTATGATTTTTCAAAATAGAATAGTTTCCTCTAATATCCTTAAAAATACCCTTCCTGGAAGGGAAATGGCATAGCTTGAGGGACTACAATTACAAAGAAGGGGGTGCACTATATTGAGATATGTAGGTTGATGGGGGAATAAGAGGTTGTAGGTTGGAGGTTGTTGGATTTTGGTACCTTGGCTCAAGCTTGTTGTTGTCTACTTGACCATGGTGTACTTTAAGTGAGCCTTTGTTATAGTGGATTCATAAAAAAGCTCGAGGGTAATCTATTGCTAATATATTTGGAGCATTGAGGTCTATAGTTGGTGTTGTGAAACCAACTCCAAAAATAGAAGAAAAGAGATATCAACGCCTTAGAAATAAGCCACTTTGAGGGGAAACCTCCAATACATTACATAAATGAACAATTCTTGGATGATACAATTTACAAAACCTCCTTTCTATATATAGGAGTCCATGGGGCCATAATGTAATCCTAGTGGGCCACAATGTAATCCTAGCCGACCTAACAATAATAATGTAAGGGCACAATAATAACATTATGGGGGTTACAAGGGTACAATAATAACAATAAGGGGGGCTACACTAAAATAATAAGGGGCTACACTATTAATATAGGGACTTAACATGCCCCTCTCCTTCAAACAAGTGTTGTCCTCAACGCTTGATTATTTCTTGATGCTTCTGTATAAAATTCTCATCCTTCCATGTGGAATCTTCTACAGGAAAGTTCTTCCAATTTCTGAGATACTCTAAAATTGATCTTACTTTTCGAGTTCTTGTTTCTGTGACTGCTTCAGAACTTCTTTCTATGTGATGTTGATCTTCTTGTTGTTTCATTAGATTCTGCACCAAAGTTAGGTTATCCTTTGAGAGTTGGAGAACTTGTTGTTGATGCTCGAAGTGATCTTCCACTAATTTAACATCCATATTAGCTTTTATTTGATCCTTCAAACCATCCAACTTAGCCTCCATTTTTGCTTTTAAACCATCTATGTCATCTTCGGTTTCTCTTTGTAAGATCGAAATTTGTTGCACTTGGTACGTAATTTTGATATCTCATACTGCAATTCTTCCTCTTCATGCGTCATAGTATAGCTTTTTGAGGGCTTAATGGGTATGGAATTATTTTTTGGAGGAATTATAGAACCCAATTCTGATAAAAATTCTAAAATATTCCCTTGGAATCACTTCAAATTGCTTTTTCAAACAAACGTTATGCAATTTTAAAAACCAAATACAAACCTTTTTCTTGATTTTGAGGAGCTCGATATTGAAACTGAATTATATTTGTGATTTAATATCTTCAATATCTGAAATTTGGCCCTGAAGTAGCCCTCTGAATATTCTTTCGAATTCCACAAGTCTGACCTAATTTGGATTCTTGAAGACAAAGATATGCCCAATCTCCTATGATGACCTAATTATGGACTAGTTCAGTAAAGTGAACTTGTACGAATTTACACGTGTCATTGTTTCCTATTTAAGATCTGAAATTGATTTATAAGAAACTACAATCTGTGTACTTATGGCCACTTTTTACAGAATCTTAATCCGATGCTCAGAGAGAGAGTTATGACATTTTTCCCACGGTCACCTCTTTGAGATGAAATTCGAGAGCCTGAAAAAATCCTAACTTCCACAGATCATATCTACAAAAATATTATGGACCAAGGTATAAAATTTTACAGGAGGTTCTTCAGGATTCCAGATTGGCTCTGTCGAAATTCCAGCTTCTGAAACCTCGTATAAAAATATTTATAGTGAAAATTCTGCGATGACCTGTTTAGGTTAAATTGAGGAGCTTGCAAAAATCCCTAACTTCCACAGATCATATCTCCCAAAATATTGTGAACCAAGCTCCGAAATTTTGCGAAGATGTTCCTCAGGATTTCTGCTTCGCACTCTAAAAATTTCAGCTTCTGAACCTTCGTAGAAAAAACGTTATAGTGCAAATTCCACGATGACCTATTTGGAGCAGCGAAACCCTAGAATCCAAAGCTATGATACCAAATGTTGTGAAACCAGCTCCAAAAATAGAAGAAAAGAGATATCAACGTCTTAGAAATAAGCCACTTCGAGGGGAAACCCTCCAATACATTACATGAATGAACGATTATTGGATGATACAAATGAAAAAAACCTCCTTTCTATATATAGGAGTCCATGGGGCCACAATGTAATCCTAGTGGGGCTACATTGTAATCCTAGCCGACCTAACAATAATAATGTAAGGGCACAATAATAAAATATGGGGGTTACAAGGGTACAAAAATAACAATAAGGGGGGCTACACTAACATAATAAGGGACTACACTATTAATATATGGACTTAACATTTGGGTGAAACATTTGAGGTGTGCAGCTTGCTAAAGTTTCATTTAAAAAATTAGTATTTATTATTAGGTTTTATCTAGTATGTTATTATTATGTTTATATGATATTTATGATTTATATATAATTTCACATGCTTAATACTATGTTATGGATACATTATTTTTTTCACATCATATAGTTGCTTGAAGTATGCATGAATATAGATTAGTCAATGTGCCATGATTACCCTAATGGAGAAAGTAGGTCTAGTATGTGTTGGCCCTCATTTTTTATCCAATTTTGTTTAAGCA
>JAXQQM020084309.1:0-255903 GCA_034641835.2 Pinus albicaulis | reverse complement strand
GAAAATCTGATTTAAAGGGATCTGAGGAGGAGGCATCAGATCTGAAAAAGGGAAGGCTGAAACTCTGAAAAACAGATGACTGAAACAGCTAAAAAATCTTCCACAAAAAGTGGAGGGTACTGAAGCCCTAGCGAGCTAGTTTCCCACTTAGATGAGAAAAACAGATCAGAAATAGGTCTAAACGAGTGGAGGCAGAGACTGGAAAAACCTGATAGAAGCTTCAGCAAAACCCAGAAAAATTGCAGAAAAAGAGCTGAAAAATTGGCAGGTCGCAGGTTCTGACCTGTTTTCAATGCAGGTCGCAGAAAATTGGCTGAAAAGTGCGACCTGGAGTTCCAGGTCGCAGGTTATGGGCTGAAAAGTGCGACCTGAAGCTCCGGGTGTCTCGGCAGCAGATTTTCAGAAAAGTTGTCGTCTCAGTTGCGGCTGATGTCGATCACCTGCGCAATAGGGCCAGAAACACACGGAAGTTAGAAATTTTAATGTTTTAGGGTTTTATGTGAGAAAAACAACATAAAAATAGGAAAAACAAAAAGTTGAAAAGAAACCCTAGGGTCTGAAGTAGCTGGATATGCAGGAATATGAAAAACGACAGCGGTCATAATTTAAAACCTGTGTGGAGTCGCCATTTGTTAGTATGAATCCTTTGTTGAAGTGTACGAAAAAAAACCCCTTTAGCTACGCATAACTAATAGCCCTAACATCAAAAGTGGCCACCAATATCTTCAGATCTGCAGTTAGTTGATCAAGAAAAGAGCTACAAAAAACCAGATCTATGCATAGAAAGACATTAAGCAGTAAAAAGAAGGGTTTGCTCCATATATCCAATAGACAACACAAGAACAATTTTTGAAAGAATTTTTTGTATTAAGGGCAACTGGGAGGAAAACAAGAAGATGTTTCCAATTCTCCTCAATGGGATGGGTTCTTGGAAGTCCTTAGCACTTCAGATCTAGAATTTCTCTCTCTTGTTGCTGTAGAAAACCCAGACAAAGATAGAACTCAAAGGGAGCTCACACAACAAATAATGTAGAAAAATGTGACAAAGTGTATAGATCCAGAGTGATCTAATAGGCAACAAAAGGTGAAGAATGGTAGGAAAAACCCTCCTATTTATAACAAAATATTGGGTCATTCTAGATCTTGGTGCATGATAAAAATAATGTTAACCAAATCTAGATCCACCTTTTATGGAATATTTTATTATATTTGTTGGAGGGAAAAAGTATTTGACTTGGGTCAAATCCCTTTATTTGTTAATAATAAATAAATAAATGATTTATTTATCTTTTTAAGGAAGTGGTTGAAGGATAGTTAAATAAATAATGATTTATTTAATTATTTGTGGGTTATTTGGTCATATTTAACAAGGAATATTATCTAAATAAGATTTAAATAATTATTCCTAGAAAATAATAAGATAAATAAAGGTTTATCTAATTAATTTCTTTGTTTTTGGGTTAAACATGACTGGGAATATTAATTAAATTATGGTTTAATTAATTATTCCATGAGGAAAATCAAACAAATATAGGTTTGTTTAATATTTCCTTTTGGGGTTTCCTGTTTAGACCATAAACAACCTAATAAATGTGGTTTATTAATTTATTTTGCATAGTGAAAGCAATTTTACTTAGGGTAAAATTGGTCTTACATGGTGTACTTGGGTCCATCTAATGATAAGAGGTTAGATGACCAAAAAATGGTGTAACACCAGTCAACATTTCCCGTTTTTGACTTTCCATTTTCCGCTCCCGACCGTCGATCTCTGCGCGATTGACGACCCTGATTCAAAATTTTCTTCCGCCTTCACTACGCCTTCTCTCGATCAATCCTGACCGTTGGATGATGCCATCCAACGGCCACGCTTCCTCCACATGTCCTCCGCAGCAATAAACCTATATATGCATTATTTTCTAATAGTTTTTGTATTGTGCAAGGTTTCTATGGTTTTTTCTCCATAACTCAAGAAATTTCAAAGGTGGAGGGTGACGATCCTCTCACCTTCGATTTGTCAAAGGAAAACATTTGCAGGTGTTAAGTCCACGTTTCATCGACCATCTATGAAGCATTGATGCCACATAACCCTGTGCAGCCCTGCATACCAGCAGAAAACATGAATCGGGCGCAGTCAGAGAGTATCAGTGACAAAGACCAAAATTTACCAGGACAGAGGATGGAAGACATATTTGCGGGGATCACGGCTAAGAATGTTTATCAAAAGCCAAATCCCCAATTAAAATACAGTTTAAAGAAAATCTTAAGGGTTTTCATCAACAGGAAATCCTCCACCACCACATCTGAGGCAAACTGATTCCTCCCGGCTACTGAAATTCCACCTGTACCTCAAAGCATTGAATCAGAGGCTGAATTTATTGATCAAGACCGGATATCTACCTCACAACACAGCCAAAAGGTAAATTCTGCAGGAAAATTAATGACAAAAATCTGCAGAGTTACTTCGACGCCACACTGAGCCTCAAAGGTCAACAAAAGCTCCCACCGAGCTTAATATTTATGTAAAAAAAATTAATATAGAAGACACCTATTGTAATTTTCTTCATTGAGCCCCTTAAAGGCCAAGAATCCATTAAGTCTGTATTAATTGTAATTAAGATCTTTTATCAAATCTCACCTCCTCATCCTTCTATATATACTACTGTAGAATATGAGAGAGGTTTTGGTTGGTTGGTTGTTGTTTGATCACCAGTTGTAATACTAAAACTCTCTGAAATAAATACATAGTCCGTTGAAGTTGAAGAAGAAACTGAAGTCTTGGAAACCTTGATGATGTTGTTGCATGCTTGTTCCTGAGAAGGCTCTATCATTGGATCCATGAGCTTGGCTGTTGGTGAAGTATTCTGAACTGTTTTATTTTTTCCTCTATTGTCATTATGTTCCATAATTTCTTACTACAGTACCTTGAAATTTTTAGGCTAAGAAATTACTCTTGGAAGCACCTTAGACCTGTTCATCCTTCATTGTTTCATGCTTTCTTCTGCTGAAGTATTTTAGAGTCTTTAATCTCTCTCTTTAATCTTCATGCTTGTTTATTTCCTTAATAGTTTGAATAGTTGGTTTCAGCATGATTTATGGTTCTCCCTGATTGTCTAATGCCACTTAAAAACTGTTATTGAAGTCTCCCTTTGAAGTTCTTTGCTTACAGTGAATCAAAGAGGTTTGTTTTGATCTTGCCCTTTGTCCTCACTTAAACAGTTGGCTTAAAGGTCGTTATAATTATGATCATAGATGTTTGTAGGTGTTCCCTCTTCTATGACTGTAATTATCAATAAATATTTTATGTTTCTAAGTCCTTTAAAATAAATGTTTGAGGAAATAGGGTGTTCCCCGAATCTTAGATTTCATTTTAAAAGTTGTTTTGAAATCATTATTTGCTTAAAGGTGTGATTTTTAGAATTTATGGTTAGCCCTGTCTATCAAAGAGCTCTTTATTGTTCAAATTATGCTTTCAAATTCCCTTTGTTGAGAATTAAACCTCTCTTTCCAAATCATTAATGTTCATCTCATTCCAAAAACAAAAGGATCCTGTGGCCAAGTTAGATTTTCCCTTTGATATTCCATATCCATTGATGAGTTTGTTATGACCTTTTCTTGACTCCATTTCCCAATGAACCAGATATTTCTTTGTCCTATATATCTTTCCTAGGCCTTTCATGTTCTTCTGTATCATTCCAACCAAACAAACAAACAAATAAACACCTGCACTTAATAACTAGTCTAAAACCAATACTCAAAGTACACAATATAAACCTTTGCAAACAAAATTTTGAGAGATCCCTCTCTGAGAACAGGAGGACTAGATCCTGTAACTCTAAAGATTGGTTCTGATGTTGCCTTGTCTTTTGATTTTCCAAACTATCAAAACACGAGACACCAACATAATGGCGATCACGGTGGGACCTTCTGAGTCAGTGAATACACTGGGGAATATCTATTATTAAGAATATCTATTATTAGGACTCCAGAAATTCCTTATTTTTAATAATATCTAGTGATTATTAGCCACCTCATCGCCCCAACATAATGGCGATCACGGTGGGACGCTAAGTAAAATATTCAAAACAAAACACTCACTATCTAAGTATAACATAAGTAACCTCCCTCAAGCACTACCAAGCAATGGTAATCATGATAGGACTTAATTGAATCAGTGACAAAATAAGTAACCCTTAGGATTCTCATTAAACCATATCAAACCTTGAAGGAATTAGTTACCAAGCCATAAGAGTGAACTTTGTATGTTTTGACACCCTAGCTAAGTGTTAAGTCAGATTTAGGACACTCTCATAACCTATAAGATCAAGAAACTCAGAAAAACCCAAAAACATTTCAGTTTGGCTTCATGATAAACATGGTGGTGGAACCATAAAACATTTTACCTTCAAAAAAGCTAAAAATTTTCCACCTGGTGACTCCACTGGCCTCTAGTAGGCCTATTACCCTTCTAGTCCTTGTAGACTCCCTTGGGAATGCATTGAGCAAACCCAATCAGGTTGTTGGTGGAGAGCAAATTTCAAAATCTTCCACCTGGCGACTCCACAATCCCAAAGGACCTAATAACTCCACTGGTAGAAGACTCTGAACTGGTTGAATAGACACAGTGACCTCTTTCTTGATTTATAAAATTATTCCAAGGATACAACGAAGGTATGCCACAATGAGCAGGGAGCATATCCCTGGATTCCCACACAAAATTCCTGAAGTAGATTGGTTAGAAAACTTACCTACCTTTCAGGGCAAAAATGTTGATAACCCCTTGCTACATCTCATCAAGTTTCATATACATGTGTGGAATTTCAAGGTTCAATGGCAGGAAGACTGCCTAATGAAATTTTTCATGGAAACATTAGAAGGAAAAGATAGGAATTGGTATGAATGGTTAGAACCCAAAAGTTTGTTTTCTTTAAAAAAAATGCACCAAGTATTTTACAAGAATTATGAAGGAAAATCTCCATCCTTGTAATGGGATTGTTGTGATCAATCTCAGAATATCATACAGTACCTGTTAGATATTGATGTGGATTTGGTTAATATGCATCCTGAAGATCTGTTAACAGCCATTCAAGAATTTCATATGCATCCTAGCTATCACAAGAACATGGATGAAACAGCTGAGGAAGAAAACAGTCAAGAGACCGCAGATATTCCTCAAGATATTCCTAAAAACTCAGATGATGATCCATCATCCCTTACAGCTGAGGCTCAAGAAGACATCCAGCCTCAAAATCAGTCTTCCCAAGAGACAAAGATCTGTTGTACTCCTATTCAAAGGAACATAGAAACATCTTCCCCTTTGATAGAAAAAGAGATAGATCAGAATATTTATAAACAGTTGCTCTCTGAAACTTTCTGCAAAACAAACACTCCTGCCCATTCACATAATGAACTTTGTTGTAAAGATTCGGAAAGTTCTTCTGTAAATCAAAATAAAGAAAGACCTGCTGATAACCCAGTATGTTTGATTGTTAGTATTACTTATATTTATGATTCTTCTAACTTTGATCTATCTAGTGATGATGCTTCCCAAACAAAAGTTAATTTTGCAGGGTCATCATTAGTAGATTTATGGGAGGAAGATCAGTTCCTTAAAAAAAGTAATGAACCAGTGCAGACTGTCTATGATACTGATGACTAAAGTTTTCAAAACGTAGAAGTAAGTGAATATTTATTGGATCTTTTCTCTACTTCATCTCAGATAATCAGTGATAGTTTCCAT
The DNA here is from genome assembly GCA_034641835.2 of Pinus albicaulis. Lineage (NCBI taxonomy): Eukaryota > Viridiplantae > Streptophyta > Pinopsida > Pinales > Pinaceae > Pinus > Pinus albicaulis. The sequence continues at coordinate 250,166 of JAXQQM020084309.1, read as the reverse complement.
GTGATTGGTAATCAACATACTTTCAGCTCAAAGGTTGAGGGGGAAAGCAACGAAGAAATTTTTGAGCAAGTTGAAACCAAGAAACCTTGTCTTGAAAAAGAGGAAGCAATAGAACAAACCCCTGCTCCAGAATACATTGATATTTTCACAGAGCTCAGCCTATTAAATTAGAATATCTTAGAGATACAAGAGGACAACATTGTAATATATGATGATTCCTCCAGTTCAGATAATAATGAAGATGAGGAAGTTTGTCTTCCTCAAAATAATCTTTGCCTTAATCCAATGGAGAAAAAAGAGATGATCCTGGTTGAAACACATCTTCCAAACACTCTTAACCGGGCACTATTTCAAGATCCCTATGCTCACTTCTTGAAGGCATTTGAAGAAGGGATCAAGGTCATTAGGAGCAGTGTATTACCAAAAGCAAGAAGAATATTTAGCACTACTGCTAAAAAAAAAAAAGAATGGGAGTGGCCCTGTTTGTCCAGCCTGCCCAAGGAGATGAAGAAGGACGAATCATGGAATCATTTGTTGGATTGGTTGTACTGGAAAAGAGATTTCATTAGCTAAACATGTAAATACTTCAAGATTAGATTAGGTTAGATAGGAATGTCAATAAAGCTTAGTTTTGAGCAGTTAGTTAGTTGTTGATTTTTGTCTTGAAAGAAAATCAAAAATACAAAAACAAACAAAAAGAAAAGAGAGCAGATTGTAGAAAAAAAAAAAGATATAGCCCCATACCAAAAAAGAAAAACAAATTCTGAAAGTGTGAAAGCTTAAATGCCACTCCTGAAGAACACACTTCTAGTTAGTCAAACAACCTAATCTTGACTAATTAGTTTTAAATTTTCTGCTGATAGGATAGTGAATTCGATTTGCCAAATTGTTTAATCTTGGCTTATCAGTAGATAGATTAGGATAGAAATCAAAGGTTCAAACATACTCAAAATATGAACCTAACATTTCAAAAAGAGAATGACTCAAATCTGTTTTGTTTTCTGAGTCAAAAAGGATAAAAATCTGGTTCTAATTAGCTCAAAATCTGAACCAGATGGCAAAGGAGAAACAGCTCAAATAAAGTCAAAACAGAGCTGTACAAATATGAAGGAAGTGCTTTGAATTTTTAGATCTTAAAGCCTTCATCATTTTGATTTAATTTTCTGTAAATAATAATCTATGTGCAGCTTGTTTTTATGCCATAGATCAGCATCAAGTTAGACTATTCAATCCTGACTTGTATGTTTTTTAATTTCTACTTTAGCAATTAGAGAATAAAATCTGTTAGACTGTTTAATCCTAACAGATTAGTAGATTAGATAGAGAAGCATATGGGCTCAACTGCTTAATCTGAGTCCATGGAGAAATAAGAAGTAGAACTAGATTAGATTTTTTCTTTCAAAAGAATAAAACGTTGTAAAAGAGTTTGCCAATCCAAGTGCACTCTAATGAAGAAAAAAATGTTAGATCAGTAGGATTGGGTAGGTAGAAGCTTGTATTGATAAAGATCAATTATCTTTATGATTTCTAATATGTTTTCAGATAAAGTCATCTCAGCAAAGGAAGGGCAGCCCAATGGATGAGGCAATTGATCAGCCTCCCAGAGAATCCAAGTCTGAAAGTTCTTGATGCCTTCAAGAAGGCATCATCCCCAAGTGGAGCCACTGTTAGCCAACTATAAAATTTGTTATACCAAATGCTGGCTAAAACTCTTTGGAGCCTTCAAGGAACAAATTTTATGACTAAAAAGTGTTGGCTCTTGAAGACTCTTGGAGGCCTCCTGCCTCTGTCCCAATCTTCACTACTGTGCCTTTTTTCCCCTTTATAAATCCTGTTGATTCCCAAGGAAAAATACTGCTGCAAACACCTTTTTCCTTTTCCCCTTTTGCCAAAACTAACCTCAGTTTTTATCCCTCCTTTTCCCATGAAAATCCCTCATTTTCATATTTTTCCCTTTTCCCCTTCTTCAGAATCCCCTTGATAAGGTTGAAAACTCCTTCTTTGCCTTATCGGAACCCCTCTAACCCTTTGAAAATCATTCAAAAACCATAAAAAATACATTTTTGATGGTGTGGACTTAAGCCCCCTCAGGCTAATTCTTAAGCCCCTTCCTCCATAAACCCCGGTCGTATTATCCTCCATACACCCAAATGTCCCACAGTCGAGTGCCAAGCCGCTTCGTAAATAATATTTTAAACCTTGTTTTATATTAAAAACCGTCAGCCTTATATTATTTTATGATTTTTTCCGCCGGTCCAATTTTCAATCGTTCTGCACCGTTGATCTGATCTGATGATCGGACGGTGCGGAGTCCGTCTCCCTGGTGGTCCCCACATTCCACTCACCATTCCGAAAACCGCGCGGTATTCATCGCACCACCTTTGGGAGACGGCGGTTTTTCCTGATCGGCAGCGATTCCATACGCTGGCTGACACGTGTCCTGGGCACTATTCATAAAACCGTCGTCCATTGCACGTTAACGTTCGAACATGGACCCGGTGCAATATTGATGCGTGTCATCTGATCTGAGGCCGCCCATCCGACAGCTATCGCTCACCGAAGATGCCTGACGGTTAACCAGGCCATGGTGCAGCATCCAACTAATCTCCGTCGTCGATATGATCTGCAGATAGATGGTTCATATTTCATTGCCCACTTTCGTCGCCCAGTCAACATTTCCCATTTTTGACTTTCCATTTTCCGCTCCTGACCGTCGATCTCTACGCGATCGACGACCCTCATTCAAAATTTTCTTCCACCTTCACTACACCTTCTCCCGATAAATCCTGACCGTTGGATGATGCCATCCAACAGCCACGCTTCCTCCACATGTCCTCCACAACAGTAAACCTATATATGCAGAATTTTCTAATAGTTTTTGTATTGTGCAGGGTTTCTATGGTTTTTTCACCATAACTCAGGAAATTTCAAAGGCGGAGGGTGACGATCCTCCCACCTTCAATTTGTCAAAGGAAAAAATTTTCAGGTGTTAAGTCCATGTTTCATCAATCATCTATGAAGCATTGATGCCACATAACCCTGCGCAGCCCTGCATACCAGCAGAAACCATGAATCGGGCACAGACAAGCAGGGAGATATCTCTCTGTCCTATATATATTTCCTAGGCCTTTCATGTTCTGTTGTATCATTCTAACCAAACAAAAAAACAAATAAACACCTGCACTTAATAACTAGTCTAAAACCAATACTCAAAGCACACAAGATAAACCTTTGCAAACAAACTTTTGAGAGATCCCTCTCTGAGAACAGGAGGACTAGATCCTGTAACTCTAAATATTGGTTCTGATGTTGCCTTGTCTTTTGATTTTCCAAACTATCAAAACACGGGACACCAACACATCGCACCGCTTGTGAGTGCAGGGTAGTATTTTTCATTTTGCAGCGATTCCATACACCGCTTGACGTGTGTCCTGAGCACTATTCACAAAACCGCCGTCCATCGCGCATTAAAGATCGGACGTGGACCCGATGCGACATTGACATCCACCGTCCGATCTAAGGCCGCTCATCAGACGATGATCGCTCACCAAAGAAGTCTGACAGTTAACCAGGTCATGGCACAGTCATTAAATCATCTCTGTTGTCGATCTAATCTGAAAATCGATGGCCTACAATTCATCACCCTGATTCCCTCGCTTTGAATTTTCATCTCCACTCCCGACCGTCGATCTCTGTGTGATCGACGGCTCCGATTAAAATTCCTTTTTCACTCTCCTGTGACTTCTTCTAATCAATCTTGACCATTGGATGATGCCATCCAATGGCCACGCTCCCCCCACATGTCCTCTGAAGCAATATAACCTATACATGCAGGATTTTCTAATATTTTTTGTATTTTGTAGGGTTCAAAGGTTTTTCTATTATATTTGAAGAAAATTGGAAGGTAGAGGGTGACGATCCTCCCACCTTCGATTTTTCAAAGGAAAACACTTGCAGGTGTTAAATCCATGTTTCATCAATCATCAATGAAGCATTGATGCTACATAACCCCAGCACAGCCCTGCACACCAGCAAAGCACAGTCAAAGAGTATCAGTGCAGAAAACCAGAGATATGTCAAAACAGAAGACTGAAGACAGGCCTTCGGGGATTACGTCTAAGCTGGTTTATCAAAATCATAATCCCCGATTAAAACACAGTTAAAGGAAGAAATAATAAATTTTCATCGAAAAAAAGGCCTCTACCGCCACATTTGAGGCAAATTGATTCCTCCCAGCTGCCACAAAGCCACCAGTGTCTCGAAGCATTCAACCAGAGGTTGAATTTATTGATCGGGACTAGATATCTGCCTCATAACGCAGCCTAAGGATAAAATTGAGTAGACAAACTAATGAAAAAATATCAGCAGAGTAAATTCGACATCACACAGAGCCTCAAAGGTCAAAACGAGCTCCGACTAAGCTTAAATCTTTATGAAAATAATTTAATACAGAAGACACCTATGTAATCTTCTTCATTAATCCCCCAAAGGCTGAGGAACCATTAAGTCTGTATTAATTGTCTTTAGATATATTTTATCAGATCTCACCTCCTCATTCTTCTATATATACTTCTGCAGAAGATGAGTGAGGGGTTGGTTGATGTAGTTGTTGAACATTGTAATGTAATTGAGCTTGAGACTTCTATCTGTAAATATTTTTCACTGGCCCTTGGAGCTCTGCTTGTGATAGACAAGTTAGGCTGATATGAGTAGATGATTGCTAAACTAAAGCATTGGAATTAAAGCTGTAACTGGTTTGGAGCATCAATACAAGATTATTTGTGGGATCCTGGTCTATGTTGACGGTGATGTTTTTCTCATTGTAACTTGTTATTTTGTTTCTATTTTCACTATGTTAATTTTATATTATAAAGAAAAACATGCATAGAGTTAGGACCTATTGTATATCAGTACCCTTCTCTGACTGAAAATCTTTATCTAAATTTTTTCTCCCAATCTGTGTTATTTAGGAATGATTTAATTCAGTTTGAGCATAGGAATGTTGGCATTCCCTCGTCTTATTTTCTTAGCTGAATGTTATTCTTAAATGTTATTTTCAGTATATGTTAAGTAAATATGAACTGAGGAAGATATGGTGAGCCCTGGTCCTAGTTTTATCCCAAAGACTGTCTAAAAGTTTCCCTTGGAATGTGTTAAAAGCTAGCTATTTTAGAAGCACTTACCAGATCTTAGGCCATTCTGTGTTATCTTTGTGATTGTCTTGAAAGTGACCAAGTAAAGCAGAGCTAGGAGAGGATTTGTGGTGAACCCGACCCGCTAGTTTCTACTCTAACAGTTTCCTTCAAGTTTCCCTTTTTTTTTACATGTTTTCTATTTGAAAGTGTATCAAAAGCTGGCTAGTTTAGAAGTACTTACCAGATCCTAGTTTTCTTTCATGTTTTTCTTAAGTGTGTGTCAAAGGTTGGCTAGTTTAAAAGTACTTACCAGATCCTAGGTTGCTCTTTGTTCTTCATCTGTTTATTTTCCCTTCTTGTTGTATCATTTCATTCCATAAATCAAACCTTAAAGAGATCCTTAGACATAGATGACTTGCCCCATGGACCATTCTTGCCTCTTGCTATTTCAATTAAACCCTATTATGACTCCCTATCCCAATGGACTAAAAACCAGCGTTATATCTATCTTTTTAGACAAAGATTTTCTATTTGCTTGCAACTTCACACCTTTGAAACTCTTTGCATTTAGAATTCTCCACCTCAAGCAGTAATCACGCTCAACCATCCAAAAAACAAACAAAACCCTTGGCCTTCATAAATATCCTAATATCATTATCCAAAACTTCAAAGACAAATCCATATTTTCACTTACCGGAGAGATCCCTCTTCGGATTTACGAGGGCTATATCCTAGAATCCCAAAGTGGTTGAAACGATGTTTCTCCCTGCGATTATACTTTGCCAATCTTGCTGATTATAGGAAACTAACATACTGTATCTTTCAATTGTCAGCAAAATTTATGAACACCTGATCAATTCTAGCACTGATCAGTGTTGCTTCACATTTAAGATGATGCATCAGTGTGAATGATACAAACAAAGGTCATGCTGCTCCAAATAATCATGTTTTTAAGGGGCTACTCTAGGAATGATTAACAGATATTTTTTTCTGCATACTGTAAGGGATATAATGGAAAATTTTCATGATGGAAAAGAGACATGGGGGTCATTTTTTAAGGCCCTCTGGGATTCGGAAATAGTGAGAACAAGGACAATGACAAATTGTTTTGTAACACACATGTTAGTAACCAGTAGTCTACTTAGGTGAATGACATGAAGCTTAAGGGGCATGTACCTTGAGTTGAGTCACCATGCTGGGGGCATGCTACTTATCTCAAGCATATTATTTTCTCATGTTTCAAGCTTGTGAAAAAATGAAACATTCTCATCCTACCTCTTGTGATTTCCATTTCATCACCCTGTTTTTCCAAATCAACCTTGTTGGAAATATGATGAAAAATGTTGTCCTTGATGGCAACCTACTTGATGAATTTTCTCTTGATGGAAAGCTACTTGATGAGTTCCCTTTGATAAGCAACCTATGTGTTAAAGATGTAAAAATGATGTTTCTACAGGTTTGTTCAGATGTGACAGAGAAAGGAATTCTAGTAAGTGCCACAGAAATGAAACAGGAAATATTTCTCAATGTATACACTACTTTTGTGAAGGCAACCCACGTATGGATGCAATGTATATGCTAATTTTGTGAAGGAAACCCACGTATACATTCAGGATTAGTATATACACAGTTTTTATGAAGAGAAGTTGCGTATACACGCGAATACGAACGATCCAAGTCACGTATGCCTTTTTGCACTCTAAAATTATGATACCAAGGGGCATTACCATGGTATTAGCCCACAGTATTGAGCGTTGTATTTCCTATTTGATTCCGTCCAAGAATACCATCATTATTTGTGTGGTTTTAACTCATGGTATTGGTAAAAAATAAATCTATATAAGGAGAAGAAAATCATAGTGCAAAGTGTGCATGAGTAAGGGTTGTTAATGAATAATTTTCTCTTAGGTATATCTACATGGGATGAACTCTATTTTAATTGATATATCTGAATCTATGATGCACCCATGGATATAATGATGGTTCAGGTTCTCTAGATCTAAAATTACTATGCTCTTATGAGTTCCATTGAAGAAATGATTACATCTATGACCTGGCGCAAGTTTGCTGAAGACAAATGAAGAAATCTGGGTAAGTTCTATGGATCTAGTTCATTATAAAAAAATTATATTTACAGATCTATACGCTAGTTCGTCTCATTAAAAGCGCGTATATATGCCGGTCTTCTTCAGAAAAAGCGCGTATGGAATCTTAGGGTTTTCTGAAGCTTATGGCATATTTTTTTATGTGATTTTTTCTATTTGTCTACTGTCTGTCAATGAAGTCTTCTTGAAGATTTGGGTTGTTTGAATACTGTATATGCCGGTAAGTCGATTACGTAGAAATTTGATCAATGAGAGAATAAACATGGTTGATGGTGACTAATTGATGAAGGGTTCTAAATTTCTAAAGATATCTGACTGAAAGCCTCAGATATAGATCTGAGATTGATTACATTCTGAAAAACAGTATTCATAGAGCTATATAAAGGTTGTGTGAAGGAAGGCACGTATACACGCGGGTTCAGTGAAGTGAAGTAGTGTATGCACTTTAAGTTGATTAATGTTTAGGGTTGAGTTTGTTTCTGCATATTTATTCTGAAGTCTGGGTTATTTCAGAGTTCTGGTTACAGTGGTCTCACTGTTCTGATTGAAGTATAGGGTAAATTTTATGGTTGTTGATGTTTATGAAGATTTGTGTTGATGTTGTTTGATCCAGTATGAAAATTGATGAAACATGGTATCCAGTGGTTCTGAGGGTTGAAGCCTTTAGTATGGAAGTAGAAGCTTTCTGCCAGTAGAAGCTGGTGTTAGAATCAGGGGTTTGAAGCTCCCTTCCAGTAGTAGATAGTAAACGAGATTAGGGGGTTGTAGCTCCCTTCTAGTAGCAGCTGGAAAACGAGAGAAGGTTGTAGCCTTCTGCAGGTATATGCCTGCATACTTATATGATTCTGCATCAGTATAATATTGTAAACAATTTTCCATATAATTAATATTGAAGACAGAGACGATAGCAACGGTGGTTTTCTCCCGAATTAGGTTTCCACCTTAAATCCTAGTGTTCATGTGTGTTGCTTATGTGTGATGATTTATTCTGTTCTTACTGCACATGCTTACTACTTATTAAACATCTGATGAATGAATGATGCACTGATCCAAGTAAAGAATTATATGCATAATAAGATCTCTGGTCATACACAATTTTTCTTAAGGATATCCACGTATATACACGATTTGGGTTCATTAAAGTCACGTATGGAATTTAGTAAATAAAAAGTAAAATTTTCAGTAAGCTATAAATACTGATTCACCCCCCCCCCCCTCAGTATCTTTCCCAACAATTGGTATCAGAGCCGATCCTTCTATAGAAGCTTGATCGCTTGAAGGAGATTCATCTCAATGGGAAGGAAGAAAAAGAAAAGGGCCACACAAAGGAAGAAGATATCTCAGAAAACATATGCAGCAAAAAATGAAGAAGATGAAACAAGTATTTATTTTTGTTCTTGTGATTCACTTCCTTCTGCATGCAATGTTGAAGATAGTGAATACGAAAGTGAAAGTAATGTTATAGATCTAGATGCAGTAATTGCAAATCTCAAGAATGAATTTGAAGATCAAAAGATTCTATTTAATGAAAGGGAATGTATCTTCCAAGATATGATTTCTAGATTGAATGATCAGTTACAAGAAAGAAATTCAATTGAACAACTAAACAAATAATAGATAGATCAGTGTCAAAATCTGTAGAATAAATTATCCAATCACAGTGAAGGACTTGAAGCAGAAATCATCTCTCTCAAAGTAGGTCTAGAAAAATCAAATAAGAAGAATGAAGAACTTCTACAAAAATTTGAAGGACAAGAAAATGGGTTGAAAGAAGAGATTCTAAAATTGAATGAACAAGTAGAAGAAGGAAGAATGGAAAAAGAAAGTATGAAGAAGCAATGCCAAATATTGGAAGTTGAGGTAAACATTTTAAAAGGTAAATTAGAGGAAAAGGATAAACACTTGAGGTTTCAAGATAGTACTAAAATTTTGGATAATATTCTTAGTATTCAAAGGTCTCCTTCTATTAAATTTGGTCTTGGTTTTCATGAAACTATTAAAGGAGAATATAGTTCACAAGAAAGTGCTAAAGATTCAAAGGATATCAATACAAAACCTGAAGTGTTGAAAGAGACAAAGGGTCAATCGATAATCATGAATTCTCAAAGGAAATCATTCACTCATAACTATATAAGTAACAATCGATTTTATCCTTTGATCAATAATGTTGAATGCTTTATATGTCATAATTATGGGCATGTTGCAGCCAATTATAGAAGCAGATTGTTTTAGTCGCATACAAATAAATTCTACATAGAAAGGTCAACAACTCCCAGATACTCAGGTTTCTTTAAGGGTTATTGTTTTTCATGCAACCAATTTGGACATAAATCTATCGATTGCAATAGAAGGAACATGAGGCAAAGTTATTATGATAAATTTTATCCCTTTTCTGGTCACATAATATGTTATGCTTGTAGCAATTTTGGGCATGTAGAAAAGGAATGCATAAACATATCAATGGATCATCAAAGACAACATGAAAATCAAACAAATAATATCATACGACCAAAGAAAGTTGGATTCACCAACTTTGACAAGGATAAAGAAGAAAAGATAAGATGTGGTCTTGCTCTCTATGTAATTAAAGACAAGAATGAATGGTACATTGATAGTGGATGTTCTCATCACATGACTGGTGATAAGAGTAAGATGAAGTCTCTTAAGAAAAATCAAGATGGTAAGGTTATTCTTTCAAATGATGCTCCAACAAATATTTTGGGAAAAGGTGGAGCCATAATTAACAAAAATAGAAGGGCAGCTGATACCTTATTAGGTCAAGGCCTTAGGGTAAAATTGGTCTTACATGGTGTACTTGATACAGCAATTTTACTTAGGGTAAAATTGGTCTTACATGGTGTACTTGGGTCCATCTAATGATAGTAGGTTAGATGACCAAAAAATGGTGTAACAGATTTCCCCCCAGCGTGCGAGTGTCAGGAGAAAATCGTATGACCGAAGTACGTTGTAAGAACTCAATCAATAGATAAAAAAAGGGAAGTTAGAGAGAGAAATGCAAGGTAGATAGTGTGCTGAAGAACTAGACCCTGAGGAGACGAGACTCGTAGGTGCAACAAGTCTCTTTTTATGAGAGGGTACTTGTGCTGAAGGCGGCGGGGGAGGCATACCTATGCCCGTCGATACAAACTACGAAAGAATAGTGTGTCCAGTAAACAAGGGACCGAACCATAAAGTACAGCTGGCATAATCATGAGCCAGATAAAAATACAATGAGGAATCCCATATACATGCTGTGCCTGGGATAATAGCCAGGACTTGTACAATAATATCTGAGTACATGAGATACAAATACAACCCAAATTCCCCTTGTAAATGGGGAAGGGCTCACAAAATCTGACTGATACATGCAAATCAAAGAGGCACTGCAAGTGGCTAAGGCCAACATCATCAAACATCTGGAGATGCATCGAAGGCTGCAAGGAAGAGGTCATCCGGGCATGTGGGGGGCTACCTGCAAGGCCACCCCCTCATGAGGGTTGAGATCTCACACACACCCGGGGATCATCAAGAGCTACTGCTGGATCACTGGACCATCAAGTATACGGATCTCGTTCATGTTGAACGGAGCTGGAGAAAAAATCAAGTCAAAGGGAAACGAGAGATCCCTTTGCCTGATCCGAGGCGCAGAACAAGAGTGGAAGCTAGAACCAAGGTACACCGCCCTCTAGACCTGGCTTCTAGAAGGAATGAGCTGATGTCGACAGAAGGAGGTCCGCCATAGGTGAGGCAATGAGATACCCTCAACTAAGGCACGAGAGAACATAGTAGAGCGACGGACAGACTGACACTAATGATGATAGTGAAATGGAAAGGATTGAGTGGCGAATGGACGACTTCCCTTGTTAGAGCATAAAGGGCATGAATGACATGGCAGCGACTGACACAATATCATAAGGGATAGGGGATAGTGGGACTGAAGGTCATAATGTGCGACACAAGAGAGAGACCAAGCAATGAAGGATGGAGGGCTATAGCGGGGTGCAAAGGGACTCGATATAGACTCCATGAATGTGATGATGACTCAACTTGGATGCTCTAAACAAGGGCGACTTGATGGTTCTACCACATAGGGAAGGCCCAATGGGGGACCATGAAAACATGAGTACAAGATGGAAACTCATGACGAAAATCGACACGAACAAAGACAAGTAAGGAGGCAAAATGGTGCCCCAAGTACAAGTGTCGCAAGTGAGGAAATTCGATTTTAAGGAGAGGTGGAGTGACCCTTCTTGGAAAAAATGTGTCCTGGTGAAGTGTCAAACACAAAAAACGAAAAAATATGCTGGCCATCTAAAAGAAAATAAAACATGCATTTCAGAAGGGAAATGCTAAGGGTAATATTTCTTAAGATAGAGCGCATTGCGAGGATTAGGAAGGGGGTTGCCTTCGAAATCCTCTAAGAGGTATGCCCCCTTACCGAGATCCTTACTGATGATGTAAGGGCCTAGCCATAATGAGTTGAACTTCCCATGACCAAGGACATCATGGGCCTGGTCATAGACTAGAACAAGGTCGCCTTCGTGAAAAGTACGAGGCTGGACTTTGCGGTCATACTGGGCTTTGGTGCATTTCTTGGACGCTTCCATGGTCTGCAAGGCAACACGGAAGTCTTCAGAAGCGCGATCGAGCATGATAAGTCGTTGTTCTAGAGGTTGGGTGTCAGGGAGAAGTTCGACGGCCAGATGCAGGGAAGGGATTTCACACTCTATTGGTAAGACTGCCTCCTCTCCAAAAATGAGGTGGAAAGGAGTGAACCCGGTGGCGGTTTTAACAAAAGTCCGATAGGCCCATAAAGCAGGGAAGAGCATGAGGTGCCAGTTGGTTTTGTGCTTATTCACCATCCGTTGAACCATAGTCTTGAGAATTTTGTTGACTGCTTCAACTTGGCCATTACCTTGGGGGTAATAGGAGGAGGAATATTGGTGCTCAAAACCCAACAGTGAGGATAGCTCGTGCCATATCTCATCTTCAAAATGTTTGCCATGGTCAGAGACCAGTTGTTTCGGAACTCTGAATCGAGCGATAACGTGGTTAAAGAAAAAGAGGGCCACGGTAGCTGCCGTGTTGCTAAATGTAGGCATGGCCTCAGCCCATTTTGTGAAATAGTCGACTGCCATGATGATATATTTGTGGTTACCAACGGATGGCGAGCGACACTCCATAAACTCGATGGCCCATTTACAGAAGGGACCAGTGGAGAAGACCGGATGGAGGGGAGCTGGGGGAGCTCATGCCTTAGGGGCGAAATGTTGGCAATTGGGACAATGTTTGACTGCCTCAATGCAATCACTGAAGAGGGAAGGCCAAAAATACCCAGCGCGCATGACTTTCTGGGCAGTAGCAAGACCTGAGAGGTGGCCACCGCAAGCGCCACTATGGCAGGCATTAAGGACCTGTTCAGCTTCAGCGTGTGTGAGACAACGACGAAGGACAGTATCAACCCTGCGACGATAGAGGTCGTCGCCAATAAGGAGGTATCGGGGAGCTTGGTGTCAGATACGTCGGCGAGCTTCACGATCAAGGTGAAGGGAAAACTTTTGGGTTCGCAAATAAGTAAGAATATCGCCATACCATGGGTCTTTGGAAGTAATGGAAAATAAGTGTTCATCAGGAAAGTCATCATTAACTAGAGGGTCTTGCGATCCGTTAGGTAATTCAAAAATGAGCTCAGCGAGGGCTAAGCCTTTCTTACTCTTTGGTGTGACAAATTCGAGGTCGAATTCCTGAAGAATAACGACCCAATGGGCGTACTTCCCAGTGAGGATTCGACGACTCAATAGGAAAGCCAGGGGGTTGGAATTAGTCACAACCTTGGTGGAGCACATGAGGATATAATGACGAAGTTTTTGGACTGAGAACACGACAGCCAGCACTAATTTTTCTTCATATGAGTAGGAAATAGGGGGACCTACAAGGTTCTTACTGACGTAGTAAATCACATGCTCAATACCATTGTCATCTTCCTGGATAAGGACTCCAGCAACCGAATAGGTGGAAGCGGAGATATACAGGATGAAGTCCCGATCAAAGTCGGGAGGGCGGACCAAGGGAGCGGATGTGAGAGCCTGCTTGAGGGCATCGAAAGACTCATGAGCATAGGAATCCCAAATGAATGGGATAGTAGATCGGAGGAGTCTAAGGAACCCATGTGCGGTGGTGGCATAGTCAGGGACGAACCGACGAAGAAAATTAGCTTTGCCTTGGAGACTTTGGAGCTGGCGAAGGGTACGTGGAATGGGAAGTTCAAGAATGGCTTGAACTTTCAAAGTGTCAAGGGTGATTCCATCCTTAGACACAATGAAGCCTAAGAGACGGCTGGCAGGCACGCAAAAGACGCATTTCAACGGGTTAAGACGGATATTATACTTGCGACGTCGGAGAAAAATGGTACGCAGATCATGTAGGTGCTGCGCCCGATGCTTAGAAAGTGTAGTGAGGTATTCTAAATAAGCAAGGATAATATGAGCTAGGTCATGGAAACAATAATACATGTCCCGTTGAAAAGTGGCGCTGGCGTTTTTTAGGCCGAAAGGCATGACCCGGTAAGCGAAAGTTCCCCGCGGACTAATGAATGCGGTTTTGAGTTGATCAGCAGGACGTATAGCAATTTGGTTGTATCCGGAGAAACCATCCATAAAGGATAGAACCTCATGCCCCGCACACTCGTCAATGATTTGGTCAATGAACGGTGTGGGGAAGTTGTCTTTGGGACAAGCTTGGTTTAAGTCGCGAAAGTCTGTGCAGACACGGATGGTGCCTTGTTTCTTGAGAACGGGAACTGGGTTGGATACCCAAGTGGTGTATTCAATGGGGTAAATGAAACCAGCCTGCTTGAGCTTATCGATTTCGGCTTTGATAGCGTCACGTCTGGAAGGATGAATGGGTCTCAACTTTTGACGAACCGGTTTGGCATCAGGCCATGTGTCGATATGGTGTTCGACAATGGCGGGATCGAGTCCAGGCATTTTAGAATAGGACTAGGCAAAAATATCGCGGAATTATTTGAAAATCTTAGTGTAAGCCTCGATTTCTTCCGGGGTGCATTGGGCACCCAAGGTGATATATTCTTCAATTCCTGGTTTGACTGAAATGTCAATTTTGATGGTAGGAGAGATATTGGCCATGTTTCCTTCTTCGAAAGCATCAGGTGCAGGGATGGGGTTTTTGAACCACTTTTCAGCAGCTTTATCCTTTAGATCCCTGGCCCTTTTGACCTTAGATTTATTGGCCTCTTTTCCGTGTGTTTTGCCTAGATTTTTCCCCTTTTTAGATTAGTTTTGAGAGACCCGCCTTCTTGGGTTAGATAGATGCACAATTAGCTGTTAATTTTCTATTATTTCAGCATTATATACTGTTCTCTGCAGATTTATTTTCAGTTACGCAGCACACTTTTTTCTTGCTCTCAAAATGAAAAGGGTTTACAAATTAAAATTAACGCACGCCACACACTGACCCTAAGTGAAGAAGCGCCTGGTTAACACCGCCTGGCAAAGAATCTAAAATCAATTGTCACAGCACCTTTTCTACCCTTGACCTCACTTGATTCTGTCCCTTTTTTCCCTTGTCGATTTCCTTCTTCCCGTCATCATTACGCCCCCAAGGCGCCTTTCCCGGAGACTTCTTGGCCTTCACCCTCAGTTTCCGGTCGATCGACCTGCTCCGTCCCGCCATCGTCGAGCCAATCCCGCTCCGAGTCCGCACTCCGACTCCTCTTCTGATTCATTGGGTTCTCCTTCTCCTCCTGGTTCTCCCCCTGTCACCTTCACCATGTCTGGTCCAGGGCCTAACGTTAGCGGTGCTCCAGGCCCTAATTCCGGAGTCACTACTAGCGGAACCGCCACAGGAACTACCTCGGGCATACCCTTGCTGCTGTACATTGCAGGCCTCAGCCTCCCCGATTTCAATTATTTGATTAATGACCCTATCTGCCATGATGTTGATTGGCCTACTATGCCAACCAAGATCCCCTCCGACATCCCTAAGTTCGAAGGCCTTGCTGGAGAAGATCCAACCAGTCATGTCCGATCTTTCCACATGTGGTGTTCCTCCAATTCCATTACCGATGACTCCATCCGTCTTCGTTTGTTCCAATGCACGCTTACCGGTGAAGCTTATAAATGGTATGTTGACCAAGCCACCTCTTCCCATACCACCTTTGCGACCCTTGCCCAAGCCTTTTTATCTTATTTCCAGCTCCCTCTCCGATACGATACCGGTACGGAGCTCTTGACTTCATTCAAGCAAACCTCTTCAACCCGCCTTTCCGCCCATGTTCAGGAATGGCGACGAAGACGGAGCTTATGTCGAGCCCCCCCCTTAGAAGATCGGGTTTACATGGACTGGTTCCTTCACACCCTCTTAGCTCCTATCGGCAAAGATGTCGCCTCTCACTTTCCTCAAACTGAAGAAGCCGCCCTCCAAATAGCCTTGAAATATGACCTGATTTACGCTCAATCTGGTTATGTTTATACCGTTCTTCCTGACCTCCCCAGGCCCGGCGGTGCTAACGCCCCGGGGGCATCTCATTCCGCCGACGGTATCGTTGGAGCCCTTTCCCATCCATATGCTCAACCTCCTATGGGCTATGGTCTCCCTCACGGAGGGGCCAGCTCCTCTAGCACTTTTCCCCCTCCCGGTAGCATGTATCCAGGATACGACATGCCTCCTCCTTTTTCCCAACCTCCTGCTTACCTCAATGTTTCCCAACCTACCCATTACCCTTATCCGCAACCTGGTGCGCCAGCTCCTCCAGCATACGCGCTCCCTCCTCCCTTTCCTCCTCAACCCCAGCACTAGCACCTACAGCCCCCTCCAGGGCAAGTATTTGCACAGCAGGGCATGACTAATCCCCCTTCTTCTTAAAGAAGGCAGAGAGGCAATCAAAACCAATCTGCCCCTGGTACCCGTGGACCCAATCCTGGTTTGGACCCTAACACTGCCAACCAGCAATAGGGCACTCAGCCCAAGCCGGACAGGCCGCTTCACACAAATAAGCCTTTTTCGTGTTGTGATGTTTATGGTCATTACACCCATGATTGTCCCCTCTTACCCCAGATGCGGCAGATGTGGGAGTCTCAAGCCACATTTCGCAGACAACACGCCTCCCCTAATGCTCCTCCTAATGTGGCCACTACCCAACCAGCTGTGTTTACTGATCCTTTCCCTCAGCAAGGATTCGTGGCTACCCAACCGCCTGACAGCCAGGTCGCCACTCCCTCTTCCCTTTCTGGTTCCTCTGATTACCAGATCCTTATGATGCACTCTGATCCTTCCTCGACCGTCGACCTTCACCTTCAAACTCAGTCTCGCTAGTACCTCAAGCCTCCTGCTTAGTCTGCCCCCGAGCCTCCTTCTTCAGGTTCTACAGAGCCTCTTTTGACATCCAGTGGCCCCTTACATATCCCTCAACCCAAAGTTGAGGTTCATACCAAGATTCATAAGGGACCCCTACGTCGAAACGCTGCTTCCGGTCAAGCTGCCCATTCGTATAGTATAGTAGATGATTTGGCGCAATCTCCTGCTGCCATTCTCACACTGGAACTCCTCCAGTCGTGCCATTCCCAAAAGAAGGCTCCACTATCTGCCGTGGGCGCTGTAGATCCTGTTGATGACCAAATGATTGTTTTCGACGCCACTCAATCGGACCATCCCCCTCTTCTTGCTTCCGTCGCCTTCCAAATCCCAGTCAAAATCCGAAACGCCAACATTTCACGGTGCATAATTGATGAGGGGGCATCCACCTGTGTGATGTCCTCTTCGGTTTGGAAGCAACTCGGATCCCCTGAGTTGGCCCCTTCCATGATCACCCTTCGAGCGTGGGACGACCACGCCTCCCAGCCCATTGGCCTTTTTCGTAATTGTCCTATCACCCTCGCCGGTAAGACTGTTTGCGTTGACGTCGAAGTCATAGACGCCCCGCTAGACTACAACATTCTATTGGGGTGAAGCTACACCTATGCTATGTCTGCTCTCCCATCCACGGTCTTTCGCAAGATGTCTTTTCCCCATAATGGAAAGATAGTCACCATTGACCAGTTGACATATCATGAGCCAAAATCTTTGACCTCACCTGAGACGACCATCTCTTCTGTAGCCAACAAGAAAACCATCGATTCCTTGACCAGTGTCTACCCCGACGTTTACAAAGATTCCTCCCTGCTTGGAAATTTTCCTAATCTCCCTCCTCCTCCCATCACGGATCCCAGCTTATCGAATGTTTGCATGATGCAATCGTCTCAGGCTGCCCTTACGCGACCTGCTTCGGCTAGTCAGCAACCTCCCCCTCGCCCTCCGTAACCCGCTCCTAGCCATTCATCTCAGCCAGCCGGACCCCCTCTTTCTAGCCCTCCACCTACAGCTGGTATCCCCGAACCCCTTTATCCTCCTGGATTGGTTCCCCCTGGTCTTAACCATCTCAGAGCCGTCCCTCCTGGTCATTACCCTGTCGGGCAGATACCTTTCCTGGCTCCCCCTCCCGGAGTATTTTCTGTCCCCGTCATGGCCACCCTCTCTCTCCCTCACTTGACCCTGGGCATACCCATCTGGTACATTGACCCTCCAGCCGCTACCCCACCCAGTCACCCCAAACCTTACCTTGCTTTGACACCAGTTCAATCGGTCCCCCTCACTTCCTCCGGGCCCACTGCACCTCCCCAGGACCCTACCTCTGTGGTGTCAGCCCCGGGAAAGAAAGGCAAAGCTCGTAAGGGGGCAACCCATCAGGACTAGGATGCCCCGACAACCCCTACCCCCCCGCGACCGCCAAAGCCCGCTATCCAATGCGCTTTGTGCGATATCATCGGTCACGCCACCCATATGTGTCCTAAATTACCGCACCTCAAGATCCTGGTCAACGAGACGTTTCCTGACTCTGACATCCCCGAAGTCTATGTCACCATCCCGGACTCTATCCTAAAACTCAAAACCTTGCGCACAAATCACCCTTGTGCTTTGTGAGATTTCCACGGCCATTACACCCACCTTTGTCCCCGCCTTGACGAGTATCGTTCCTCCTTGGACATGTACCGCCGATTCAAGGCTACTTCGATAGGACCAGAGGATCTTCCTACTCCCATTCACATTCCTCCTCCCACCATCGAACCAACGGAGCCTTCAACCACCATTTTGTACCTGTCATCATCCTTGCGAGATAGTTCACCTACCCTTCAACCTGCAGATACTCTCGGCTCCTCCTCTGCCGACCTTGGATCTGTTGATATTGCACATCTGAGCCCTTCTCCTCCTGATGACCTGTCACACATCACTACCTCCTCGGGTGACCTTTATTCCTCCATTTTTCCCATCTTCCAGTCCGATGAAGACATTATGGAAGCCATGACCAACCCTGACTTTCCATGGGATGATATGCACCATCACGCATACTTCCTCCCACAGCAGTCCCATGACCAATTTGCTGTAAAAACCAAATACTTCATTCCCAATGCAGTCGAGGTGCAGATCACAGCCAAGAGACAGAGGCAAGGTGGCTGGAAAAAGGGAGGAAATCAGCAAAAAGCGGAAAGGACAGGGAGGAGGTCCTAAAGGGAGGTCCAAACAAAACGAAAAGAGGTGATTTGAAAGGAAGAAAGGCTTATTTAAAGGGATCTGAAGAGGAGGTTTCAGATCTGAAAAAGGGAAGGCTGAAACTCTGAAAAACAGACGGCTGAAACAGCTAGAACTCTTCCACAAAAAGTGGAGGGTACTGAAGCCCTAAGGGGCTAGGTTCCCTCTTAGATGAGTAAAAACAGATCAGAACTAGGTCAAAGCGGGCTGATACAGAGGCTGGAAAACCCTGACAGAAGCTTCAGCAAAACCCATAAAAATTGCAGAAAAATCACTGAAAAATTGGCAGGTCGCAGGTTCTGACCTATTTTCAGTGCAGGTCATAGAAAAAGGGCTGAAAAGTGCTACCTGGAGGTCCAGGTCGCACTTTTTGGGCTGAAAAGTGTGACCTCTCATTCCATTTGTCTCGGCGGCAGATTTTCAAAAAAGTTGTCGTCTCAGTTGCGGCTGGTGTCGCTTACCTGCGCAATAGGGCCAGAAACACACGGAAGTTAGAATTTTTAATGTTTTAGGGTTTTATGTGAGAAAAACAACATAAAATTAGGAAAAATAAACAGCTGAAAAGAAACCCTAGGGTCTAAAGTAGCTGGATATGCAGGAAAATATGAAAAACGACAGCGGTCGTAATTTAAAACCCGTGTGGAGTCGCCATTTGTTAGTATGAATCCTTTGTCGAAGTATACGAAAAAGGACCACTTTAGCTAGACATAACTAATAGCCCTAACAACAAAAGTGGCTGCCAATATCTTCAAATCTGCAGTTAGTTAGACAAGAAAAGAGCTGCAAAACACCAGATCTATGCATGGAAAGACATTAAGTAGTAAAAACAAGGCTTTGCTCCATATACCAATAGACAAGACAAGAACAATTTTTGAAAGGATTTTTATATTAATCGGGCACTTGGGAGGAAAGCAAGAAGGCGTATCCAATTCTCCTCAGTGGGATGGGTTCTTGGAAGTCCTCAGCACTTCAGATCTAAGATTTCTCTCTCTTGTTGGTGTAGAAAACCAAATGCAAAGAATAGAGCTCAATGGGAGCTCACACAGCAAATGATGGAAAAATGTGACCAAGCGTATAGATCCAGAGTGATGTAATAGGCAACAAAAGGTGAATAATGGTAGGAAAAAACCTCCTATTTATAACAAAATATTGGGTCATTCTAGATCTTGGTGCATGATTAAAATAATGTTAACCAAATCTAGATCCACCTTTTATGGAATATTTTATTATATTTGTTGGAGGGAAAAGGTATTTGACTTGGGTCAAATTCCTTGATTTGTCAAAAATAAATAAATAAATGATTTATTTATCTTTTTAAGGAAGCGGTTAGAAGATAATCAAATAAATAATGATTTATTTAATTATTTAAGGAAGTGGTTGAAAGATAATTAAATAAATAATGATTTATTTAATTATTTGTGGGTGATTTGATCATATTTAACAAGGAATATTATCTAAATAAGATTTAAATAATTATTCCTAGAAAATAATAAGATAAATAAAGGTTTATCTAATTAATTTCTTTGTTTTTGGGTTAAACATGACTGGGAATAATAATTAAATTATGGTTTAATTAATTATTCCATGAGGAAAATTTAAACAAAATAGGTTTGTTTAATATTTCCTTTTGGGGTTTCCTGTTTAGACCATAAACAACCTAATAAATGTGGTTTATTAAGTTATTTAACATAGTGAAGGCAATTTTACTTAGGGTAAAATTGGTCTTACATGGTGTACTTGGGTCCATCTAATGATAATAGGTTAGATGACCAAAAAATGGTGTAACACATAACTTATTAAGTGTAGGTCAAATGGCAGATAAAGGAAATATAATTTTGTTCACTTCAACCAAATGCAAGGTTATCGACAAAGAAATTGGAGAAGTCATAGCAAGGGGATACAGAAACGCTGATAAATTATATGTGTTTAAAGATCCGACCTCTCACAGATATGAGGAGGATTCAGACTCAGACTGAAAGAAGTCAATACCCATTGCAGTCTATCATTCTTGAAAGAATAATGTTATCTTCAACTGCAATGTGTAAAGGATGGTTTGGTAATTCTGGTTATTTATATTTCTAACAGTGCATATGATGTGATAAGAGAAGACAAGTATAGGTGGTATAAGTTCAGGGGGAGATGGAGTTGTGAAATTTTCTATATTTCACTTTCTATACGCGAGTTTTATGAACTAAAGCTGCGTATACATGCGAGTTTCAATGGTGACATTTGCGTATGTTTTTCTCTGATAAGAAAAACAGTGAGGCGGACTCAAGAATAGTTTCTGATAAACTGCTAATAGTTGTAATTTTCTTGATCTGATGGCGATGGTTACAATGGTCTGTCTTGACTATGAACAAGAAGCACAGGTTCAGGGGGAGCATTAGCCTAACTACTAAATGTTTCATTTTGGCATTTTGTTTTTTTATTCCATAATTCTTGTGATGCTCATGCTTGAATGATGTTTTCATGATACATGGATTTCTTTTGATGAGATTATGGATAAGCCCTGATTCCTTTTTGCAGAAGATTATCTTTATTTTTCACAAGTGGATTTGATGCAAGTTTAATGATTCAGATATAAGGAAAACACATGCAAATTTTGTTGATGATGACATTTGTCATGAATGAGGCCTATTGTACTTGATTCTTATAAGACCTTGCAGATAACATATCACATTGATGATTGCTTGAAACATATTGACTATTGATGGAATTGTTCCGGTATGATAATTCTTCTTGGAAAGAATATGATATTGTTGCAAATATACTAAAGGCTTGGTTACTGATGTGCTTATGCTACAACTATTGGATGACACTTGAAGACAAGGCTACATTGTATTATCTTTCTTCTCTCATATATTTTTGATACAAGTCTATGGTTTTTTCTCATGCTATCCTATTTTATGATGATTCCCACATATGTTTCTACAAAGGGGAAATGGCAAGTTCACCTTGATTAAGACAAGAGATTGAGTTGATAGCTGATCTCTATAGAAAGATAATATGATGTTGAAATCATAGATTCAATTGTAGGTTGATGATATTCAACTTTACACATGTTTTTGATTGACAAACATGGTTTGGCATTGATGGGTACAACTGCGGTTATGGTTTTCAAACTGAATTTTCTTACTTTATTATCTACTTGATGAAGATGTTTTTATGAATTGGTTAAGGTGTCCAAGATGCACAAGCTTAGGGGGAGCACCTGCCTTGTTGAAAAGAATGCATTGGTGACATTCTAATTGGTTTCTGAAATATGATCTCTCCCTTGAGGTCTTTTGATATTGTTTATAAAAAATCATATCTACAATTTGATGAAAAGGTCATGTTGAGAATTATGATGTAAAATTGTTATATTCAGTCATGTAAGGAATTGTTCAAATTTTTAAACCCACTTGGTTGGAAAATTGAATCAAATATGTAATTCCACTTGGTTGGATCATTGATGTATGTATGATTCCTTGGTGATAGGAAAAGTCATACTAGGTTGAGTTATAGAGTCATGTACTTCATTGAAAAATATGTCTGAAGATTCAGCATGAACTCAGGGGGAGCATGGTAATTTCAGTGCACATTAGATCTATAGAGCTCTTCTTTCCAGGGAAAAGAAACCTTGTTTTGGTTTTGATCCGTCCTTTGCCCTTGATGTCAAAGGGGGAGAGTATTTTGGTGTTTGAATAATGGTTATGATTAATGTACTTATCTATTGTGATGATCAAACATCATCATGGTTGCCATCAATTCCAAAGGGGGAGATTGTTGGCAATATGATGAAATATGTTTTCCTTGATGGAAAACTACTTGATGAAGTTGTTCTTGATGGAAACCTACTTGATGAGTTCCCTTTGGTAAGAAACCTATGTGTTAAATATGTAAAAATGATGTTTCTACAGGTCTATTCAGATGTGACAGAGAAAGGAATTCCAGTAAGTGCCACAGAAATGAAACAGGAAATATTTCTCAATGTATACCCTAATTTTGTGAAGACAACCTGCATATTGATCCAGGTGGATATTGGTGGTCACCCACCTATTCCACTTGGGGCTCCACCATTGTCTCTTTCAGTTTTTCAGTTTCGGCACAGTTTACTATTTTTTGTAGTTTTTCGGGTCCTAAACTTCCGGAGTTGTTTTGAGGCCCTAAACGATGTTTTTTGGGAAAACGGAGAGCAACATGGGTCCATGGACTGATGTTGCTCATTCCAAATTTTTAGTCCTTGGATAGATCTTTCTAACGAGGTATGGTACGCGTCAAACGGAGATCGTATGCCAAAGTTACGCTCCTGGGAAGTTGAAACACCAATTTACCCAAACGGGGCCCATAGTTTTGGCGCTTCATCTCCTAGGGTTAGGGTTTTGGCTGTTTAGGATTTCCCATTGTTTATAAATAATAAATAGGCCCTCGAGCCTCATTGTAACTCAGTTCAGAGGCCTATAGCCACCACATCTCTTCTCAGAGATAGCTACCAGCGCCCTAGCTAGTTTTATTTCCATTCTGTCTGTAAGCAAATTTCAGTTCTTTGATATTAATGAAATGAAGTGTTATTTCCACTGCATCTCTGTATTTGTGGTTATATGTTTATTCTGTTGCGTTCCTGCATAAATCCGGATCAGTGGTATCAGAGCGGTCTGCTTTTTCTCAATCCTTCTTTGCATGTCCCCAACGAGGTCGGGGTATAAGGAGCTAGGGCTCGATCTGGTGGAACCTTTGCAAGATCAGCCTTGCAAACCTCGACGGACGCCCATGGGGAATGAAAAGAAAGATGAGGGAGCAGGAGATCCTATCAAAATATTGCTCGAGGAGGCCCTCGAAAAACAAAGGAAAGCGATGATGGATAACTTTGCTCAGATCCTTCAACGGCTACCCACCAGCGGCGCATCTGCATCCAGCAGCTACTCTGGAGGCGCAACTCCTTTTAAGGTACAAGTAAATTTTGACATTCCCATATTTGAGGGTCAAATAGACGCAGATGCCGTAGATAGATGGTTGAATTTGTTAGAAGGATATTTCTCGGTTCATGACTTTTCAGACCGGTAAAAGATTATTTTTGCACTCCTCAAAGCTACCCCGCATGTTAAGGACTGGTGGGAAACCTACTGTGAGAACAAGGACCAGACAGAACCCTCTCTGTTCTCGGCCGTACCAACTTGGAATTCTTTCCGAGACGCCGTCAAGGAACAGTACTATCCCTTGGGGAGCTATGAGGACAAGTACATACAATGGACCACGCTGCGACAACAAAGGGATCAAGATGTGCATGAGCTGACGAATCTGTTCCATACCCTGCGCACAAAGTTGGGTATCAAAGATTCAAAGAAACATCTGGTGCTAAAGTATCGCAGCTGTCTGCACAGATACATTCAGGAGGAAATGGAGTTCCTCGACATCTCCTCGCTTGGTACGGCATACCGGTATGCTGCCAAGATTGAGCAGAAATTCAAACAGAAGAAGCGAGACTTTGGATCTGCGAATCAAAAGCAAGGAAAGGTGCTTCCAAACCGCAGAACAAAGGACAGAGCATGGCGGCTAAAGACAACCCGTCAAAGCCACAAGAAAAGAACAACACCGTAAAGCCAAAGAAGGACACGGGAAAGTGGTGTGAGTTCCATAAGAGCTCCACTCACAAAACAAGTGAGTGTCGGGCCAAGCAGTCGCTAGTGGCCGAGATGAGGGCTTCTGAGTCAGATGCATGCTCCGACTCCGAATCAGAACCTGAAAAGGGGAATGAAAAAGGAAAACAGATTATTGATGCGGAGCCCAATGCCACTGTTGCCACTACAAAGATCCAGAAGGAGGAACCGGAAGATCCAGAGGAGGAGGAACGTCTCTTCCACTCCCAAATGTGGGTAAAGGGCTCCCCTGTACAGTTCATTGTCGACAATGGGAGCCAAAAGAACCTCATTTCAGCAGACGCCGTGAAGCGGTTGGGCTTGCCGACCACAGCTCATCCACATCCATACACCATCGGGTGGCTTCACCAAGGACGAGATCTCCGCGTCAGCCAGCAGTGCCGCCTTCCCTATAGCATCAAGCCCTTCACGGATGAGGTATTATGTGACGTTGCTCCTATTGATGTTTCTGATGTATTATTAGGACAACCATACTTGTAGAAGCGTCATGCTGTGTATGAGTCTCGACCTCGTGCTGTTATTGTTACTTTGGGAAATAAGTTGTACAGGATACCAGAGGTACCACCTCCTGCCGCTATCTCTTTGGTTACTGCAAAACAATGCAGTAAGCTCATTTCCCAAACCAGGAAATTCGTTTTCCTGATGATCCGCCCCCAGGGCAAGAATAATACTGTGGCCATGACCTCCAGACAGGGCTCCTCTGCACAACAACAGCAAATGGATAAGGTTGTGGAGGAGTACGGGGACATATTCACCTCACCCACAGGGGTTCCTATGCACTGTCAGGTCAAGCACCCGATTGATCTGACCCCAGGTGCACCGCTACCTAATGGACCGATATATCGACGCTCTATTCTAGAAAATGATGAAATCCAGAGGCAGATTCAGGAGCTATTGCAGAAAGGTCACATCAGACCAAGTTCATCTCCCTGTGGGAGCCCGATCGTGTTGGTACAGAAGAAGGATGGGACGTGGAGACTCTGTATTGACTATCGGGCGCTGAACAAGATCACTGTCCAGAATAGGTACCCAATCCCACGGATTGATGACCTTCTGGACCAAATCAAAGGTGCAAAATATTTCAGCAAGATCGACCTGAAGTCTGGGTATCACCAGGTACCAATTGAACCCTCCGATGTGTGGAAGACTGCCTTCAAAGCCAAGGAAGGCCTTTTTGAATGGCTGGTCATGCCTTTCGGGTTGACGAATGCTCTCGCCACCTTCATGAGGATGATGGATGACATCTTGCGGCCATTCACCAACTCATTTGTAGTGGTGTACTTGGATGATATTCTGATCTTCAGCCAGACTTGGGAAGAGCACCTTCACCACATCCGACAAGTCCTCCAAACACTGCGGCAACACAAGTTGTATGCCAATTTGGAGAAGTGCACTTTTGGCATGACCCAGGTTCAATATCTGGGATACATTATTGATGAAAGGGGGGTTCATGTGGATCCAGCCAAGATCCAAGTCATTTGGGATTGGCCAGCCCCAACCACTATAACAGAGCTTCGCATATATTAATAGTGTAGTCCCTTATTATGTTAGTCCCTATATTAATAGTGTAGTCCCTTATTATGTTAGTGTAGCCCCACTTATTTTTATTGTTGTACCCCTGTAACCCCCATTTTGTTATTATTGTGCCCTTAAATTATTATTGTTAGGTCGGCTAGGATTACATTGTGGCCCACTAGGATTACATTATGGCTCCATGGACTCCTATATATAGAAAGGAGGTTTTGTAAATTGTATCATCCAAGAATTGTTCATTTATGTAATGTATTGGAGGTTTCCCCCTCGAAGAGGCTCATTTCTAAGGCGTTGATATCTCTTTTCTTCTCTTTTTGGAGCTGGTTACACAACATTTGGTATCAAAGCTTTGGATTCTAGGGTTTCGCTACTCCAAACAAGTCATCGTGGAATTTTCGCTATAAATTTTTTTCTACGAAGTTTCAGAAGCTGAAATTTTTAAGGTGCGAAGCAGAAATCGTGAGGAATATTGTCTAAAAATTTCAGAGCTTGGTTCGTAATATTTTCGGAGATATCATATGTGGAAGTTAGGTCATTATTCAAGCTCCTAAACAGGTCATCGTGGAATTTTCGCTATAAATTTTTTTCTACGAAGGTTCAGAATCTGAAATTCAGCTGGTGTGAAGCTGAAATCCTGAGGAAAGTCTTCAAAAAATTTCAGAGCTTGGTTCGAAATATTTTTGGAGATATGATCTGTGGAAGGTAGTGCTTTTTCAGGCTCCTGAATCTCATCTCAAAGAGGTGATCGTGGGAAAAGTTCAATAACTCTCTCTGTGGGCATCGGATTGGAGTGCCGTAAAAATTGGTCGCAAGTATACGGACCTTAGTTTCTTGGATATCAATTTCAGAGACAAAGGATGAAACAGTGACACGTGGAAAGTCGTACAATTTCGCTCTACTAAACCAGTCCATAATTAGGTCATTGTGGAAGATTGGACACAACTTTGTCTTGGAGAATCCAAATCAGTTCAGACCTATGGCATTCGAAAGATAATTCAGAGGGCTACGTTGGTACCAAAATTCAAATATTTAAGTTTTGAAATCACAGAGATAATCCAATTTCAATATCGAGCTCCTCAAAAGCAAGTAAAAGGTGTGTATTGTTTTTCCCGAATTGCATAAATATTGTTTGAAAAATCAGTTTGAAGTGATTCCAAGGGCCTATTGAGCATATATTTCAGTATTTCATTCTGAAATTCCTCCTAAAAGGAATTCAACACCCATTAATCCCTCAGAAATCTATACTATGATGCGTGAAGTGGAAGAATTGCAGTATGAGATATCAAAATTACGGTACCAAGTGCAACAAATTTCAATCTTACGAAGAGCAACCGAAGCTGACATAGATGGTTTAAAAGAAGAAATGGAGGCTAAGTTGGATGGTTTGAAGGATAAAATAATAGCAAATATGGATGATAAATTAGTGGAAGATGACATCGAGCATCAACAACAAGTTCTCCAACTCTCAAAGGATAACCTAACTTTGGTGCAGAATCTAATGAAACAACAGGAATATCAACATCACATTGAAAGAAGTTCTGAAGCAGTCACAAAAAAAATAACTCGACAAGTACGATCAATTTTAGAGTATCTCAACAAGTGGAAGAAATTTCCTGTAGAATATTCCACATGGGAGGATGAGAATTTTATACAGAAGCATCAAGAAATAATCAAGCGTTGAGGACAACACTTGTTGAAGGAGAGGGGCATGTTAAGTCCCTATATTAATAGTGTAGCCCCTTAGTAGGTTAGTGTAGCCCCCCTTATTGTTATTATTGTACCTTTGTAACCCCCATTTTGTTATTATTGTGCCCTTAAATTATTATTGTTAGGTCGGCTAGGATTACATTGTGGCCCACTAGGATTACATTATGGCCCCATGGACTCCTATATATAGAAAGGATTTTTTGTAAATTGTATCATCCAAGAATTGTTCATTTATGTAATGTATTGGAGGTTGCCCCCTCGAATAGGCTCATTTCTAAGGCGTTGATATCTCTTTTCTTCTCTTTTTTGGAGCTGGTTACACAACATGCGGCCATTCACCAGCTCATTTGTAGTGGTGTGCGGGATGACATTCGATCTTCGACGGACTTGGGAAGAGCACCTTCACTATATTTGGCCAGTCACTCAAACATTTGCGGCAACACAAGGCACATTGTGCCCACAAATTTGGAGAAGTACACTTTGTATGACCAGGTTCAATATCTGGGATACATTATTAATGAAAGGGAGGGGGGTGCATGTGGATCCAACCAAGATCCAAGTCATTCGGGATTGGCCAGCCCCAACCACTCTAACAGAGCTTTGCAGCTTTCTAGGTCTTGCTAATTTCTACCGTAGGTTTGTGTTGGGATTCTCTCATATCACTTGGCCCTTAAGTCAAGTCACCAAGGGAGGAGCGAAAGCAAAATTCTTTTTGTCGAAATCTCAACAGAAGGCGCTCGTAGAATTGAAACATTGCCTCTGTTCTGCCCCAGTGCTCACATTACCAGACTTGCAACGACCATTTGAGATTGAGACAGATGCCTTTGACTATGCTATTGGGGCAGTTCTTACTCAACAGGGGCATCCAGTGGCATATCACAGTGAGACATTATCTGACACGAGTTCGCAAGTATCCCACTTATGACAAAGAAATGTAATCCATTGTGAAATCTTGTCGACAATGGAAGCATTACATTTGGAAGAAAACAATCATCCACAGAGACCAACGGCCTAGATTAATAAGACACAAGGGAAGTTGCGGAATGATCGCCATCAGAAGTGGTCCAGATATCTGCAACAGTTTCATTTGAACATCAAGTACAAGAAGGGTAGCACCAATAATGTTGCAGATTGTCTCAACCGACCACCGATCGTGGCACTCACCACTGTTCTCAACTCTTGTGGGCAGGAGACTTCTGATTGGCCGCTTCTCTATGAGAGTGACCCAAAATTTGGCCACACATAAAAGGCACTTTTGGGGGGTATGCACTTTTATGTCACCTAGGACACCTTTGTGTTCCTTCAAGCGAGCGTGCCAAGATGATATGGGAAGCACACTACAGTCGAGTCGTTGGGCATTTCGGGGTCGAGAAAACAGTAGCAATCTTGCAGAAGTATTTCTATTAGCCGAACCTTCGAAAGGATGTCGAGAAGAACATCAGATCCTGCATTGCTTGTGCCATTTCCAAACCGACCATCAAGAATCAAGGCTTATATACTCTGCTACCTACCCCTAGTCGACCTTGGGAATCCATCTCCATGGATTACATGTTGAGCTTGCCTTCTACTAAGCAAGGAAATGGCTGTGTTTTCATGGTCGTCGATAGATTTTCGAAGATGGCCATTATGGCAGCCTACAAGAAGAATATCACAGCAGAAGCCACTGCTAAACAACTGACGAGTGCAAGAAGTCTTTGGGATCCAGTCTATCATATCAGATCGGGATAGCAGGTTCCTCAACACATTTTGGTCCAGCCTCTGGTCGATGTTGGATACCAAGCTCACCAAGTCCACAGCTTTCCATCCCCAAACAAATGGCCAAACAGAGGTCGTCAACAGAATGATTGTGCACATTCTGCGCATGTACAATTCAAAGCATCCACGCACATGGGACGAGAGCCTCCCTTATGTACAACATAGTTATAATCGGGCTCTCCACGGTTCAATCGGCCATAGCCCATTTCAGGTGGGCTTGGTGGGCTTAGGATTCCGACCACTATGTCCCATTGGCATTAGCCATGCCATTCTGTTTGCTCGGAGCCAATTCAGCTCATGTCCAATCTGAAGTTGACAAAGCAAGTAGCTTCATCGAGCGCATTCAACACATATGCCAATAGGTTCATGATATATTGGACAGAGCTAATGCCAAGTAAAAGCAACGCCATGATCAACACCGGGTGCCACACAACTTCCAGGTGGGCGACAAAGTATGGCTACATTTGCAGAAGGAGCGCCTCACTAGACCCCACCGCAAGCTTCGCCCGCTCTGATATGGGTCATACACCATCACCAAGGCTATAGGTAACAATTCCTTTGAGCTCAATATTCTACCATTCCTTGGCCTGCACCTATTATTCAATGTGGACTGCCTTCGTCCTACTTCCCACCTCTACTACACACCTCTGACATTGCAGAACAACTCACACCACCAGAGTTAAACCCAAACTGCACGGAACAGACCACCATAGATTGTATCATGGACATGAAAATCAAAGAACACTCGCCAACAGAAGATCCAACTATATCAGGTTGTCAAAGCTGGCCAACTCTTGCACCAAGGAAAGTGGTTCACCAGGGACCAAGTTCAGCAGAAGTTTCCTCATCTCATGGAGGAACTTAACGCAATGGGGACCATTGCTTCCTCAAGGGGGAGGAATGATCCAGGTGGATATTGGTGGTCACCCACCTATTCCACTTGGGGCTCCACCATTGTCTCTTTTAGTTTTTTAGTTTCGGCACAGTTTACTATTTTTAGCAGTTTTCGGGTCCTAAACTTCTGGAGCTGTTTTGAGGCCCTAAACGACGTTTTTTGGGAAAAAGGAGAGCAACATGGGTCCATGGACCGATGTTGCTCATTCCAAATTTGTAGTCCTCGGATAGATATTTCTAACGAGGTATGGTACACGTCAAACGGAGATCGTATGCCAAAGTTACGCCCCTGGGAAGTTGAAACACCAATTTACCCAAACGAGGCCCATAGTTTTGGCTCTTCATCTCCTAGGGTTATGGTTTTGGCTGTTTAGGATTTCCCATTGTTTCTAAATAATAAATAGGCCCTCGAGCCTCATTGTGACTCAGTTCAGAGGCCTGTAGCCGCCACATCTCTTCTCAGAGATAGCTACCAGCGCCCTAGCTAGTTTATTTCCATTCTTTCTGTAAGCAAATTTCAGTTCTTTGACATTAATGAAATGAAGTGTTATTTCCGGTGCATCTCTGTATTTATGGTTATATGTTTATTCTGTTGCATTCCTGCATAAATCCGGATCACATATGGATGCAATGTATACGCTACTTTTGTGAAGGCAACCCGCGTATACATTCAGGATTAGTATATACGCAGTTTTTATGAAGAGAAGTTATGTATACACGCGGATACGAACGATCCAAGTCACGTATGCCTTTTTTCACTCTAAAATTATGATACCAAGGGGCATTACCATGGTATTAGCCCACAGTATTGAGCGTTGTATTTTATATTTGATTCTGCCCAAGAATACCATCAGCAGTTGTGTGGTTTTGACTCATGATATTGGTAAAGACTAAATCTATATAAGGAGAAGAAGATCATAGTGCAAAGTGTGCATGAGTAAGGGTTGTTAATGAATAATTTTCTCTAAGGTATATCTACATGGGATGAACTCTATTTTAATTGATAGATCTGAATCTATGATGCACCCATGGATATTATGATGGTTCAGGTTCTCTAGATCTGAAATGACTATGCTCTTATGAGATCCATTGAAGAAATGATTAGATCTATGACCTGGCCCAATTTTACTGAAGACAAATGAAGAAATTTGGGTAAGTTCTATGGATTTGGTTCATTCTACAAAATTTATATTTACAAATCTATACGCTATTTCGTCTCAGTAAAAGCGCATATATACGCAGGTTTGCTTCAAAAAAAGCACGTATGGAAGTTTAAGGTTTTCTGTAGCTTATGGCAGATGTTTTTCTGTGATTCCTGCTATTTGTCTGTTGTCTGTCAATAAAATCTTCTTGAAGATATGGGTTGTTTGAATACTGTATATGTTGGTAAGTTGATTATGTACAAATGTGATCAATGAGAGAATAAACATGGTCGATGGTGACTAATTGATGAAGGGTTCTGAATTTCTAAAGATATATGACTGAAAGCCTCATATCTAGATCTAAGACTGATTACATTTTTAAAAATAGTATTCACAGAGCTATATTCAGGTTGGTGTGAAGGAAGGTGCGTATACACGCGAGTTCAGTGAAGTGAAGTAGCGTATGCTCTTTAAGTTGATGAATGTTCAAGGTTGATTTTGTTTCTGCATATTTATTCTGAAGTTTGGGTTATTTCTGAGTTCTGGTTACGGTGGTCTCACTATTTTGATTGAAGTATTGGGTAAAGCTTATGGTTGTTGATGTTTATGAAGATTTGTGTTGATGCTATTTGATCCAGTATGAAAATTGATGAAACATGGTCTGCAGTAGTTCTGAGGGTTGAAGCCTTCAGTATGGAAGTAGAAGCTTCCTGCCAGTAGAAGCTGGTGTTAGAATCAGGGGGTTAAAGCTCCCTTCCAGTAGTGGCTGGTAAATGAGATTAGGGGGTTGTAGCTCCCATCCAGTAGCAACTGGAAAAAGAGAGAAGGTTGTAGCCTTTTGCAGGTAGATGCCTGCATACTAATTTGAGTCTTCATCAGTACAATATTGTAAATAGTTTTCCATATAATAAATATTGAAGACAGAGACGAAAGCAATGGTGGTTTTCTCCCGAATTGAGTTTCCACCTTAAATCTTGGTGTTCATGTGTGTTTCTTATGTGTGATGATTTATTTTGTTCTTACTGCACATGCTTACTACTTACTAAACATCTGATGAATGAATAATGCACTGATCTAAGTAAATAATTATATGCATAATAATATCTCTGGTCATACGCAAGTTTTCTTAAGGATATCCACGTATATACACGAGTTGGGTTCACTAAAGTCACGTATGGAATTTATTAAAGAGAAAGTAAAAGTTTTCAGTAAGCTATAAATACTTATTCACCCCCCCCCCCCCCCTCTTAGTATTTTTCCCAACAAACCTTGCTTTTCTCATTTCATCGTCACCATCTTCTTGGCTGATCATACGCTCTCCATTGGATGTTTTTCCCTTGCATGGGGAATCGCTACGATGAGTGGTCTTGTTAGTTAGCCTCTTTGCCTTTGACGTGTTTTGAGGAGTTACATCATGATCAGAACCAGTTGCTACCCCTTATACCACTCATTCCTCTAGGAGGAGTCAACTTTTAGCTCTTTTCTGACTCTCGAAAAATGAAAATATTTTCGAGTAATTATTTTTTTGAACTCGTTAAAGTGAATGAATTAACGTAATTTCAGTATACGTTTACCCGCTTTTTGGGCTGAGGTTCACTATTTATGAAAAATGAATACCTTGATCAAACATGGTTAAGAGGTTCTCTCGGATATTTTTTTCTACCTTTTCGGATTCAAGGGAAGATTTACGAAAAGGGACATGATGGAGTTTTCTTTTTCAAAATAATTAAACATGAAAAATTTACCGACTTACCCTTCCATCAGACTCATTAAATATTAAACGATGAAAGACTTGTCACCATGACAAGGTCGAGTTCCTCCTTCCTAGGGCTCGTTAAAATTACTAGGATGGATTCATTCCAAGAATGAATTTATGTGCTCAACATATGCTATCCTCTTCATGTTGGATATAAAAAATAAAGAGGTACTCGTTAGTGATAACGAGGGAAAAATTGAAAGTGAACATCATATGTGTTTTGGGCAGCTTGTCGCTCTTAAACATGACACTTATCTGCAATTCGTATCAGGTTTGGGATATCCTTCATTTGTCACCTTTCATTCATGGGTTTGGTAAATCCATTTTCCTTTCATTTGATTATCATTTTTTCAACATGACCTCTGATCCTATTTGAATCAATTTTTTCCATACTTTGAATTTGTGTCACCAATATGTTCAAGAGAAGTCCTTTTTCTTATAGTCAAACATCCTCTGATTATCTGACCTTGTCTGTTACAATCCCGAATCACTCCTATCATCTTGAGATATATGTTGTTTCATGTTGATGATGTGGGAATCATTATGGCCCTCCTTCGACAAATCACATCCTGTCGATTTCAACTAATTATCCGGGACAATGGTTTAGGAACTTTTTTTCAGTACGTTGGAATTTGCATGCCTCAATGGAAAATTCTTCGTATTTGATGACATGTCCACATCATTGGCCTTCGATCGAATAATTCTTCAAGGTATCAACTTCAACACATTTATTCACACATTTAGATTGTGTTGTTGTACCTTGAGGGACATCGTCATTATTGGTGGTTTATCTCACGCCTGTTAACGGTTTTCATCAATGACCGGTAATCAGTTAGTTTCTGCCATGTTTATATTTGTACGTTGGGTAGATTGAAATCATGATGAATACCCTAGGTCACGTCTTATTTTGGTCCAAGCTTCATGGAGTTATTGAGTATTCATGATTGTATACATGATCCTATCTATATTGATGGATGTGTCCATGCCACAGATCTATTTTTATGATCTCTTTAGACAAATGGTTGTGACCATGCCGTCAGTTCATGTGTTATTTGATGCCTAGTGCAGAGATATGTGGATAGGCCTGTTCATACCAGAGATGTCATATATTGTATTGTGTTTGATTTTTCAGGTTTCCTGGTAGTGATTTGAGTTCTTTGCCTTGTTTCTTAAAGCATTTCAGCCATCACTCCCCATTCTGACTTGATGCTTTAGGGGGGGATATGTTACATAGTATTTTGTCACCATCCTCATGTTCCCATCCCTGATTGATCTGAAAATGGTCAGGATAGCTTGTATGTATTTCAGGAACCTCCCACTCAGTTTAAATTAAAATGATCTAGCTTGAACTTAACAATTTTGCGGAATTTATGCTGAAAGTGGCGTATGAAATTTTAATTGCTTATGTGTCTTAATTTTATTTGTTCTTGCTGAAACTTATCATGTATAACATAAACATAATACAACAATAAAAAATTAAAACACAACAACAAAATTAATATAGGAGTTCACCCGAAATTCGTGGGCTACGTCTCCTTTGAGCTTTGTCATCTTTACTCGGCTCTTTGGGATTATGGTAAGTTTTATTTTAAAAGTTCCACAATTAACTCCAATTAATACTAAAATGATCCAAAGGGCTAATAATACCATCTAATATCCCTCTAATGGTTGTCCAAACTCTGCAAACAACTTTAGGCTCTCGTTGACACGATTCCTTCTGTCGATGCTCTAAGCTACTCTGAGCCTCTAAATGGCACAAACTCCCTCATAATTATGTTTCTATCACTAAAACCACTCCTTCTATATCCAACACACATCAGAAACCAAATATCGACTGATAAATTTCTCAAATCGAGCACTGCATCCCCAAACTAGGTTATCCTCCACGATTTTCCCAGGGCTGCCCAAAACTTCACATCAGATTCTTGAGATGTATAAGTTCTTAAAATGTTCTAAAACCACTTCCATTAGTTCCAAAATGTCTGAAATATTCAATTTAGACAATTCATTCATCATAAATGGGCTCCGGTTCCTCTGGTTTCGCCTCCAACTCCTATCGGTAACCCTTGGCACTTGGGTCACTAAAAACTTCTCTGGTGGGTTTTTGACCTCTAGAAGTCCTCAAAACTTTCTGGAACTCTACTGAAGATTTTTGGCTTTCTAAATTTCTCTACAAGCTCTGAAAACCATATCATCAGATTCATAAGGTATGAATTAGCCAAATATGACTATTCATTTACCTAAAACAGATAAATAAAGCCCAATACACTGCCTTCTCCATGATGTCCCTGATGGCTCCTTCATATTCCTTGAAGCTAAAAACTCTGAAGATGACCTCTGTTTGACCTGAAACCTATGCAAAACTACTCATAATGTCTAAAAGACCCAAAATTGACTATTTTTGCACTCAATTTGGTTCAATAATGAGAGAGTTATGGCTTCTCCAAGAAAAATTGCCCAATGTCCCCCAAAAACCCCACTAAATGTGGAGTAGCTGCTAGATAGGAGCACTAAACTGGCCAACTTCCCAAAAACGGTGGAGGCACCCCAAATCTGGTGGAAAATTAGTTTTCAAATTAAATGTGAAGGTTATCCATTTAAATGCACATGTGAAAAGTTCATACAAAACCACTGACGCAATTGTTTGTCATGACACTTATCCAACTGTGGCAAAAAATGTTAGTGCGCGTTCACATGCTGGATTCCTGCTAACCATAACCATAGGTGGAGGATTTTTTTTGGAGGTAACCCCTGGTCGCAAGTGGTGGTCACGTGGATTCGAGGATAGCCCCTTAAATTTTTCCGCCATAAACGATTACAAACAAAAAAAAGAATTTGCACCCATTATACGATTAGAACTACTGCGAGGACGGGCTAGTCGGGCCTATGGGCTGGTACCTCGTCGAAAACAGCTTGAATCCTACCAAGTCACAAAATTTTGTTCTAAATGACGGAACTCATCCGACCCAAATGGTCGTTCAGGCCTGCATGCAGGTCGACCTTATGCCCGAGGAGTCGGGTCATCTTGAATTTGTGCAGGTCGGGTCATTGCGTGCAGACCCCGACCCAAATCTCGTTTAGAGGCTACCCATAGATTTGTGCAGGTTGGGTCGGCCTTCAACAACCAATTTTTTTTCCTTGACCTTTTTTTTAAACCAATTAGGCCAGGGGCCACGTGGCAGCCTCTAGGCAGGCCACATGGCGCCCACTAATTGACCTCCTCCAACCTTGATAAAAATTACTTTTGACATATAATTTTTTTGATAAAATGTCAAAATTCAAACCACATCAAATAGTCCTTTTTTGGATTTTACTAGGCGTTTTCAAACCTCAATAACTTCTGCATACGACCTTGGTTTTTAGAACCGTTCACGACGCCAGAATCGTAGCAACAAGACCTTTTCGGTCATTTAGATTGCAATCATTTCTAAGAACTTTCATTTTTGGGCATTTTTTAAAACTTGGACACGATCTCCTAATCACTGATCCTGAACTGCCCTGTGACAAACCTTGTGCAATTTTTTCACTATGGAGAAATATGTAAATAAATCCCCTAAAGACTCAAAGAAAATTGCCTTGGAAGATTACTGAAGGAACTTGGTAAAAACCCTAGTTTTTTGGGTTAGCACATTTTCTAGTAGCCTGCCTGCAGTGATGGCATTTTGATAGTTCTGGACTAGCGTTTTCAATGCCCTTATTTATGGGAAAATCGCGTTGATCCCTTTCTGGCATTGTTTCCTCAAATGGAGGAGAATATTTAACCTCTAGAAGCTCCAAGGTGGCGAGTTGGTTGTTAAACGGTGGTGATAGGGTTGAGCTCTATGATTTTAGAGCTTTGATCTCATCCATGGGAGTTATCCCTTACAAAGTGGGCCTTCCTCCTCTTTTCATGGGCTCCAAACCTCTTCTCCCTTCCTATAAATTGATCCCCATCCATCCACTATTGGTTGGTCATTGTTGGATTGATCTAATCTCTCGTTCCCTTTATACTCCTGTACTATGATAATGCCTAAGATATTCAAGAGAAGAAATGCTTTAGAGCTTCAGTGAAGGACTAAAATTTTCACCAAAGGGAGGCCTCAAGCAACAAGGCCTTGGTTGTAAGCTCTTACTTTTACATTTATCAATAAAAAAAATCTGATGTTTTCTTTCTATTTTTCCCCATTATCGGTAACGAGTACCTCTTTATTTTTTATAGCCAGCGTGAATAGTATATCATATGTTGAGCAAATAATTTCATTCTTCGAATGAATCCATCCTAGTAATTTTAACGAGCCCTAGAAATGAGGAACTCGACCTCGTCATGGTGATAAGTCTTTCATCGTTTAATATTTAACGAGTCTGACAGAAGGGAAACTCGGTAAATTTTTCATGTTTAAGGATTTTGAAAAAGAAAACTCCATCATGTCCCTTTTTTTAAATTGTCCCTCGAATCTGAAAAGATAGAAAACAATATCTGAGAGAACCTCTTGATCATGTTCGATCAAGTTATTCTTTTTTTGTAAATATTGAATCTGAACCCAAAAAAAGGGGTAAACGTATACTGACACTACATCAATTAATTCACTTTAACAAGTTCAAAATGACAAGTACTCGACAATATTTTCATTTTTCGAGAGTCATAAAAGAGGTGAAAGTTGACTCCTCCTAGAGGAACGAGTGGTATAAGGGGTAGCAATTGGTTCTGATAATGATGGAACTCCTCAAAAAACATAAAAGGTCAAGAGGCTAGCTAACAAGACCACTCATTGCAGTGGTTCCCCAGGCAAGGGTAAAACATCGAAGTGGGTGTAGGTTTTAACCCTGTACAAAAATTATTTGCAAACGAATCTTAAAAACATAAAATGAACAATAGCGAGAGCATAAAACATAAAACATATATACACAGATATTTTTCCCCTGGATACCAAATCGGGACTACCAGCTTTATTTTTCTTTACATTATGTTTATTGTTACAACACATATATATACATGTCGAAAAATTCATAACCCCAATCCATTAACCCTAGATTAGAACATAACCATAGTTCCCTTGACCAGATCTACAAAATACCAGTGGTCGAAAACCATCATACCCCAGAACCATGTGCAAAACCATGCACAAAACCATGGGTGAGTACAAACACCGAAAAATAGAGTCCAAAAAAAAAATTCTCGGTGCAGAGCCCCGGACTCCAAACAAAGGGGTTGCCACCCCCTTGTGACCCCCCTGCACGTGCGACTAATTGTCAAAAGAATATAACACATACCCAACATTCTCCCACTTGTTGGTTTATTTCTACAAGGGGGCCACAAGAGAGCTCAGTCATTAGCCCAGCTCTGCAACACCCATTTTTTCTCTACACTAAGAGAACTTTTGATTGCTCATATACTTCATCAATACATCTGCAACATTCTTCAAAGTGTCCACCTTTACCAACAACACGCTTTTATCCTCAACCATATCTCTCACAAAGTGATATTGAACATCAATGTGCTTTGTCATTGAATGATAATCACAGTTCTTAGCCAAGAAAATTGCACTTTGGTTGTCACAGTCTATCCTTATAGCCCACTGCACCAACCCCATACTTGAACACAATCTCTACAACAAAAATGCTCCTTGCTTGCATGAGTGGCTGCCATGTATTTTGCCTCTGTAGTTGAAAGAGCCACTACAGACTATCTTTTACTCAACCAACCAACCGCACCTCAAAATAGGCTAAACACATATCCACTTGTACATCTTCTTTGTTCCAGATCTCTAGCCCAATCTGCATCAAAAAAATAACGAATGTCCAAAACTATGTCTAATCCTAGTCTTCCCTGGTAGCACAAACCATAATCACTAGTCCCATGCAAATATCTGAAAACCCACTTTACTGTTGTTTAATGCTCCTTCCCTAGTTTTGACATAAACCTTCTCAATACTGCCACTTCATGTGCAAGGTCTGGTCTAGTACAGACCATTTCATACATCAAGATACCCACTGCACTTGCATATGGAACACGTGACATATCCTCCTCTTCTTCTTGTGTCTTGCGACAATGTTCAGTAGATAGATTTACACCTATATGAATAGGAACCTTCACCGGTTTACTATCTTGCATATTGAACCTCTGTAATATAGTCTCAACATACTTCCTCTAGTTTAACCAGAGCTTCCTCTTTGCCCA
Organism: Pinus albicaulis; assembly: GCA_034641835.2. Taxonomy (NCBI): domain Eukaryota; kingdom Viridiplantae; phylum Streptophyta; class Pinopsida; order Pinales; family Pinaceae; genus Pinus; species Pinus albicaulis. The sequence continues at coordinate 210,763 of JAXQQM020084309.1, read as the reverse complement.
ATCTCTCTTAATTTCCATGCCCAAAATATAGTTTCTTGGACAATTGCATCTTCAAATCTTGGATAATTTCTTTGTCATTTCCAATCAAAAACATATCATCCACACACAAGACCAAATAAATAAAATGGTGACCAATTAATTTAAAATAAACACAGTGATCCTCTCTTCTTCTGGTGAAGCCAAGTCCCCGTATCTAGGTATCAAATTTCTGATACCACATCCTTGGTGACTATTTTAACCCATATAGAGACTTTTTTAACCTGCATACAATTTCTTTCTTTCCCTTCACCATAAAGTTGTTTGGTCAATTTAGTGTGTCCTAAATTGCTAACATAAATTATCAACCAGGGATTCGTAAGCTGACGAAGTGTGGCGCACTATATGTGCAAGATAACCTATCTCTTACTTTTTGTCGTTTTTGGATTTTTATGAAATTCTAAAAGACAAGTATGGTTATGGATATTCAAGGCAATAATGTCCTTTATAATGATTTACCAACTTGAAACTGAAAAAGGAATTTGAAACATACAATGACAAAACTTGAAAGGAAATGAAAATGTGCTACTGAAATGAAAAAGGTGCGGCTAATCTAATAAATCAAAACGGTGAACTAGTGAGCATGAAACCAAACTATTCTTGCTGCTGTCTAAACACAAAAGAAACTATGCTGAAAGAAATCCAAAAGTTGCAATAAAGTAAATCTAAATCAAATTACATCAACTTGTCTTCTGATCCCTCATCATTAGTCCAGCTATGATTTTCGGAAGTAACCATAAACAACTTGAGTAACTGATATCTAAGTTGCAGAAAGTAAACTAATATCAAACCACACATTCATAATTCAATCCCTCACCATCAGTCCAGCTGTGGCTTTCGGAGGTAATTGAAGATGTCATGCACAATTTAATATTTCTAACTTGCAAAAAGGAAACTAATATCAAACTACACATCGCTGATATACACCATCGGTCAGTGGCAAGCTTTCGGAGAAGCTGAAGAAATGTTATGACATTCATCTCTTACTTGCAGAAAGGAAACTAATATCAAACTACACATTTCATAATACAATCCCTCACCATCGGTCCAGCTGTGGCTTTCGGAGGTAACTGAAAATGACATGAGCAATTTAATATATCTAAATCTAACTACTGAAGCAAATGTGCAAGACTGAAATAAACAAAGCAATACTGGAATTAAACAAAAACTAAGAAAAAAATAAATTAACAACAGAACAATATTGATTCCATGTCATAAGTCAAAAGATATGCAAATGCCCGGGCTGCCATGAAAAATTATGCTAAAAGCTATGATTTCAGAAAGCAATCTAAGTAAGGAAATATGACAAAACAGAATTGAAAGCAACTTATCTAGAAAACATGTAGAAGCCTCCTTGGATAGCAGGGGCCCTTTGCTACCAATTTGGTGTAGTTCTTAGCTCCTTGAAGTTGTAATCAAAACAGCATCAAAGAACTGAATTTCTCTATTAAAAAGAACTCACAAATCTACATCCCATTCCATCTTGAACTTAGTTACAAATCTACTTCTTCATTACTTTCTCATTACTTTCTCATTACTTCTTCATTACCTATGATAGGAGAAAGCTTCTCCTATTTATACAAAATATGAGGAGACATCTCATTAATGGGAGTCCATGAATCTCTCCCTCCATCTCTAGAGTTACAATCAAAATAGAAAATGATAAGACACATGTCTTTCTAGAGTTTCAACACAACTTGAGGAATGAGACACATATCCTCTTAGAGTTTCAATACAACAAGGAAGTGAGACACATATCCTCTTGATCCCTTAATCTTCTCCAACCAAATTCGAATTTGGCTTTAGAGTGCCACATAAGGGTCTTCTAGAAGTCTCCTTTTGACCTACACATGTCACAAAACTCATAACACATATATAGATATATGAAACTATGTTAATTTTCTAGTTTCTAATCATAAAGTCACTTAAAATACATAAAATAAATAACTTTGGAAAACAAGGATCCTAACCCATATATTTATGAAAATGGTTACTTGATGTAGGGTTTTAGGTCAAATGGCTATGAAATAAGAGCTAAATGGTTATGACATAATGGAAATATGTATGAATATGGAGAACATTTTTGAGACTCAACAAAAGCCTTCAGATTTCTTCATGTATATCTCCTCTTCTAGATCCATGTGAAGAAATGTTGTCTTCACATCCATCTGTTCTACCTCAAAATCAAATGCAGTAGCAACAGATAAAAGCAATCTAATAGAAGTAACCTTGGAAACAGGAGAACAAATATCACCAAAATCAATTCCCGGCACCTGTGAATAACCTTTTGCTACCAATCAAGCTTTGTATTTCTCCACCTTTCCTTCTACATTCATCTTCTTTTTAAACACCCATTTTCCCTCGATGGTATTCCTTCCAACCGACAACTCCACCAGATCCCATGCCTCATTTTTGTGCAAGGATGTCATTTCATCAACCATGGCCTCCTCCCATATTTTCCATCCCCTAAATCCATTTCCTCCCTGACAGTTCTGGGATCATCATCAGTTATAGTTAAATCAAAATTTGAACAAAAATCAAATGGACTATACCTTTCTGGTTGCCTTCTTTCCCGAACTGATCTTCTCATGGCTGGAGTTTATGGCTCTTCCTATTCTGAATCTTCTTCTGTTGTAGAGTCTGATTCATCCTCCTTTAGCTCAAAATCTATATTCCCAGGTTCCTATGGTAGGACTTCATTTTAAACAACATATTTCACCTCTCTAAACACCACATCTCAGTTGTACACAACCTTCCTTGTTTCTGGGTTCCAAAGCTTGTACCTTTTTAAACCATCCTTATACCCAATAAATATGCACCTTTCAGATTTATTATCCAAATTAGTCCTTTTCTCCTTTGGAACATGTACATATGCATCACATCCAAATACCTCAGATGTGAAAGAGAGGGTTTCTTTCCAGTCCATACCTCATGTGGAGGCTTATCCTCCAACGCTAATGAAGGTGATCTATTAACCAGGTAACATGCAGTCTCCACTGCTTCTGCCCAGAATTCTTGTCCTATCCCAATACCATTGAGCATGCTTCTTGCCTTTTCCATCAACGTGCTATTCATTCTTTCTGCGACTCTATTTTTCTAAGGTGTGTATGGATTATTATTCTATCGTGCTATACCACACTTCTTACAAAATTCTTTAAATTCCTTCTTGCAAAACTCTCCACCATTATCTGTCCTCAGCACCTTTATCTTCTTCTTTGTCTGGTTTTCCACCAGAGCCTTAAGTTCTTTAAATTTTTCAAAGACTTGAGATTTCTTCCTCAAGAAATACATCCATGTATTCCGTGAGAATTCATATATGAATGAAATATAGTACACTGAATTTCCCAGTGATGGAATTGACACAGGTCCAAACACATCCCTGTGCACAAGCTCTAATATCTCGTTCGCCCTCTTAGCACCAGAAGTAAAACTCACACGATTTTTCTTCCCATATACATAATGTTCACAGAAATTGAAATACAGAAATAAATTGGACATAACTTCTACCATACCATTTCTATGCAGTATCCGAAAGCCCTTCTCTCCAATATGTCCAAGCCTTTGATGCCATAGCATGGTATTTTCTCCAGAGACTGTTAGGCTTTCTAATCAACTTTCAGGAAGCACAGAACTATTGCACCCATCAACTACCCTAAAGCTTGTATAGAGTTCCAATCCAACCTCCCCACATTAATACCAGTTCTCCCTGAACCATCTTGCAGGTGTCTTTCTCGAACACTATTTTTACACCTAAATCATCCATCTTTCTTATATAAATCATATTTCTGGCCAATGCAGGAATATGCAGAACACCAGGAAGTGTTCTAATCCTTCCACCTTGCAGCTTCAGCTTTAATTTTCCACGTCCAATGATTTTTTCCTTCATATCATCACCTAAGAAGACATCACCATCATCATACTTCTCATAGTCGCAGAACCACTCTGTATGGGGAGTGAAGTGAAAGGATGCACTTGAGTTAATCAACCATGCCTTATGATCTACATGTGTATTTCAAGAAGAAGCCAAATACACATCCCCACCTTCATCCGAGGTGGTTTTTCCTCTGGAGAAGGAGCATCATCAGATCCCTTTCCTTTCTCAAGAGCTTTAGATCTGCAATCCTTTTGTAGTGCCCTTCCTTTCCGCATTTCTAGCACACCTTTACAAACTTTCCTAGAGACTTATACCTCCCTCTATATTTAGATATCCCACTCGAAACCTTATTTGTGTTTCTGTTCTGGGACCTTCCTCGTACAGATAAGGCATCTCCATTCTGGCCCTCCATATTTCTCCGTCTCATTTCCTCCGACACCAAGGTTGAGCCAATGTCATCAAAATTCAAGGTAGTTGTATTGCTACCTATTGCAATAACCATATTGTCCCACGAATCTGGTAGAGAACACAACAAAACGATGCACTTATCTTCATCTGAGATTTTAATATCAACAGATAACAGCTGACTTACCATAGTATTTAAGGCATTTAGGTTCTCTTTCACCGAGTCTCCATCCTTCATCCTCAAGTTATATAGCTTTTTCCGCATGAACAATTTATTCACTTGATACTTAGATTGGTAAAAAATCCCTAGATTTTCCCAAAAATACTTTGTCGTAGCTTCACTAGATACATTCAACAATATCGAATCTGAAACACACAACCATATTGTGTTATTTTCCTTCCAATCCAACTTATTCTAGTCTTCATTTAACATTTTCATTGGTTTAGTACCTGTATCTACTGCGATCCACTGATATTTATCCACTAGCAGATCTTCCATCTTGAGTTTCCACAACCCAAAACTATGCCCATTAAATTTATCGATCTCTATCTTTCCACTACTCGCCATCTTCTTTCACCGCAAGAATCAATCCCGCAAATATCCCACTAAACAGGGTCTACCATAGGCCTGAGCAAAAAACCCCTCACTAGCAAAGGTGTCCCCTTGAAGCCAAAACAACTCCGATACCAAATGTAGGTTTTAACCTTGTACAGAAATTATCTGCAAATGAATCTTAAAAACAAAAAATAAACAATAGTAAGAGCATAAAACATAAAACATATATACACAAAGATTTCCCCTGGATCCCAAATCAGGACTACCAGCTTGATTTTTCATTATATTCCTTTTAGTGTTACAACACATATATATAGATGTTGAAGCATTAATAACCCCAATCCATTAACCCTAGATTGGAACATAACAGTATTTCCCTTGACCGAATCTACAAAATACTAAGGGCCGAAAACCATCATACCCCAAAACCATGTGCAAACCCATGCACAAAACTATGGGCAGGTCCGCCCACCAAGAAAAAGGGTCCAAAAAAAATTTCCCCGGGCAGTGCCCTAGACCCTAAATAGGGGGGGTTGTTGCCCCCCCTGTGACCCCCCTGCCACTATCGGCGCAACGTAAAATTAGACCTCTGACCCCCCCATGCATGCGACTAATCAGGGAAATAATATAACACATACCCAAAAGTGAGAGTGTATAATCGGCCAAGAAGATGGTGATGATGAAATGAGAAAAGCAAGGTTCATCTAGAAAAATAGGCTGATGAAACGGAAATCACAAGAGGTAGGATGATAATGGTTTCATTTTTTCACAAGCTTGAAACATGAGAAAAAACTATGCTTGAGATAAGTTGCATGCCCCCAACATGCCTCTATCAATTCTCCAAGTCCATCTGACCATTGAATCTCGGCTATCCAACATTATCTCTAGTTGTCCCTTCATCCATCAAGGGCACAACACATAGATACTCCTACCAAGCTGTTTATAGCTCCCCTTGTGAAAAACTCTCAACCTACCCATTTTTTCTCCTAAGCTTCTCTGGGACTTCAACCCATTATGGTCCTCTTGTGTTGTAAAGATGAAGAACAACATAGGGCACGAAGGGCTGCCACCTATTATTGCAATATGTCCATCTCCTAGGATGAACACGGGCTAGGAGGACTACCCATCATCTTTTGTATGATTCCTTCTCCACACATAATTCTTAGGCTCCACAATCCTGCCCTTGCTTGATCAGACCCTTGAGCTTCAACAACTCCCAGGCTAGTAGTCACCTTTGTCCATCAAGGTGTTGCAATTTGGATCCAACATGGACATTATCACGTTGTGCTCCAGCATACCATAAGTTCCCAATCTTTTCCACACTTGGTTCTCTCTCACATTTCCCTCCAACAGTCCATTTCCTCCAACACTCAAAAAATTTGCTTGAAGTGACACATCTATTGGACCACTTTTACACCAAGACTACATGACTTGGTAACTAATAATTAGCTTGTCAACTTCAAAAATTCATTTCTCTCTAACGAAAACTCGGATTCAGATGATTCTTGATGCATTGGAATCATATCTTCGAGCACTACCATCCTCATCCATCACATTTTGTATATTCATCATGGTTTTTTCCCAAATCACAATCGGTTCAAAACAACCAAGCTTGGTTCTCAAGCTCACAAGCCCTTTCGTGGGAATTTCACCTCCAACCGTCGAACACTAGGGCTTGGAGTACCTCTCAAGATACACAAAAATCAATAGGAAGGTGATAACAAGATGTGTTTTGTTGGGTGGTGATGGTGTAGCATCATCTATGGTAAATCAAGTATTCCAATATTTTATACCATTGAACATGCCTAGCTTTGGTTCACCCAAGACATGACGGTGAGACATATTCTATGTGATATGAGTAGGTGTTAGTCATTTCCAACTCATGATGTCATGCTAATTCCACATGTTAGCACCCAATCTGTACCTCAGGCTGAAAAAGGAAAATCAGGGTAACAACTAAACCACGCTCGGCCTTGTAGCTATCCCTAAAAGGACAGGAGAGGGCTCTCTCTGTAGAATAGATATTCAATAACATAATAATGAACTGATTTTAGGCTAGGTATATAAATATGAAAGGGGTGTTTTTATGAATTACTAAAATTTTAGGGATGTATGCGACGAAAGGACAGTATGAACTAAGTAATTAAATCAAGGACACAGAGTATTTCATGGGGCAAGATAGATAGGAGATTTTAGCAATCAAGTTGAAATAAGATGGAGTGGAAAGACTGTTGAGAAAGCTGAAAAGGGCATAATAAATGAGTCCTTTTCAGACAGAAGAAAATACACAGAGTATGAATGATTCCCCAAGGCAGAGCATATAAAATGGATTCTACCTTTCTAAATTGAAAACATTCAACTGGAAATGTTTATGAATGAATGGTGAAACATAACAATGTAAATATGAAACACAAAGGAGAGACATATGCTAAAACTCACACCACATGAATCCCACAAATCAGAGCTGCATCACTTTATTAATTCCCAGCCACACTATACAATGGAGCGCAGAGCTCACTGCCACACTATTCCCCTACTTCTGAGTTTTCAGACCTCAGAATTTCAGCCCCTTTACAAATGATTAGCATTTACAATAAATAGACAGATTTTGTGGGAATACAAATCGATGGGAAGAGGAGAAATCATAACTGACGATGGAAGACCAAGGGCCAATAATATCTCTGTTCAGTGAGGATTTCGAAACATTGTAACGCAGATCTCTTTGAATCGTAACCGAAGACAAAATAGGCAATCCGATCCTATTTTCCTGCCGTTGTAGATATCTTTATTTTATTTTAAACTCACGGCCTTCAACTGTTCTCTTTGCTTTCCATTATTTCCTTATTCTCTGACTTTTAATAGAATGCTGATAAAATGAATTTATGCCTTTCGTGAAGGGAAACATGCATTTTAAATGGGAAAAGGGGAGGGAAATGGGTGGCGATACTATGAAAATTGCAATCGGAATCGGAGGGAGCGGGGAATAACACATTAAAAATATTGCGATGTGATGGGGAATGATGGCAATCACAATCGCAATCGAGACTTTGGGGCATGCATATTGTAGTCGGGAATTGGAATCGGGAGATGGGGGTAGGTGAAGTCATATATATGAAACAGTACCTAATTGCAATCGAAAATCGGAGTTAGGGAGCAGGACGATATATATGAAATAAAAATTCTGATGCGATTGGGGAGAAGGGCCTTTGTATAAATAAATATACCCAAAGTTTCAGATTACAAAGGAAAAGGCCCTTTATTATACGAATGGCGGAAGTACTGTATGGTGGGTCCATGGGGTCAATCGCAATCGCAAAATTGGGGCGGGGAGTAATCGCAATCAGAGATCGGAGCAATCAGAGGGAAGGTGCGATCATGGGGAGGACTTGCGATCGAGCAATCGGAGCAATCGGAGGGATGTGCGATCAAAGGGAAAGGAGTTAAGTTGAAATATCGATGGTCGGAGTGTTGTGCGATTGATCGCATCGCAAATGTTTGCGATTAACTGATCGGAACTCTTTATATAAATGTTGCGATTGAAAGCATTTTGCAATTGCGATTAACAATGATGGGGTTTATAAAATAGAACTTTTATTTTTTTATTATGAAGTTCTACGGGGTATGGAAAGGGGAAGTGGTTATAATTAAATCGCATATGTATTCAAAAGTTTCATAATGCAATTCTATAATCGGAAAGGGAAGAAAAGGGGTTTTTAAAGGGAATTTAATCATAAAGTTAAAAGGGAAACATGGGAAATATGGGGGGATTGGGGAATAGAGGGCTTTTACTTCACTTAAGCATAAAATTCAATCCAGAAGTCAGTTTTAAGAGTGTAGTATACCGTTGGAAAGCACTTTCTAGGCTCTTTCTGATGGATCTACTTTGAAGATGCTCTGGTGCTGAACATTTTGTGGAAAACTTCTCTGAAGGCAGGGACATCACTTTGTGGAGATAACAGCTTCTGAATTGTGACTGAAGGCAAAGTATTATGTTTTCACCTCAAAACATGGTTTTGAGGTGAAAATTACATCAAACTGAATGAATGATATCTCTGATCCTCCTGGTGCTATAATTTTGAGTTTATTGACTTCCTTGTGACCTTGCTGATTTTTATTGACACTTGACTCATTAATTTGACAATGGTGAGACCTTAGAGACTAATGAGACCCATCCTATGACCTACTGATATGATTTTGAGAATGAAAGTGACTAATGACTGAAGACCATAGGGAGGAAAATCAGTAAGTACCTCATGAGGGAAACTGATAAAAATTACTACCATCAATGAATCCATGACCTAGCGGGATGGTGAAATTTATTCGGTATGAGACACCTAATATGCAAATGCAAAAGAGCATTGATCATTGATGGCAGTATGACTAGACTGACACTAACATTGGCTCCAATGGGGATGGTAGCTCCTTGGAGGTGCCAAGAACACCGTAGACCAAGTAGCTTTATCCATTGGGCATAGAGTCAAAAATACTAAAAAACTGACACAATGCAGACAGACACTAACTCAAGACTAAGACTGAAAGACTGAAATAAAACCAAACTATACACATAACATTCGAGTTTTATATCCTTCACCTCAGGCCCCAAAATTCAATGATTGTGTACCCTGAACTCTGATAAACATAACATGGTATATACAATGGTGATGACATAGCTTTCTGATCCTTTGTTTTCAACAATGGTAGTGCTTCAAAAGCCTACCATTTACTGCTCCTCCAGGGCAATCTTGGCCATCCATTTCTGAAAGCAAGAAGGCATTATGTCCTCTGTATGCTGAGATCCTGTATGGTCCTCTCCACAGATTGTCGAACTTACCATGCTTCCCTTTGTCTTCATTTCTGGCATCCCATTTCAACACTATATCATCCAAATGAAACTTTTCTGCTTTTGTCTTCCTGTCATAGATCTTTTTAATCTTCTTCTGCAACTAAATAGCATTCTGTGACACTTCCTCTCTTATTTGCTGAAGGTGTATCATTTGATTGATCCTTCGTTGATTTTCATTGTCCTCGCTGCCAACTTCTTGCAATAATCTCACAACTGGTACTGTAAGGGATGTAGGAAAGAAAACATAAATACCATAAACCAGCTCAAATGGTGACATACATATTGATCTTTTACTGCTAAATTTGTCTACCCACAGTGCGTTGATGAGCTTTCGGTGCCAGTTTCTTTTGTTTGCCTCCAGCGTTTTCTTAATTATATTCACCAGTGATTTGTTAGATGACTCAACTAGGCCATTTCCTTGTGGATAATAAGTTGTCGAATGACCCAGCGCGATGTTGCATTTGTCACAAAAATCGATCATTTTCTTTGATCTAAATGTTGCTGCGTTGTCTGTTACGATTTTGCATGGGCAGCCAAAACAAGATAAAATATTTGATTCCAGGAATTGAATGATTACTGTGTCTGTTGCTTTCTTGTCTGGGACGGCCTCGATCCATTTCGTAAAGTAATCTGTCCCTGTCAATATCCATCGGTGCTGTGCTGAGGACACGGGGTGAATTTCTCCTATGAAATCGATCCCCCATTGCTGAAAGGGTGCGTTCACTAAAACTGGTTTCAGAGGGAGTGGAAGAAATTTCTTCTTCCCTTGGAAGATTTGGTATTCATGAAATCTCATCACTGTCTTATATAAATCAGAGAATAATGTGGGCCAATAATATCCTGCTCTCAATACCTTGTTGGCTGTAGTCTTCCAAAACAAGTGACCGCCATAGTCGCCTTTATGAAACTCGTGAATTACCTTCTGCGCTTCTTCTTCAACCAAACAATTGAGCAGAACGCCTCTTGGATCTTTCCAATATAGAGCGCTGTCTAAAATGCAGTATTTTGTAGATTTTAGCTTCAGAGATCTACCTTTACTCTTAGACATGCCCGTAGGAGGTGAAAAATGTTGAAGGACATAGACGATATCCGAATACCACGGGGACTGTAGAAAAATATCCACAATTGGAACCAGCAAACCTTCATCTTCCTCTTCTACCACTGCTGTTATAAGTTTTATACCTAAGACGCGCAGATTTGATTGGGCCATCAATTTCGCCAAGCCTTGGCCTTTGAATAACTTCGTGGGCTTGATCTCCAGATCGTACTCTAACATAGCCGCTATCCACTTACCTCTCTGACCTTCTAGATCAGTTTGCATCAACACATCCTTCACTGCTACGTTAGGGACATAAGCTATAGTATGTGAATGCAAAATATAGACCCTGAAGTCCTTCAATGCCTTGATAAGAGCCAATGCCTGTTTTTCAATAATATTATACCTCAAAGCAACATCTCTAATAGTTCTACTAAAAAAGGCAATTGGATTTTCGATCTTGTCTCTCTTTTTCATTGAAACAGCAGCTAAAGTATGATGAAGTCTTGAGTGTAGTTGGGACTGATCAAAACTGGGTCATTGGACAAAGCGAACTTTACCAGATTGAATGATTTGATAGCCACCTCGCTCCATTTAACAGTGCTGTCCTTTTTCAACATATTAGTCATTTCCCTCAAATGTTCAGCCAGATTGGGTATAAATCGAAGTAAGAAGTTCATCTTACCATTGAATGCTTGGATCTCCTTCTTATTTCGTGGTAGGACTATGAGCTGAATCGCCTCCACTCTAGCTGGATCGATGCGAATACCATCTTTGGAGATGATATGCCCCAGCAGCTTGCCTTCGTCCATGGAAAAGAGACAGTTCTTGGGATTGAGAGAAATTCCAAACTTTCTGCATCGCTGAAAAACAACCCTCAATTGGTGCAAATGCTCATCATATGATCCTAAAAACACTGTCAAATCATCCAAATAAATAGCCATAAAAACATCTTTTTCATTTGCAAAAGCGATGTCCATCGCACGCTGGAAAGTAGCTCCTGCATTCTTCAGTCCAAAAGAAATTTTGGCATACTGAAAGGTTCCCCAGGGTGTTGTGAAGGCAGTTTTATCTTGGTCCTTCTCATGCACCAAGATTTGGTTGTAGCCTGAGTAACCATCAAGTAGTGACATCCTGGATGCTCCAACTACTCTCTGCAGAATATGGTCCATTTTCAGAAGTGGATAATTATCCTTTAAGGAGGCCTTGTTCAAGTTCTGAAAGTCAATACACTGTCTTATTTCTCCAGTCTTTTTACACACTGGGACCAAATTCGAAATCCAATCAGAAAATCTAATAGGAACTATGATTCCATATTTGTACAATTTGTTTACCTCTTTTTCGATGGATGGCAGTAGCTTTGGATTGATTCTTCTCATCTTCTGTCTGAATGGATTTTGATCCAGCTTGATAGGAATAGTATGCTGGATTATTTTCTTATCATACACCTTCAAATCTGAATAATCCCATGCAAACACATCAAAAAATTCGGACAACAACTTCACATACTTCTCCTTTGCTTCAGGGGACAATGTCTTTTACAATTTCACGAACTTGGGCTGATTGAGTGTTCCAAGATTCCAATCTTCGACTCCTTTCTCCGCGGTTACCAAGATTGGCTTCTTTGCCACATCGTCCTGATCAAATAGCTCCTCTAGAGGTATGAGACCTCTAGGAATTACGTTATCTTTCAGTTGCAATATGTCCATCTGGTTTGTTTACATTTCTTGATCATTAACCGCATACTCGCCTTCTATGGGAGTGTCCTTGAATTTTCCATTACCCTGTAAAAATGCATTGATCTCATTATCATCCCAAAATACTTGCCAATACCTTAAATTTTCTGGAACAGCAGGCCTATGTTTGACATAGATTTCAAATTTATTGTTGGAGTTCATCGGAATCTTCAAGTTACTTGCAGTAGTGGCAAGAGAATCAGCAATAAGATTCTGCATCCTGGGCACTTTTGTCAAAGTGTACTCTGGGAATGTCTTCAAAATGTCCAGAACTGCATTTCTATATGCCCTTAGTCTTGGATGTTTAGCTTGGTATTCTCCTTTAACCTGCTTGATTATTAACTCAGAGTCACCATACACAGAAATCCTTTTCGCCTTCAACTTCTTCAATATTTCGAGGCCTACAATCAGAGCTTCATACTCTGCTTCATTGTTGGAGCAGTCAAAAGCCAACTTATAAGCACATACTCTAACATTACTAGAGACTCTTTCAGGCTGAAAAACAAGGCTCCGAATCCATATTCCAATTCTTGCTCCATCCTTACCAACAACTCCATCAAAATCCATACCCCATAGGCCTTCTTCTTCTTCTTGAAGATGCTGGAAATTTGTTTCTTTCTCTTCTTTTCCTTGGCTGATTTCTGGCTGTTCATTATCCCTTTGCTGCTGGCAGGCAAGAGGCTCAGAAGTATTTGTTGCTTTGTCCTTTTCATGTTTGAGGACTTCTCTAAGATTTTCTGAAATCTCAGGTATCTCCTCCACTTGTACCAACTGAACATTCTCATCATTTAAACCACCATCTGAATATAAGACAAAAGACTCTAAATCTGTGTGGACTGCATTGATGGGATGGTTTACAGGCTTGTCTTTGCTAGTAATCATATATTTCATTTTCTTTTCCCTATATAACTTTCTCAACTGGCCGAATACAGGGATTGTGGCAAAAGAGAAGTCAAGTTGTATGGTTCCATTAAGTTTTGCACCCCAAGACCTAGATAGAAGCATTCAAAACCATGGTGGGACATCAGCAACAACTACATCCATCAAGACATTTTTGGCTGGGATTTGATCTAAAGACACTACTAAATCTTTGATGAGACCAATACAATGGACCCTACTTGAGTCAAAAGAATACAAGTCATGGTATTTTCTAGTAACATCAAGGCCTAACTTCTCCATGACAGCTTTGGGCATCAAATTATGTGAGGCCCTGGAGTCCAACATGGCATTATGCAAGACAAACTCATGCAACCTAAGACTTAGGTAAAAGGGAGGTACCTCATTTTCTTCAGACTCTTGTGTGGCTGGACTAAAAATAAGTTCAGGTTAGTCATCTTCCACATTAACCATATCAGAAAGAGGGTAAATTTGCAAGACTTTAGACACCTGAATTTTATATACACTATTCTTCACCAACTCAGTCAAGGGCACAGACACTTTGAGTTTGGAAATTTCATTTTCTAAATTAAAGGAAGGAGCTTTTTCTACCTCTTTAATGGGAGGGTCTTTCTTCTCTATTTTCTCCTTCGCTATGCTCTGTTGGCATTTTTCATTTGCTGTGTTAGTAGCTACGGGTGATTTTTTGGATGAAGGATTGGCCGGCTCTTTTCCTTTCTTCTGTGCCTCGTCCTTCATTTGGAATTCTTTTCTCTTTTGAATGGGACTGATTGTGACGTTTCTATTCTTCAGGGAATACTGCCTTTGCTGGGCTGATAGAGCATTCATATACCCTCTCTGGTAGTCTTCAGATTCTTCTTCTAACACTACGTCATTTGCCAAGATGAAATTTTCGTCCCCTCGAATGTCTGGAGTCGCCACTGTGTATTCTTCGTCTTCTGTGAGGAAGATGGGTGCACCATCAGCTATGAAAATGTGATTGGCCTCAAATACAGGATTATCATCATATGAGTCAGTCCCTTGCATGTAGTTCCTACCTGTGCATTGTTCTTCAGGGTTCTCCCTTGGTCCTGCACCCTCTGTTATCTCATCCAGGTCTCAGTTGTAGCCATCTCTAGTTGGACATTCCCTTCCTGAAATTCAGTCTATGGGTGTTGATGAATGATATGCTTTTCAGCAACTTGATCGTTATGGTTTTAGATGGGCCTCTCGCGGGCGCTGGGCCGTCAGATGCCTGATGGTTAATCAATCTTCCTGTCCTGTACCCTGACCGTAGCGAATCACTAACGTTGATATTTCAGCCCAGCATCAGAATTTTAATTTGAGCAGCGCATCCAGAAGTTTGGGGGTGTGAATAACGACGATCCGGAAATCGGTGAGGTAAAAGCATTCTTCGTTTCTCTGACGCTCCGTGAATTTGGTGAATTCCACTCCCTTCGCTGGTCAGGTGATCCTGTGGTATGGGCTGGCATGAGGCTGGACCATCATTTGGCAACGATGAATGAATGATAAATTTGTTCTCTTTGCTGTTTTGAATAATTGTTCATCGTTCCGCCATTGGTCTTTGCCCTGATGGCTTATTTTACTCTGATAGTCAGCAGGCATATCATTGAGAACCTGAGGTAAAACCAAGGGTGCATACCGGGCAGCCATGACTCTGGGTGGATTTACAACAGGAATTGCAGGATTTGGAGGAGGTGTTGTTGGAGGAGATGATAACTGGGATTTGACTTAAGGGGATGTTGATGAATTAGGAGGGGGCAATGTTGCTTCTAATGATTCTGAAGGCTCGGGAATATAAGTTGCAGTGATGGACTGAGGAGAATTCAAAATGTAGTCATCAATGGAGAAATTCGCTCTTTGAACTTCAATATCCACGAGGAATTATGGATCTAAAACTGTGTCTTCGAGTGTAGTTTCAGACTTTCTTCTAAAAAAAGAGAGCTCAAAACTCTCATCAAAAGAAAGATCTTCTACAAAAAACCACTCACTAGGCCAAGTATGGGACCTGGAACTAGATGTAGGACTTAGTGATACCTCCTGTCTTCTGACTTATTCTTGGGATAAGATTTGGATTTTCAAACACAGAGGGAGGGTTTGGATCAGGATTAGCCCTTGTATATCTTCTTGAAGCAAGTGTGGTCAACTTACTACTGTACAATATTTATATCAGCCTAAAAAAACTCTGAAATATCATCATCGAGACTTTACAAGAAAAATATTACTGGGGTGATAAATCTTCTATGTAAAAAGTTTGTAAATTTTCCCCAGTGGAGTCGCCAAAGATGTTAGCACCCAATCTGTACCTCAGGCTGAAAAGGGAAAATCAGGGTAACAACTAAACCACGATCGGCCTTGTAGCTAGCCCTACAAGGACATGAGAGGGCTCTCTCCGTAGAATATATATTCAATAACACAATAATGAACTGATTTTAGGCTATGTATATAAATATGAAAGGGGTGTTTTGATGAATTACTGAAATTTCAGGGATGTATGGGATGAAAGGACAGTATGAACTGAGGAATTAAATCAAGGACACATAGTATTTCATGGGGCAAGATAGGTAGGAGATTTTAGCAATCAAGTTGAAATAAGATGGAGTGGAAAGACTGTTGAGAAAGCTGAAAAGGGCATAATAAATGAGTCCTTTTCAGACAGAATAAAATACAAAGAGTATGAATGATTCCGCAAGGCAGAGCATATAAAATGGATTCTACCTTTCTAACTTGAAAACATTCATCTGGAAATGTTTATGAATGAATGGTGAAACATAACAATGTACATATGAAACACAAAGGAGATACATATGCTAAAACTCACACCACATGAATCCCACAAATCAGAGCTGCATCACTTTATTAATTCCTTGCCACATTGTACAATGGAGCACAGAGCTCACTGCCACACTATTCCCCTACTTCTGAGTTTTCAGACCTCAGACTTTCAGCCCCTTTCCAAATGATTAGCATTTACAATAAATAAACAAATTTTGCGAGAATACAAATCGATGGGAAGAGGAGAAATCATAACTGACGATGGAAGACCAAGAGCCAATAATCTCTCCGGTCAGTGAGAATTTTGAAACATTGTAATGCAGATCTCTTTGAATCGTAGCCGAAGACAAAATAGGCAATCCGATCCTATTTTCCTTCTGTTGTAGATATCTTTATTTTATTTTAAACTCTCGGCCTTCGACTGTTCCCTTTGCTTTCCATTATTTCTTTATTCTCTGACTTTTAATAGAATGCTAATAAAATGAATTTATGCATTTCATGAAGGGAAACATGCATTTTAAATGGGAAAATGGGAGGGAAATGGGCGGCAATACTATGAAAATCGCAATCAGAATCGGAGGGAGCGGGGAATAACACATTACAAATATTGCGATGCGATGGGGAATGAGGGCAATCGCAATCACAATCGAGACTTTGGGGCATGCATATCGTAGTCAGGAATCGGAATCAGGATATGGGGGCAGGCGAAGTCATATATATGAAACAATACGTAATCGCAATCGGAAATCGGAGTCGAGGAGCGGGACAATATATATGAAATAAAACTTCCGATGCGATTCGGTAGAACGGCCTTTGTATAAATAAATATACCCAAAGTTTCAGATTACAAAGGAAAAGGCCCTTTATTTTACGAATGGCGGAAGTACTGTATAGTGGGCCCAGGGGGTCAATCGTAATCGCAAAATCAGGGCGGGAAGTAATCGCAATCGGAGATCAGAGCAATCGGAGGGAAGGTGCGATCGGGGGGAGGACTTGCGATCGGGCGATCGGAGCAATCGGAGGGAAAGGATTTAAGTTGTGATTGCGATGGTCGGAGTGTTGTGCGATTGATAGCATCGCAAATGTTTATGATTAACTGATCGGAACTCTTTATATAAATGTTGCGATTGAAAGCGTTTTGCGATTGCGATTAACAGTGACGGGGTTTATAAAATAGAACTTTTATTTGTTTATTATGAAGTTCTACGGGGTATGGAAAGGGGAAGTGGTTATAATTAAATCGCATATGTATTCAAAAATTTTATAATGTGATTCTATAATCAGAAAGGGAAGAAAAGGGGTTTTTAAAGGGAATTGAATCATAAAGTTAAAAGGGAAACATGGGAAATATGGGGGGCTTGGGGAATAGAGGGCTTTTACTTCACTTAAGCATAAAATTCAATCCAGAAGTCAGTTTTGAGAGTGTAGTATACCGTTGGAAAGATCCTTTTGGTCTCTTTCTGATGGATCTACTTTGAAGATGCTCTGTCGCGGAACATGCTATGGAAAACTTCTCTGAAGGCAGGGACATCACTTTGTGGAGATAACAGCTTCTGAATTGTGACTGAAAGGCAAAGTATTATGTTTTCACCTCAAAACATGGTTTTGAGGTGAAAATTACATCAAAATAAATGAATGATATCGCTGATCCTCCTGGTGCTATAATTTGGAGTTTATTGACTTCCTCGTGACCTTGCTGATTTTTATTGACACTTGACTCATTAATTTGACCATGGTGAGACCTTAGAGACTAATGAGACCCATCCTATGACCTACTGATATGATTTTGAGAATGAAAGTGACTAATGACTAAAGACCATAGGGAGGAAAATCAGTAAGTACCTCATGATGGAAACTGATAAAAATTACTACCACCAATGAATCCATGACCTAGCGGGATGGTGAAATTTATTCGGTATGAGACCCCTAATATGCAAATGCAAAAGAGCATTGATCACTGATGGCAGTATGACTAGACTGACACTAACACCACACAACAACTATTTTTCTTGAGTAGTATGGGACACTCAAACGAAAAAATAAATAAAAATTCTTGACTGATGACAATTTTCGTCATTACTGAATGAACCTTTAGTTATTATAAGTTTTTCCACCTTTATTAAAAAAATGATAAAATCAAAAGAAGAAAAGATGAATTGCCAATGCAGATCCATATTAACTCTAGATCTATCATGCCCCAAGAGAGATCAAATATCTTATGGTGCAAATTTTTTATCAAATTTATTCAGATTAAGACAAATTTTCACCTCAATGGACTTGATCGCATTCCACCTATAATAAATTTGGACTTATAATGGATTTTTATAGTGGTTCCATATTTATCTCTCTCTTTCTATCTATATATAGAATTAAAAAAATTACACCTCTTTTGTACAACATTATCATTATATATATATATATATATATATATATATATATATATATATATATATATATATATATATATATATATATATATATATATATATATATATATATATATATATATATATACATACATATATATGTATATATATATATATATATATATGTATGTATATATATTACAGTGATTTTTCTATCCTTATACGTCATAAAAAATTTGATCTCCTATTGTAGGTGGTAGAATTGATTTACAAAAACTAAATTTAACTAGATACATTCAAAATCTGGTGCATGTTGACTTGAGGGATCTTGACCCAGGTTCGAAGGTTAAGGTTTGCCAACAAACCCCTATACTACTGGCCCTTTCGGCAGTGACTTGCTTGTGCAGGCCAAAGTCTCACCCGAAGTAGTATGGGAGGGTGCTAGAACCAGGTTTCCGCACCCTAGGAAAGGTAAGGTAAGTCAGGCAGATTAGCGTTCAACTTCACAAATATCAGATCGCATATTATGGAACCCAGATCTATCAGTCCCTTCGCATCCACGTGCGCAATACCATGCAACGAATAACAGAGATAGGGAAACAAGCAACTATCGTAGCTATTCTTGCATAAAGTCTAATAAATAGATTCAGATCAATTTTCAACGCAGCATAAGTACCTAGCACAGTTACTTGCGGAGCTCAATATAGATTTATGCATACCATAATAGATCTAGATCACAGTATAGATAAGTAACACAAGTACTTGTGTAGCTTAAATCAATGACATAGAGCATACATAATCAGATATCATAGATCCAATAGATTCAGAGATTTCAACAGCCTTCTGCATTCATTAATCCTTCAGATCCTTTTATAATACCCAAAACCCAACCGGCACACACAGCAACAGGGTCCACACATAACAGGACTGAGGATCTCTACGCACACAACCAACAGGAGTCCTTTCCCCAAAAACCCAAAAAATATCTACTAATTCACAATTTGCACCAATCTTAGTTCAAGTCTATCTTACAACTCAAAAAAGGTTCAATTACTTATACTACTTTGGCCTATGCATCCAATGGTCCGCAAACCGTGGTTTGCGGAATCTTGGTCTACCCTTGACCCACTTACAATGCATTAGGGGCTTTGACCCACCCCTAAACCCTTGCGTTAGACTAAATATAATAAAAAATATACTAAAATGGACCAAATTCACAGCTCTTGTAGGAGGCCCTGTTCCAACAGTCCCCCAACACAATCTTGTGACTCAACCCAAGTCACTGTGGTGGTGGGGTATCCACCTGCACCTGTATGGCTACTCCGACCGTAGATTCATTTGATACGATACGGTTTGAGTCGGCTACCATTGATGTAGTCGGGGATCATATCTCTGCGCAGGGTAGCAAGCCTAACCGCTCCGCCATCTGTGATCTCCTTAACTGTGTAGGGACCAAGCCAATGTTGCTGGAACTTCCCAGGATGCTTTGAAAACTGGCTATCGTACAAGAGGACAAATTGGCCTTCCACGAAATCCTTCTCACAAATGTGCCGGTCTTTCCAGGCTTTATTGCGAGCCTTCTGGACTTGCTGATGGAAATTCGCAATAAACTGATCTTCCTCCAAAGCCATAAGATGCGTTAATCGCTCCTCCAGAACGTTTGGTCCTGCCATGTTTTTAAATGTTGCGATACGCAGACTCGGAATGATATACTCCATGGGCATATCATCTTATTTACCATAAACCATCTTGAATGGGGTTTTTCCTATTAACTTCTTGCAGGTTGTTCGATAGGCCAAAAGGACCGATGGGATGCACACGTCCCAATCGCTACGATCCGCAATGCATACCTTGGTCAGTGCTTGCTCCAAGATTTTATTAAAAGCTTCAACCACCCCGTTGGCCTGGGGGTGATATGGCGTGCTCTTCGCATGATGGATCCGGAATTCCTCGGTCAAAGCTCATATTGTTTCATTAAAAAAGTGTGTACCTCTGTCACTCATGAGAATCTTCAGACATCCAAATCTGGTCAGGATTTGTTCAAAGATGAAATATGCAGCGGTATTCGTAGTACAATCCTTTATTTCTTGCGCTTTTGCCCACATGGTTACATAATCGGTGGTCATAATAATGTAGCGCGCACTAGTATTTTTTCCTGGGGGCTTGATAGGCCCGATGAAGTCGATAGCCTACTTACCAAATGCTTGTAGGGCCATTTGTGGTTGAAGGGGCATTTCATCTCTACGGGATGGCCTCCCTATTCATTGGCACATATCGTAGGCTTTACAATAGTCGTGGGCATCAGTATGCAGGGTTGGCCACCATAACCCAGCCTTCAAGATCTTCTTCACTGTTCCTTTCCCTGCGTAGTGACCTCCTACTACCCCGTCATGAGCATCGGTCAAGATAGTCTGCCTTTCATGCTCCAAAACATATCGCCGCAATACTTCATCTGCCCCCATCTTATATAAGTGTCCTACGATGATGGTAAAGTCTGATGCCTGGGTGACTAACTCTTTTTTCTGCTATACATAGTACTTTAGAGGTGTCTTCCCGGTAGTCAAGAACTGAATCATATTAGCTAAGTGTGCATCTACTACCTTGAGAGAAAATAGTTGTGCATCAGGAAATCCCACTTCTAGGTTGGTTGGCTACTCACCACTCTCTATTTGGGTTAAGTGGTCTCGCCCAGCATTCAAATTTCCCGGCTTGACTATGATTTCAAAGTCATACTCCTGAATTAGCAATAGCCATCGGCATATTCCCCCCCCCAACACAGGCTTATTGACCAGGTACTTTAAAGCTGAATGGTTTGTGAACATTTTGAAGTGTCCTCCTAACAAGTAATGTTGATATTTATGCAACGTGTAAACCATGGCCAATCCCTCCCGCTCTGTGGTGGATTAGTTGCGTTCCACTCCAGAGAGCTTCCTACTTGCAAAGGCAACTAGATGGTCAATATCTCCCTCCCTTGGCTGCGTAAGGACAGCCCTGAGAGCAATGGTCGACGCATCAGCATGAACATGAAATACCTTCTCCCAATCTGGAAAGATGAGAATAGGTGCCAAGACCATATTTTCCTTTAGTAGCTCGAAGCTCTTTTGACATTCGTCATTCCAAAAGAATGAAACATCCTTCTTGAGCAATTTCTCCATAGGGGTAGTAATCAACGCATAGCCTTGAATGAATTTCCTATAGTAGCCCATGTGTCTAAGGATCGAGTGCAACTTTTTCTCCATGGTTGGTACTGGTAAATTTATGATTATTGCGATTTTGGTAGGATCTACCATTAGTCCTTGCTGAAAAACTATGTGGCTGAGCAAGATTCTGAAGGGTACGCAGAAGATACACTTCTTGATATTTAGGGAAATCTAGTGTTTCCGATAGGCATCCAACATCATGCATAGGTTTGAGACGTGTGCCTTGACCAGGCCGAAGACATTCCAATCATCGAAATACACCTCGAGGAACTTGTGAATGAATTTTTTGAACATTGCGACAACGACCCGTGAGAAGATAGCAGGGGCATTTTTGAGTCCAAACAGCATGACAGTATACTGAAAAGATCCCCACTTAGTGGCGAACATGGTTTTGCTACGGTCCTCAGGTACAATTCTTATCTGATGGTATCCTGAGAACTCGTCCGTGAAAGAGAATGCTTCTTGTCCTCCCACGATGTCTAAGATTTCGTCTGAGAATGGCGTTGGGAATGGATCATGAATGTAGACATCATTTAACTTGCGTAGGTCCACATAGATCTAAATATCTCCCTTATTTTTTTTCTCCTAAACCACCATTGGACTGATCTAGTCTGATTGTTCAATAGGTTCGATAATACCTGCAGCAAGCATTTTATTGAGCTCATCCTTGACCTTCTGCTTATACTTGGGGTTCAACCTGTAAGGTCACTGCTTTATGGGCCGCGCATCGGGTTTGAGAGTGATATGCATAACCCCTAAGTCCTCTGTGATCCCCTTTAGCTCGGAAAATTTTGTAGGGAACAAGTCCTGATATTTTGTAAGTAATTCGGCCACTCTACCTACTGTATTCTCCTCCCAGTAGTCCCCAATCTTAGCCAAATTAGGGTGCCCCTTCGTCCCAATGTTGACTTCGCACAGCTTGAGAGGCTTAGTGACATCCACTTCCCTTAGGGGAGGTCCTTCAATGGCGTGCTCCCCTTCCGACTCTGGGATAGAGACAGATCTCGGATCATCTTCACCTTCCTCTCTTGCCAAGCTACGGTAGTTGACAATATCCTACATCTACGTTTCTCATGTCGGTGTCCCGAATACTGCATAAGAGATGGTCTTGCCAAAAACGAATTTATTTATGTCCTGCAGAGCTTTGTCAAGTGCCTCGGAACCCCCTATCAATCTAAATGTTCCTATAAATTCATTCTTCAAAGTTTCCCAGTGGTGGGTGCGTTGATGTAGCTCTGCATCCAAGTACTAGGCAGTGGGGATTGGACCCAACGCATGAGTGAACAAGTGAACCCACTCTCTTGTATTTCGGTGGCCCCATGCCTCCATCCATGCAACCACGTGTTCACATGGATCCCCTGGGCCAAGGAACAGCTTGACCCGTACCTCCGTCGGAGTCTCAAATCGGAGGAGCATCATGTCCCAACAATCCTCCCACTCTGGAAATGTTTCCTTATGCGTCTCCCACCATCGTGCAGGGGTTGCATGCATCACTAGGTTAAGGGCCCATAACCTTCGTTCCCTGGGAACCTCAACTTAAAATTCCCACAAAAAGTCACTAACATTACCAAAACCATCGAAATAAGGTAGATCTATTACCCCAGAGGATATGCAGTGGAAGTCCTTCGTGATCCGAAGGCATCGCAGCATAGAGACATTATGTAACTAGTTTTTCCAATTCTCTATCTGCCCATCATATTCAGAGAAACATTCACTGTCCTTTTCCCAGCAGAGTACCTCCTCTGCCATGGGGTTGATCCAATATTTATCTCGTGCAGTCAATTTATAGATGTGATCCATATCGTCTTCGTCACACACTGGTTATGTGTATCGTTCGCCTTCCACTGGGTCTAATGGTACTGTTATCCTTGTACTGTTATTCTCAAATACCATGCTTCTCTTCTTTAGGTTAATTATGCTTCCCATATCGATTGCCCAGTCCAAGACTAGGAGCGTAGGGTAGGGGTTTGCATCTTCGACAATCTGAATTACTTCAAAGTCAGCCCAGACCTTAACCCCTGCAATATCCACCACAATCTTCGATAGTCTTCCCAATGGAATGATCCTCTGTTGATTAGCCATACACAGCTGGATAGTGGACCATTCCAACTTAGGTTCCCCCATTTGTTTCCAAGTCTGTTTAGGTAATACATTCACATCTGACCGTAGGTCCAAAATAACCTGATCCATATCGTAATCATTGATCTTTGCAGTCAACCTCAACTCCCTACCAGTGTTTTTCTTATACCTATAGAGTTTGTGTACATCCTTGACTTCCAGAAGGAGGATAGGTCATGTTGCGCAGCTATATATCAATGCATGAATATTTTCCACAACCCTTGGGTTGCACAACAGCTTCATACATGCCTGTAAAAAGGGTATTACCTCCTCATCTGTCTTAAGGTCCTCAGGTGGCAGCAAAGTAGATGCCTCTGTCTCAGCAAAGTCTTTGTGAGCTACGATAAATGTTAATTTCTCCTTTTTTAGATCCAAACCTTCCTATTTGCTAACTGCTGGATAGATCAGAGGCTCGGTTGCAGTTTTCTCCCCAGGCCCTCGATAGCTATCCCACTACGTGTTATGACATTCACACTTGGATCTTTGTCTCGTAGTTCTGCCTTAACCCTCTGCACATTCTGCGTAGGTGTCAGCTGCTCTTCCTGCATCTTCGATATCAAGACTGGATATTCTTCAATAGCATGGTCCAACTGCCTGAAATACCAGTAGGATTGTCTTGTAGGGTTTGGACAGTCCCTGGAAAAGTGCCCTACCTCTCCACAGTTATAACAGATGAGTTTCCCTCATCCTCGACCTGCGCTCCCACCTCTTCCGCCTCCCCTGCCCCTTGCTGGGGAGCCCTCTGCGCTCGAGAGGGATTTGGGTGAGGATGGATCCGATTACACCCTATAGATATTCCCTTGATCGATAATCAAATCGTACGTCTGGAAGTTATGTTCATCATTTCCTATCGACCTGCAAAACCTGCACCATTGCTTTTTTACTTCTGGGACGTACGCAGCAAGGTGGGGATAGTGATTTGTGTCGTGCAGCCCTACAACACGGCAATCATCGCACCATAGTGCCAGCCCACTTGGTCCTGCAACTTCCCTAGGGTGCAATGGACTAGGTCCCCTGGCCTGCTTGTATTTTGTTAACAGTGGGCAGTTATCCTTGGTGTGACCATTCATCCTGCATTGTATGCACCATATTTCTGGGCTAGCCTCCGCACCTCTCTCCTTTCGCAGGTTCTGGATCTCCATGCGCATGGCCTCCAGTTTTCCTTGGATTTGCTGGATTCCTAGCTGGGTATCATCTCTATGCACAAATTCTAACTTCATAGTGACCTCCAAGGATTTTTCCAGTGATTCGAAATTTTTGTGACCCATAGGTACGCGCAGGTGAGGCAGCAACATATCAATGAACCATTCCATGTTTTTTCTGTCATCGTACTTAAATCCTCCTTCCCTGATCACCTTCTTCAACCATTTATTGGCCTCCCACACAGACTCAGAAGGCCCTTGCTTGAAATCCTTTAGATCGACCACTACTTGAGAATAGGACTTAGGCTTCTTGAACTGTTGTTTCAAGGCGTTATTGATCTCTTCAAAGGTTGAGTTTGTATGATGTCCGATGTATCCCATGTACTAATCCAAAGCTCTTCCTTGAAGGCAAGGGACATTTGTGCCCTCTTCACCGCATCACTAGCTATGTTCTGCACAGTCCATACCGATTTTGCTACAAACCAAAATTGATCCACGTCCTCATCTCCCACACCCTTAAAGGTAGGAAACTTCATGTGGGCAGCCATGTCATCTTCTGGTGGTGGAGGTGTAGGTGAATTCTTACCCCTACATTGATTTGAAAGTGGTGTGGCTGGAGGACTTTGTGCAGCTTCTTCTCTTATCGAGCTGTAGACAGATCTACCTCCTTCTAGGTTGGTCCGATAGTATTTGCCACTTCGCGTCGTACTCCCATCCAGATCAGAGGTCATTCATTTGGTGTGGCTACACAGAATACTTTTTTCACACAGTAATATATTAATCAGCAATGGTAAAGTCTTTATAAACTTACCCCTAAATTCTTTGAAGAATATTCGCTCTGCTTTGAAGTAGGAGACGAATTAATCGATGGAAAATTCCATCACAAATCCTCCTAGCATGCAGTCCACCTAGTGGTCTACGGTGCGAGTGATGGTGTTATCAGCCTTCTATAATTGCTGGATCAATTCTAGGGTCCACTATGTGACCCGATCGTCCTTACAACAGTTCTGAAATTTGACCAATCTTGCAAACCACTCCTAGAGCTCAATCGCAATGGTTACAAAAAATATCTCGTAGATATCTATGAAAATATACCTATTTTTCCACTCTTTGGTGGTCAAACTCTTACTACGATTTTCTTTTACTATGAATTCCTAAACTTGCCATTTGAACCATTCATCAATTTCTTTTCTTTCAGGTTTCAAATACGGCCTTGGCATTAGCCAATCCCTCTCTCAAAATGCTCCCGGTCCCGGAAACAGAACTATTTGTTGGCTTGAGGGGTCCTAACCTAGGTTCGAAGGTTAAGGTTTACGAACAAACCCCTATACTACTGGCCCTTTTGGTAGTGACCTAATTGTGCAGGCCAAAGTCTCACCCGAAGTAGTATGGGAGGGTGCTAGAACCAGGTTTCCACACCTTGGGAGAGGGCATGTAAGTCGAGCAAAGAAGAATTCGACTTCACAAATATCAGATCGCATATTACAAAACCTAGATCTATTAGTCCCTTCACATCCATGTGCACAATACCATGCAATGAATAACAGATAAAGGTCAACAAGCAACTATCGTAGCTATTCTTGTATAAAGTCTAATGAACAGATTCAGATCAATTGTCAACACAACATAAGTACTTAGCACAATTACTTGCGGAGTTCAATATAGAATTATGCATACCATAATATATCTAGATCGCAATATAGAAAAGTAACATAAGTACTTTCGCAACTTAAATAAATGACATAGATCATACATAATCAGATATCACAGATCCAATAGATTCAGAGATTTCAACAGCCACCTATGTTCATTAATCCTTCAAATCCTTTTACAATACCCAAAACCCAACCTGCGCACACAGTATCAGGGTTCGCACACAGCAGGACTGAGGATCTCTGCGCACACAGCCAGCAGGAGTCCTTTCCCTAAAAACCCAAAACAGATCTACTAATTTTCAATTTGCACCAATCTTAGTTCAATTCTATCTTACAACTCAAAAAAGGTTCGATTACTTATACTACTTTAGCCTACACATCCAATGGTCTGCAAACTGTGGTTTGCAGACTCTTTGTCTACCCTTGACTCACTTACAATGCATTAGGGGCTTTGATCCACCCCAAAACCCCTTGCGTTAGACTAAATATAATAAAAAATATACAAAAATGGACCAAATTCGCAACTCTTATAGGAGGCCCTGTTCCAACAGTGCATATACTTAAAAATAGGAATTGTTTCCCTTGTATCCAATCAAATTTTAAAACATCACTAGCTTATAATATTGACCAATAAACATATAACACAATCCCTAGTATAATTTTCCATCTATTTACATGCTCAAAACTATTACTAGAAGTTAAAAATTTGAATTTAAGACAAAATTTGGCTAACTGTCCAAAGTCGCAATGCCATTGGGAAGATTCGCAACAAAACAAAGTGACTTCGATGCTTTATATACTTGTGGAATCTATTTGAAAAAATGAAGGAACTGGATATACCACAAATGCTCGTACTGCACTTTCGCAACGCACTGTCTATTTTCGCAATGCCTTTACAAGTTGAAATCTTAATGACATTTTCCTCCATGTAGAATGTTGGAAACCTCAGAATAGGTACTATAAAATTCATTCAAATCCCTCATGATAACAAAACCCTTAAATTTCAATACCCCATAGATATCAAATTTACATATGGAAAGTACACCAAGCCCCTTGCTGCAATTATGTTATTTTCACCAAAACCGATATTTGAGCCAAAAATGAAGGTTTTAGGTCTGGGTTGAAGCTTCTTGTTGGAGTTTTATCTTTGTACTAGCCTCTTCCACCAAGAAAATTTTACTTCTCTTCCTCTCTCTTCCAACTTCTCTAAATTTACTAAGCCTTTTCTTCACTAACCTAAGTCTTCTTTTTAGGACCAGGTTTTTCACATACAAATTCTTCACTTGCCTATGTAGAGGCAAGTTCCACTTTATCTTATACCTAGCTTTGTCAAGAACTGGCATAACCACCTCTACTTATTTAAAAAAATCTATCTTGTCCCTATGGTATTTCTCTACAGGTGGATATGAGTGATGTTGTACACCTTAAAGTTGCTCCAGTAGCTTCTCATATTCCTTTTGTTCATCAAAAGCCATAGGCTGCACAATCTCTTTTTCCTGTACCCATACCTTGGAAACAAACCTAGTATTGGATCTCCTTGAATACTAAATTGGCTCTTTCATTTTTTCAACATCAATTACAACTTCACCCTTTCCTTTGGAATAATGTGCCAGTGCTTCCTTTGATGGTTCTTATCTTCTAGAATGGATAGTTTATTGAGACACTTTATTTCTAATCTCCCTATTCCCCTGCTACAAATAAGCTATTGTCACATGTGTCTTGTCTAAATAATCATATAATTCCCTATTTTGCTAGTATTTTTCATCAATTTCCACCTCTCTTTTTGTGCTTTTTGATTCCAAGATTTAAATAGGGGATGATGGAGGGATCACCAGTAATATCTTAGTTGTTAACCTTGTTCTTGGCACCCTTACCACCTTATCTATCTCAGGGGAGAATTGTAGTTTCTTAGCACTCTTCTTACCATCCAATTTGCATTTGGTCAAAGGTTTCTTGACTAAGCTTAAGGCTTCCTTAATCGCAATTGAAGTGGTATCTTTATTTTTCCTTTGACTTTTTGAAGATTTTGCTTCCCAACCTAAAGATACCAAGAACTCCTACCATGTTTTCTCTCTCCTCTCAAGCTCCTTCAAAACTAGCAACTTAGTCAATGAAAAATAAAATAAACTGACCTCCACTTGATTTCATTTTTTCTACACTTGATCAACCATATTACATAAAATCTTGAAAAAATAATAGGGAAGACTCATAGCTTTATTGCGAGTGAAATGCATTAAGAGCTTGATGTGGTAGTGATAAACCCTACTGAATCTTCCCTCACATGTAAAGTACCTTTGTATGACCTCCAGGATCTTGCCATTATGGTCTTGTAAATAAATTCTAGTAACAGATGAACCATACGCCTTCCTTTGTTTAGGCTTGAGAAAACCCTTGAAGACAACCAGATCTAAATCCATTCCCTTGAACCACTCCTCTCCACCTAAATGAATCTCAGTAGCCTCAGATATTGTTTGGGCTGAAACTGGAAATTTCAGGCTTCCCACCTTTACTTTTACACCATCAAAACCTTTATCAAATTCTTTAGTCAACTACAAATTGTATCTGTAAATTATTTCACAAAATCTCATGCAACCTACTTGCTCAAAATCCACTTTGATGGCTGGGAATGCATTGATAGCTGAGGTGTCATGTGTTATCAAAACACACAATGACTCCTCCTTTATTTATTTTTCCCTCTAGTGTTGACATATTTTCAATTATGTAGCAATGAATTTGGTAAGGTTATTATGAAATAAATGGAGGTGTTATTTGGTTCCCAAACCTTGTGACAATGTTCTATAACACAATTATCCAACAATTACATTAAATTTTACAACTGCATGCACTCACAAGAAATCATATAAAACTCATAAAATTGTTAACTGTTGAAAAGTAATTTGACCAGGGACAGTCACAATGCAGATAGTAAAAACTGCAGTGCAAAGGAATTTTTGGTTTTTAACGCACTTTTGGGCATAAATTTTGATGGGAAAATATTTGATTACATTCCATAGGCTATAAAAAAAAAAAACTGCATATGATGTATACACAAAAAAGAGGCGAATTGACAGCTTAGAAGAATGAGAGTGATCCACTGTATGGATTTACATCACTTCCAGATGAAAACATAGTGCCATATTAAGAGAAAACGCAGAAAATAAAACTGAATTCGCAGAGACAACAAATTTCACCATATCTACAAGCTTTACTGGCATATGCTGTATTCTAATCACAATTTCGGAATTTTTTTAATTATAGAGGATAAAAATCAAACTAAATTAGCACCTAAGAGTGATAATTTGACACTTGCATGCAATAAAAGTGGCACTGTTTGAACTCACAATGCCCTTGTAGACTTTGCTCAGCGACCAAAAAAAAATGAACCAAAGCCTCCGATGAAAATGTTGAAGAAGTAAGCATTGAGGAGTGAAGATAATACCCCAATTGATTAGGAAAAATAGCTTGGACCTGGTAAATATGATCTTCATTACGATTTTGAATCAACAAAATAAACAAAAAATGTACACAGATGCTTCAACTAAAAACATACTGGAATAGGAATAGAAAAAAATGAAAATAATTCTTCAAACCTCAAGGAATCCCCCTAAACACATGCATATCTAAAAATTCATATTTTTCTTCTCGTACACTCTCTCATATGGTTGCACAAATAATAATTTGAATGCAACAATATGCTCCCCATGAGACCATGCAAGTCTCAATTTTTGGTGGGAGATCCTTGTTGCTCTTTTCTCCTCCAAACTTTCATCTGCTAAACTTTCTTCTTCTTATGCAGTTGGCATTGCATATTATTATCTCTATGGTTCTATCTCCTATAACACATGGGAAAATTGCAATCCTTGGCCTTATGGCTAATATTGTCGGAAAAAAAAATATTCTAATGTGACCAATGAATAGAGGAGTATCTTGATATCTTTTTTGATCCAATTTTTATTCCTGTCTTATGCCCTGCAATCAATAGCCCTATCGCCAAAATCATTTCAAGAGAAAAAATAACCATAAAGTGGATTATTATACCTAAAATAAGGATATTTCTTTTGTATGCATGCTTGATGTGGCTTCTCCTTTTGTTTCTCATTTTTTTAGAGAGCTTGATATCTCCAATACTGTAACTTGTTGCTATGTGACCACGAATTCCACAATCATAACACTTTCCAATTTTATTTTTCTTCTTTGGCCTCCTTCGCTTGTTGTGTTTCTTCTTGCATGGCTGACGATTCTTATTATTTTTGCTACAACTAGATGCTCCAACAATTATTGATTTGAGCCACTAAAATTCTTCTGTTGTAGAATTTGATTCACCCTTAAATTTTGGAAATTCATCCTCCAATTCCTTATATTTCTTCGTCATTCCATTTTCAAATTTTCTTCCCTCTTCTAGTTGAATTTTTAAATCTCTATTTTCAACCACAAGTTTTTGAATTTATACTTCAAGAGCCATGATATTTGATTTTTATTTAAGATTAATGCTCGATCTCTAACCTCTCTCACTAGTTCCTTCATCTTCTTCTTGTGAGGAGTATTGATTTGTTACAACAATAAAAATAGAATCCTTTGCAGTTTTCTTCATTTCTGAAAAATGCAATTTTCCTCCAAGATACAAATTCTGCAACTTATCCAACATTTCTTTGTCAGTCTCATAACGCTTCACATGCATGCTACAGATTTTGAAATACTATTAAAAATTATATTTTTAGCCAAATCGTTAAATTCATATTTAACACCATATTCAACTGATATTAAAATATCTTCATCAATGGATAGAAAATATGAATCCAAATTCACTCTCCAAGTTGAAAATTTAACTTCATGAAGTATTGGAATACCTTGCTAAACTATTTCAGAAAATTTGCAAAAATTCTACCAAAATATCCAAGATCCACTCTCTAGCGATCAACTTTCAATCAAGAGCCTCACTCTAATATCAATTGTTGGAAACTAGATCACTAATGAGATGGGGTGGTTGAATCATTAGTGTGGCACTTTTAAATTTGTTGTGCAATTACATAATATTTTACACCATGCACAAACTAAAACATAAAACGATATATTAGAGCACCAAATATAAGCATGCAACTATAAAAAAAATCAACACAATAGACACAAGTATGACTAGTGGAAAACCCTCTCCAGGGAAAAAAAACCACTTGTTGCTTCTATGCTTCTCAAATTCTATTATGTTAAACAATTATTTACATAGAGTTACACATATGGATATTTTCAAACAAAGACTGTCTCTCAATCATATCTACAAACTACCATCCACTGAAGGCCACCACGATCAACAATCCTCGTCTAGTTACTCCTGAACTATAAATGACTACAGATTCTGATCTTCTGGAAGCTACCATGACTAATGAACCTCTCCCAGTTTCTACTAAACTATCCAACCACCAACGGATTTGAGAAATATTCTCACTTATATTGATTTCACTTGATTTATACAACTCTTTTCCTCTATGTGGTTCTCGTTTCAAAATGTTTAATACTAGAACCGAGAACTACTCAACATGATCACTGCAGCAATATAGCATCAAAGAACATAATGAAAGGGAAAATATCCAACCTCCAATCATGCTACAATATCTACAATTTCTCCAAGACATTACACTAACCCACACTTCAACACTTCACTCACTGCATGAATGTGTCTGAAATAAGCTTCAACTCATTGTTTCTACAGCTAAAATCTACTTCATAAATTTTGCACTAGATAACACATGCAATTTGTAGGCTCTTCTCCACAAACACTTTCACAACATCACAAGAAAATCAACCAAATCACATGATCTTTCTCCAATATGTAGATGAACGCAAGGATTCAACTCAATAATTACTCAGAACTACTGAGCATCATAACTATGTTCATATGCTTGATTTGATTTGGATTCATATCATTGACTCTATCAACCACTAACTCCATTAGCCTTTTTGATATTATGAACCTTAATCAACTTTTGGAATCCCCACGAAATTTTCCGACCATAAACCAAAAAGTTTCAATATTGAATGTCGCCACAACACAAAAATTAGATCAACAATGTGAGGAATGCAAAGGAATTTTAGTGAAAAATCCTTAGTTGCTCCCTTAGCGCTGTCCTACATGGTACTGGTGTGATAATCGCTCCCTTGTGCTTGACCTGCCCGTAACTGGAGCCTAACATCGCTCCCTTGACCCATCATGCATGCGACTGAGGCTAAAAATGAAGTAAAATATCAATCCTCCAGTCTTGTACCTTTTCCATCTGATGGAACACCTTCTCTAATATCTAAACACTCCTCCAAGCCATTAATATAACTTTGCCACTGATGAATAGGAAAGGAACAATTCAATGACATGCACGACCTATTTTCCAACCTTAGAACCAAGGCCAACACCTCCAACTCCTCAAGAGGCATCCTTAACATCTCTAACACATGCAACAACATATCCATTACTTGTAGCAGAATCTCCAACTCCAAAAACAACATCATCATGTCATACAAATACCTGCTTCACGGGTAGAAGCACCTCAAACACAAGCAACAACAACTGGACACATGAAGCAGTAGACTTCCAATGTCTCCAAGACATGTAGATACATAAGAAACATCTATAGCATCTCTCAAACCTCTTGCAACAGCAACATCTCCAATCACCATAGCATGCCAACCTCAAACCAACATCTCATGTGGAATCCATCTCTACTCAGAAACCACAAACATAATAAAATCACTCCACTAGGTCTAGCCATAAGTATGTTGACATCAATGCCAACTAACAAGACCATCAAGCCAATAATCCATCATACATCACTCATTACTCATGCATATGACCAACAACACCAAGATCTTGTTGACATCAATGCCAACACTAAAATTCCAACAACATTTGAGAATAAATGGTGGGGAATTCGAGGAAGGAACTAGCATTGCAGGCAAGCAGGTGCATAAAAGCTAAAGAAAAAGGGAAAACGATTAAAAAAAAATTGCACCAAAATGTTGTCACTGATCCTAGTGGCATAGCATAGATCTATGTTTTCCTAATCCCGAGATAGTTTATGTTTCCATTTCTTGTTTCTATCAAAGGGCCTCAGAGCTTGAATGAAATTATGTATTGATGGTTAAAGACAATGGAAGAGAGTTTTGGGGATGTTTGTGTACTTGCACTTTTTGATTTTATGGGGCCCTTATAAAATTTTATTATGAATGCATGTTTATCCTTTATGCCCATTGTTGGGTTGTTTACTGGGTAAACTAACACAAGTATTTTATTATCAATCCAGTTTTGTAGAACTTAGAAGCATCTCCAATATATATGGGTTTTAGATATATTCAAGCTTAGAAGATGAATTATTAATAATAAATGAAATGCATATTACAAATATAAATCTTAACTAAATAATTTCTAATTCAATTGTGTAATAAGCAACATAAGAAGCTCCTAACTTAGGAGAACTTGTTTGTCCTTCTCTCAGAAAAATACATCATGAATTAGAAACCAGAAACCACTAATGAAAAATAGATCAAGATGCATGAAATAATAACTGAAGAGGCTCCTAATTAAGGAGATCCTGACTGTTCTTCATTACATATTTATTAATCATTAATACCATTGTTAGAAAACATGAACTTCAGAAAATCATTTAAAAGCAGGAAAGATGAATTATAGCTCTAGCTCTTGATCAGATAGAAGGAATGCTTAACATAAATATTGGATTTTCCATTCATATGCAAAATAGAAATTAGGATTAGATTCATCAGCAATCATAACACATTATCATGCATCTAATTAATAGATTAAGCATAAAACAAAACTAGTTCAAGAAATTGCAACTAAAATAACCAGAAAGTGCACTTAGCTCGATGAGGGGGCCCTCTGCCCTTGCCTCACATGCTGTGAGTACTTTCATCTACTTAAACTCAATCAAGAATTCACCATATATAACAGCAGCAAAGGAAATAGAATATTTCTTTCAATTAGCTCCCAAAGTTTCAAAAATATCAAAGTTAAGTTATACAAATTAAACATTTGAATGCCTTCAATATCTTAGGCTTAAATAGATAAATATGAAAAAAACTCATCTAAAATGTCTCCTACATCCATGGCTATCCTTATCCTATCTATTCAGGTCGAGCTCATCCATCTAATCTCTCAAAATCTAAAAAATCCCATAAAATGCCAAATTTGACCTATTTCCTCGGGATTTCCATAAAAACAGGGCATGTTTGACCGCCTTTGATCGAGAATGTTTAAGCTTAGTTTGACTGAACTAATAGGTGTACATACAATATTATTTCCAAATATTTCATTTCCTGCAAATATGACATCCATGAAGCCATTACAATAATTTCTGGTCTAGTCCAAAAATGCACTTAAAATTCAATTTTTATAAAAACTTCTAAAAATTGAGAAACTTAATTTATATACCTAGATGTGCATTAATTGGATAAAATAGAGTGAATATGATGGTATATTTATGGATATAATGGTAATAACATGTATTTACTTAAGAAAAATCGGATTAAAAACAAGGGCCAACATCTCTCCCATGCTGATGTACAAGCATGTCCTCATGCTTGCTTATTACTTTTAGACCTCCTGAGTTATGATGATGATACTGTACCTGACCTAGATGCTTCCTATTGTGTTGCTTGAAAAAGAGAATCTATACCTTTATATTGTTCCTCTTTGTTTATCGAAGCCTTGAATTTATGTTTCTCATACTTGATCTTCCATGAGTTTTTCTCTTTGAGCCATCTGAATGCTTGCATGGAAAGAAGATTGTTCTTTTTTTTTTAATTTTCCCACTTCCTCATTCAGTTTCTCATTCTCCTTGATCAAATTTTCATTTTTTTCTTGTATGTTTCACTTTCTCTCTTCAAATGCCTCTCCAATATCCCGCTTACCTCCAAATTATCAGTCAATTCTTTGATTTTGCTAATTTTTTTCTCCTTTTCTTCTTATTTGGTGTCTTTATCAAATGAAGTGGCTTCAATCTCATCATTACCAAAATAAGAGTCTCTTTCTAATGTGTTTTCATAGACATCCTTTTGCAATCTTTCAAGAATTTAATCAGCTTGTTTTGTTAAAGGAGATGTCTCAACAATTTGCACCTCGGGTTCTTTTCCCTTGCTGCTTATTTCTGCTGAACTCTTTCTTCTTTGTCTCTTGGGAATGGCTAGGAAGGGTGTTTCTCTTTCAATCATGATTGTATCTTGTTTCTTTTTGGACCTTGTTCTTGGATAAATGGTTGAATTCATTATACTCTTTGTTTCTTGAACTAGTTTCAATTTCTCTTCTATGATTTGTTCTACAAACTGATGTTGAGTTAGTAACTCTCTCCACATCACACCCTTGGTTCTCAACTGATAATCAAAAATAATTTTAATGAGTCCTTGATGGTGGATTTGTGCCTCTTTGGATTTTGTTTCACTCTTCACATTTTCTATCATCATGATCAATTTTTTATAGAAAAAGTATGGAAAATTGATTTTCATATCTCCCTTAATGCGCTGAAGCAATCTAATATGATAGAGGCGCACTATTGTATATTCCCAAATGGAAAAAGCAGGAATATAGTGAAAAATGTTAGAACAATAACGGAGATCATCATTTCTGAAGCAAGAGGCCAATATGGAGACCTTTCATATGTTATTACAGTAGCAAAATATATGAAAAATATGGCCCATAAGATGCATAACAAGAAATACAAGCCTCGAATGAATAAAATGCCTCAATAAGAGGTGTTGCAACTATATAGAAAAGCTAGAAAACCCTTACACCGTTATTTTATTGGCTCTACAACAGAAGTATATTATACATTATATCTACAGTTGATATGTGTCTCAAAAGTTAGATCTATATCAGATCCATACAAGTTCCTCTAAAGAACCTCTCAAGGGTTTTCAGCAAAACAACAAGTACAAGATGTAGATCTGAGATCTAAGATTGCAGATCTACTGAAAAATACAAATCTAGAAAGTGGGCTTATTTGATATGATCAATAGAATAGCCCCCTCCAATAGATCCTCAAAGTGAAGGGCAGATCCCCATCACTATAAAATCATCTCTCCAAATGGTGTTCCAAACCACCTTGCAACTTCTCCTACAGAATTAACGTAGATCTGGAAGTAAACTATGTTGTAGGGATCAAAATAAGGTTGTCCTGATGCCAAGATCTGAAAACGAGCTCAATTCCCTCCAATACTGTCCTCCAAATGGAGTATAAACCTCCTCCACTGAAAATGAGCAACAAAATGGCCTAGATCTAGAGATCTAGTCTCCACTTCCTGCAACTTGCAAAAACAACCAAACCCTCAACAGGATCTGCACTGTAGTTGAAAGAAGAAGCTTGGCCTTAAACCATATATTGGACAATGTAGTGCAAGATTCCTCCAAGAGCTCCTCAATGGAAGAGGTGGGATTCCCGATTAGGAACACCCTGTGCTAAACATCACTATATCTCAGCTAAACAACAAGAGAAAGATATATGTCTAAACAGACCATATATTCAGAAATATCATATCCATCAACAACTCCCATATGGTTGCCATCCTCTTCCTTAAAATAGAATATGAGCTTTCAAACCCTAAGCCCCATCCAAAAATATCGCTACATTCACAGAAAGCATCTCCATCTAAAACTGTGTTGTCCCTCATTGATGGCCACTCCTCCATGACAGTGTTGTTGATTTGGTCAAGGTTGACCCAGTCAAAGTGATCCAACCCCTTTCACACCAAGGGTGCTTCAATTAAGTTGTCGATATTTGTCTCTTTCACATTTGGAATTTATTTATTAATCATTAAGGAGAAATATGGACCTCATTTTCCCTCTTATTCTTTAAAAAAAGCATAAAAACAAAAATTAATATTCCAACTAGCTCATGGCTAATATGGAATATTACAGTCCTCCCTTCCCAAATGTTGCTTATCCTCAAGCAACTGAAAAGGTGAGTGCTGAAACTCTTTCCTTCCTCCATTGGTGACACCAACATGTGATAGGGTTCCCTCATAAGCTAAGTGTTCACCAATCCATCCCTCCATGAATTTCTCCTCCAAAGTTCTCATGAGATGCAAATAATCCATCCCATAAGGAGACAATAGCTCAAATGAAACAAACATGGTTTTCCCAATGTTCTCCCTGAAACATGTAGCATAGTGAACATGGATAATATCTATCCCATAGGGCACATACATACCTCCGATCCTCCCTCCATACATTCCCATAAAAAGTATAAGCATGTCATCAAAAATTTATGCAAATGGAGGTGGGTCATAGTCCCACATGTGGAACTAGCATAGTGCATATCCTAACTACATCAAATCATGATGTGGTAAGTGGTTTCCCCACCACTTACTTTCTTCCCAAGTCATCTCATTATGGCTAAAAGTGTGAGATATATTTGGTGTCTTTAGAGTGCACCCATCATGATACAAAATCATCTCCCTTTTTCCTCCAAGGGAGTGGCCATATTCAGAAATTGTGTGGCCCAAATTTGGCCATGAATTTTATATGGTATAGTGCTCCTCCTTGGAGCTATGGCCTACATAAACATAGTAAAGGAATGCATATGTTATCAAATAAAAAATTAGGTACATAAGCATATCTTTCACCAACATTTCTCCTCATACAAATGGAGTGGTGCATAGATCTATCTCCCCTCCCAAAGAAGAAATAGGTGGTTGAATTAACTCCTTTATAGAGTTATGTTGTTGTCCCAACTCCATATGGTTCATGCATATTTGAAAATTCTGATATAGTTCTGCTTCAAATCCCTTTTAAGTGTAGCTTCTCATGATAATGTTGTAGAATCTCATGGAATATGTGTGGCTGAAAAAGAACTTTTCATAGGCCTTTTGTAGCAACTTCTCCTTGAGCTTGAAGGCTCTAGATAAGAAGATCCTACCATGATGATAGATGACTCCTTCTTGGAATGAATAGCCCTCTTCATGTAGCAGGTAATCAAGTATCATGCATGTTAGTATGAATCCTTTGTCGAAGTGTACGAAAAAGGACCACTTTAGCTACGCATAACTAATAGCCCTAACAACAAAAGTGGTTGTCAATATCTTCAGATCTGTGGTTAGTTGAACATAAAAGAGCTGCAAAAACCAGATCTATGCATGGAAAGACATTAAGCAGAAAAAATAAGGGTTTGCTCCATATACCAATAGACAAGACAAGAACAATTTTTGAAAGAAATTTTGTATTAATCGGGCACCTGGGAGGAAAACAAGAAGGGGTCAAATAGCGAACTTGCCCCTTGATGGTGTCATCGTCCAATCTTGCAGAATTTTCTCTCAGCGCAGTATGATATGAGAGAGTGGGTATTGGTGATAGTGGAAGAATATCTCCCTCCTTCTTGAGCTTACCTAATACTCTTAGCATTGTATTTTGGTCTTCTAATGCTCCCATCCTTCCTGGATCTATGAATGGAGCATCAATATGTGAGACATATTTCACCAAATCTGAATTAGGTGGTCTCCCAAGTGGTTTACCACAAGATAATGAGGTTTCATGGATCATCCTCATGTGCATAATAGATGGGATCATCATATCCCTACTTCCACTATGAAAATTCATCTCTATTTCTTGTGTGGAAGTTTCATGACAGTTGGGTATCACTCTTAGTGATGCAAGAGTGCCTCTAACTGGATAAATTGCCCCATCCTTACCTCCAGGTGGTGGTGGATCATCTCCTGCTAATCCAGCGTTGTGACCCCTCTCTTGTTCTTCTTCTTCCTCCTCCTCATCATATGAGAATACCTCTATGTAATGTACTTTTCCAGCTGCACATCTATGTCCAAGTGCCCAAGATTCTTGGCAAGTGAAGCAGAGCTTCCTTCTCCTTAGATCTCTCCATACATCATCATCAAGAGGTTTTTTATATTGGCTCTTGTTTAGTAAATTTAGTGTTCCTAAATTGCTTCCATTAATTATCAACCAGGGCTTGTAACTTTGATGAAGTGTAGTGCACTATATGTGCCTAAGTGTCCTTTTCCTTACTTCGTTGTTTTGATTTTTTTCTTATTGTTTTGGGGGTTTTGTGTTTTTAATCCTTAGTGTGTTATCCTAGGTTGAAAAGTGAGAATAAATCTAATTAAAATGAAGAAAAGGAAATGTTGCAAAAGTAGTTAACTTCCTATAAATAAATTAGAGTTTTATAGACAAGTTCTAAGGTCTAGTTCTAATTAAAAAGATAAAACAAGTGTTTCAATTAGTGAATAAACCTAATCCATGGATCTATGAATCAATTGAGATTTAAAAATGAAAATAGGAAATGCAATTGATAACTCAAACATTGCATTAAATCTAATCATTTAGCCATTCTTGCAAATCATATTCAGATTCAGTTTCAATCATAATGTCCTTTAAAGAGATTATTAGTTGCAATGGAATGAGGATCTTCTAATTATAACTAATTAAGTGAATGACAGAATGAATGAAAATGCTTAAACAATTACTATTTCTATAATTCATTAACCATTTTAATATAAGATTTGTAAATAGGAAAAATGGATCTTACTTTGTTGAACACAGCAATTGTCAACTATGAAAGCAGTAAATGAAATCTAAACAACCATTGTACCTATAAGTCACTAACCATTCAGTGATAAAGATCTAGTAATGAATACAAATGGTTTTTACTCAGTTGGACACAGTAATTGTCATCTATGAAAGCAGTAAATGAAATCTAAACAACCATTGTACCTATAAGTCACTAACCATTTTAATATAAGATTTGGAAATAGGAAAAATGGCTTTTACTTGGTTGAACACAGCAATTTTCAACTATAAAAGTAGTAAATGAAATCTAAACAACCATTGTACCTATAAGTCACTAACCATTTAGTGATAAATATTTATTAATGAAGAAGAATGCTTTTTACTCAGTTGGACGCAGTAATTGTTAATTATGAAAGCAATAAATGAGCATAAGAAAAAAGAAATACTTGAATCAAAGAAACTGAAATAAACCTAGATAGAAAGCATAAAAAACTCCTTAGCAACAGGGGCCCTCTACTACCAATTTGGTGAATTCCTTAGCTCCTTGAAGATGTGATCAAAACAGCATCAAAGAACTGATCTCCTTTATTAAAAACAGAGTTTGATAAAAACAGAGTATCACACTATAATTTTGAATTTATGCTATTAAGAATTAACTTGTTCTTGGTTCTACAGAACCTCTATTTATAAGTAAATTGCACAACTAACTTCGAATAGGAATAGCTACAGGTGTAACTTAAAATTATAATCAAACTGGGACTCTTAGGACTCATGATTTGCTACGGAGCAAATCAAGAGTCCTAATTTTTGTCATAAAACGGTCTCTTTTACTTCAGCTGTGACTATTGGATTAGACTCCTTCAATCATCAATCTGGTCCTTGTGGATAGGAATAAATCATGTAGGACGGATTTTGGAACTACCCATATAAGCCATTTCTTTAACTGACACCTGTATCATATTCAAACACAAAAATAGCTGCAGAATGCCTGACCAACTATGGAATGTCTATATTTTGTAGCTATACTACTCAAAATTATTAAAACAGCAAAAACCATGAAAATACAACATCTTAATCAATTGTATGTATCCTTAAGACAATCCTAATCATTCTTCATTGATTTTAGGCTTATGAGTTGATGAAAGATGAGTGAAATGAGATGATGGTTTTGTAAAAGAAAAGGAATTTCTAGAGCTCAACATACCCCCACTGAAAGACCATTGCATGTCCTCATGCAATTTTATTAACAATTTAAGTTCTTATTTCTTAATCCATATGCTTTGACACTTCAGCCAAAACATCCAGCCTTATTTTCTTGTGTCTTTTGGAAGTTAGTGTCATTATGGGCTTTCTCATGAGTAATTTAAACCTAAGATTTATGAGGGCTTTGTTCATCTTCTTATTCTTCTTCTTAAGTTTCTTGTTCTCTTTGTGTAGTGTTCCCAATTGTAAAATGAGATATCTATTCATGGAATTTTTCAACTTAACATGTTCTCTTAAGATCTCATTCTCATTTTTGATGTTCCTATTCATTATCTCCAATTCATACTTATCTTGATTTAGGGTTTCTATTGGAGGTTCTTGTGGACTGATAGGTCTCTCTTTATTCTTTGAGGTATTTCTTTCCAAGGATTCCACATAGTCATAGATTTGTTGATGGACTGGATCTATATCAGGATTCCTCCTACTAGGGCCATCTTCAAAATGTTTTAGAGGAGATTTTTGAGGACTAAGTGTAGGAGATCTGTTAACTGGTGTTTGAAATAGAGTCTCTTCATCCTCAATATTTATAATTCTTGCCTCCTTTATCAATGTCTTTTTCATTATTCCTCTGAGTCTAGAAATTATCCTTAGGTTTAGTGGACTCCCCTTTTCTTCATCAGTATACTCAATTGTTGTCTTTTCTTTTATTTTGGTCCCAATATGCTTTCTAATTTTTGTTAACTTTTCAGAAATTAGTTCTTCATCTTCTTCCTGTGATGGAATGTCAAGTTTGTTTTCAACAACCATATCAATTTTTCTTCTTCTGCTTCTCCTAACATTTTCTTCTTTAGATGGTGTTTCTGCATGATCTTGAAAATGATTTCTTACAAGAAATTCTTCCCAATTATCTCATATACTCTCTAGGTGGAATTCAATCAGTATCTTTATTAAACCATGGTGATGCAAAGTGGTTTCTAAAAATTGAACTTTCTTTTGGACATTGGAAGCCATTCTTTTCAAGCTATTGAGTAAAAAGAAAGATAAATTTATCTCACCATCTTCTAGGAAATTCATTAGTAACCTGATATGATAAACATACATTGTCCAGAATCTTCCTTCACATGTTATAATTTTTTGCAAAATTAACAACATGTTTCTCCACTGAATTTTTAAAGCAGTACTTGGAATACCCTTCCTAAATATTGTGACATCCATACCTAGATTCTTCAGTATCTGCTTCCAAGATTCATTATGAAATTCCTTGTTTTTGAACCATCATTCTCCTTGCCTTGGTAGATCTGTTGCCTCAGCTATAAATGATTCTATTATGGTGAATTTGATGTATCCAATTTCCACTTCCGCTCCATCAAAAGACCTAGCGAATGATTTTGTGAGCTCCTTATGGAAGCCATCAAATTTATTTATAAAATTTAACCATCCTTCTTGTTGTAGTAACCCCTTGACTTGTGGATATCCTTCCAAGTACTTGACTCCAACTAGTTTTGTGCTAAAAATTAGCCCCATTCCTCCTCTGTATAGATTATCTTCCTTTCAGAATTACTTTTCTATGCTTGAAGCTAGATTAGCTACAGAGTCTGATATTCTATTTCTGAAACTGTCTTTGTGTCTGAGGATATTTTAGCCGCAGAATGATGCTTTACCCTCAGCGTTACCTCTTTGTACTTAAAGATAGATTGATTGCAGATTGTGGTGGAGGTGAGCAAATGATGGAGGTAATCAAGCTGTGGATTTTCTATAGAGATGAAATGGCTACGGATCTGTTGGGGAATTTATGGGTCATAAGTGAATGATATGATCTTAGGGAGACATGGTCTAATAGGTCACGTTTATGACTATGACCGTTATTCATTTAATTGAAGGTTTAATGATGGGCCATTATGGGACATGAGATAAGGGATATGGTCGAGATGTTTTATGACAAGGGTTCAATTAATTTGAATGATAGTTTGTTTAGGAAACATATGATTATACACATTGTATCTATTTCATGTTTTAACCTTTTTTCTATTAAAATAATTTTACACAATTACCTCAAAACTTTGACCTTGTTTGTTTTTTGTGTTTGTTCTCCTTTCTGTGGCATGGTGATCTTTGGAATAGAGTTCCATAGTCCCTTCTTAGAATCATCTTTTATTTGTTGGAGTAGGCTGCAGGATCAGATTAGCTACAGAACAGAATTAGCTACAGAATGAACAGCTGCAGAATGTGCCTATCAAAAGAATATGAAATATGGATATGGAATATGAATGTGGAGTGAGATGGAATATGAGTATGGAGTGAAAAATGTTATGATGGAAAAAAAATGAAAAATGGAAGTGGGATGAGATGAAATATGGAGTGAAATGAAATTAATTTTCAATTTATGTTTTGCAATTATGAACAGTTAGTTACAGAAAAAGAAAAATTGAAAGTATAGGATGTCATAAGGTTCTGATTTTCACCCTGCACTTTCTGCATAAGTATGGCAAACATTGATTGGTTTTCATACTTATACTTTATTT
This sequence comes from Pinus albicaulis, assembly GCA_034641835.2. Classification (NCBI taxonomy): domain Eukaryota; kingdom Viridiplantae; phylum Streptophyta; class Pinopsida; order Pinales; family Pinaceae; genus Pinus; species Pinus albicaulis. Next base: position 166,889 of record JAXQQM020084309.1, on the reverse strand, counting down.
TTTTATTTTATATATATATATATATATACATATATATATATATATTATCAGTAATAATAGAAAATAAAAGCTAATTTAGTGAAGAAGAAGAAGAATTCTTCACTAACTCCATGTCAATGTTATCCTGAAATTTTCTGACAAATTCTTCTCTTCAAAGTGGTTTATGATATACTTTCAGTATATGACCATTTACAAGAAATGATACCTTTTCTTCATCTATTTTTTAGATCTTTACTACTCCATTTTCAAAGACTTTTTCAATCTCATATGGCCCAAGTCAATGATTCTGAAATTTCCCTTGAAAATTCTTGAATTTTGAGTCAAACAAGAGTGCCCAATCACCTTATTGAAATTTCTTCTCTTTGATATATTTTTCATGCCATTTAGTCCTTTGATGTTGGACTATGATGGTTCTTTGGACTGCATCTTGTCTGATTTCATCTAGTTCATTAATTTTCTCCAGTTTGTGCTTCTGTTCTTCTATCAAATCAAGTCCCAGTTGGACTACCATCTTGAAGGTTTTGATCTGAAAATCTATGGGGAACAGAACTTGTTTCCCATAAACAAGTTCATAAGGAGTATGTCCTGTTGTGCTCCTCCATGTGGTTCTGTAGGCCCATAAGGCTTTAGGAAGCCTTTCTGCCCAATCTCTTCTATGTAGATGAACAATCTTTATGAGAATTCCTTCAATCAACTTGTTGGTAGATTCAACTTAACCATTTTCTTGTGGATGGTAGAGAGTAGACTTTCTGTGCTTGATTTTGTAATTCTCTACCATCTTCTATACCAAATTTGATGTGAATTGAGCTCTTTGATCTGTGAAAATTTCTCTTGGGAAACCAAAATGAGTAAAAATATCCTTAAAAAGAAAACTGACTACAGATGATTCATTAGAAAAAGGTAATTCTTTAGCCTCTACCCATTTAGTGACATAATCAGTGCATACTAGGATATACTTCCTTTGTTTTGATGGAGGATTTATAGGTCCGAAAAAATCCAAAGCCCATTTTTCAAAAGGTTCAATATGTACCTAAGGCTGTAAAGGCATTTCATTTGAAGGAGAAGGTTTCCCTACCCTTTGAAAATTGTCACACCTCTTGACATATTCTTTAGCATCTTTGAAGATGGATGGCCAATAATATCCTAAATGAAGGATTTTATAGGCTGTCTTCTTATCAACAAAATGTCCACCACAAGGTTCATCATGACATGCCTTACGAATTTCAGGCATCTCATATTCTCAAACACATCTTATGATAATAAGATCTTGACCTATTCTATACAATTCATTAGTAATCCATGAAATTTTTGCACTTGATTGGATGATTCTTCTTTTCTCTCTAACATTCGTATTTGAAGGAAATTTTCCTGAATCTAAATAATTAGAAATATCTACAAACCAAGGAGTTTGAGTAGTTATTGCAAAGAGATATTCATCAGGAAATTTATCTTCAACCTGAGTGTTGTCCTTAATATTTTGGATTCTAGATAGGAAATCAACAACTATATTTTTTTTCCAGGCCTATCTAGAATAGTGATGTTAAATTCTTGTAGAAGCAATAACCATATTATAAATATGATATTAGTGAAATATTTATTCATTAAATACCTAATTTCAAAGTGATATGTGTGAAAAAAGGTTTCATAACCTGTTATATTGTAATATCCTTTTTTCAGGACTGCTCATGAATCATGCATGAAAAATGCATTTCCAGCAACATATGAAATAAAACTGTGAAATGATCTCTTGGATCCCATATATACATCCATCTAGCATCTAAATACAAGAGGATATCAGAAATAAATGAAACTATGTGGGTTAAACAAATCTCCCACACTAGAGTATCTGAAAATGACTAAAAACCCCAAACTGCATTTTACCGGAGTTGTTGCATCAATGGACTGCGCAGTCTAAAGATGGTTTTAACATAAAAATATGGGATAAAAATATATCCACTCATATATTAATGAATAATTCTGAATTATAGAGATCTATTCTCCTCGTACAAAATACAAGAGAACCTGACAAGGGTTTCTTGTCAAATACTCTGCATACAAATGTGATCTTCTGAAAAATTATTGAATAATCACTGAAAAATTGAAGAAAAAGAGCATAGAAGGTTGTAAATATATCTTATCTGATGTATAACCCTCAAGGGCTTCCTCCCATGAAAGTATGAACCTCTCAATCACAAGGTAAACACTGCAACGGAGCCACCAAACCATACAATGAATACTGCCTCCAAAATAACGCACTCCCTAGCATAAACAACGCTGGGAGGGTATGATAAATGTGTGGTATGATACCACAGATATGAAATAAGTCCTGGAGCTCTCCAAACAGATATCTCAAGTGAAGGAAAGCTTCCTCCAATGATAAACTAGCTCAGAAGTCGGGATTCCAATCTCTTCCACTGCTGCACCCAGCAACACTACACAATATTTGGCAAAGTTGTGCTGATGAATATGGATAAAGCTTGGCCTGAAAAAATGATGTGGAATGATGAAAAAAAACTCTCCCAATTATCTCCTCAAAGGAAAGAGGTGGTATTCCCGCCTGAGAACACCCAGTGCTAAACAACACTGCAGCTTTTCTAAGCAACAAAGCAGCAACAATTCTTGGAAGCCAAGAATAATAATCTACAACATGATGAATAATGCTGCCATCCTATTTCTTTTATAATATATTACTTTTCTTTCCCTTGGCCCCACTCACTTAGGTTACTTCTAACCCATGTTACATCTCCCTCAAAAATTGCGTTATCCATCCTAGGATTCCTCCTCCACTAAAATTGCGTTGTTGACTTAGTCAAAGAAGCTTCAATTTATCTTTGTTCACACATGGAGGTATTTTATTAGGCTAGAAAGAATGCCTCCTTTCACACTTGGAGTGTTTTTATCCTCCTTAGGAGACTTATGGGCTTTTCTACCCATTTATTTACCGGCTAGAGCTGCTGCTAACTCTAATGTTCCATTTATCTTGGAGGCTAAAATTTTGGAACATTACAGTCCTCCCCTCCAAAATATTTGATTGTCCTCAAGAAAATGCATAAGGAGAACAAAATTTATCCCCTCTTCCTCATTTGGCCTCCATCAATAGCCTCCATCACTGCATCAAGAGAATCTGCAAATATATTTTCATCCAATGCTTCCTCCCAAGTGTGCAAAACCAAAGTGTCTACATCAATCAAAGGTGGAAAGTGTGAATGGAAACTTGCTAGATGTCTCATGGCCTCCACAAATTAGGGGTGATGAAAAACATGGTGAGTGAGTGCCTCCCTCACCCATGCTATCATCCAAATGAAGTGAATCACCCTCCAACATGGTAACTCTTGAAAAGTATCCTCCACCTTGTGCTCCGGAAATGTAGGTGGTTTGAATGAATGTACATGATAGGAAAGAGGGCCTATCCCACATTTTCCTCCCCTCCACTTATGATAAGTGTAGAAGGCATGTTGATCTTGGGCTGCAACATGATTTCCCTCCAATGGCAAGAAGAAGTTTGAGCCTCCAAGGACTCTTCCTCCAAAATCATGAGTCATGCCAACCCAAAGCATTCCATTCAAGATGAATAGCACATCATCACCACATGGCATCCAAATCAGAAAATGGCTGAATGTTATGTGCAAGTTTGGATGATACATATGGTCTCTCTGGTGGATATAGCGCATTTCTTTCAACTGTTGTTGTAAAGCATCAAGTGGCAAGTTTTCCTCCCAAGAATTTGCAGCTATGCATGTTAGCTCATCTACTATAAAATAGTAAGAAACAATATAGATTAGCTGTATACAATCAACATAATACAATACTTACCCCAATTCATGTAGAGATGGGTTATCAATAATACAAGATTTGGCCCTAAAGTGACCATGAAACCCATAAGTAATCTTGCTCTCGTGTGGAGAAATGCATTGTTTACATATGGTGAGAAAGTACAAATACTCAATAGAGTAATAAACAAGAACATCAATGTCTTTCTTACCATGCATCATGTGGGAGCTGAAAGTGAGGTCCAGGTGTAAGTTCCCCCATGTGGATCCCCTCATCAAGATCTGCAAGAAGGAAGAATACATATACTCCTTGGAACACTCCATCAACAAGATTACACTCCCATGTACAGCGTTGTAGGCCTTAATAATAAGGCTCCATGACTCCTCCCTTTGACATTCGACATGCCAAAGCCATCCACCATAATGTTGTTATGTGAGAAGATCTTCTTCAGACATGGAAGTCTCTCATGATCCTTCAATACTGAAGGGTAGCATCCTTGCACCATGAATGTGCCTTTCTTCTCTTCAGAAATATTATGAAAATTATGGGAAGAATTTTTCCCATACTCTCCCAAGTGAAACCATAGCAACAACAACTTTTTCTACTGCCTCATCTCTCCTTCATACAAGCCATGGAATAAGAACAAGGTGGTCAACTTGTATGATGTCCCAAAAAATAGTTCAGCCATGAAATGCCTCCTCAAGTTCTCCAAGTGGTCCCTCCCGCAAGAAGAGAAAAAGTGTGATGTGGAAATCATGGTTTGCCCATGGTTCCTCTTGAAATGTATTGCATATAAAGTGGGGAGAATCATGCTCCCAATGGGCATCTCCGATCTCAATCCCACTCTCCAAACAAAGCTTCCTATGAACATATACATATCAGCAACATATGGAAGAAAAGTACAATGAGAACAAGTTTCCAAGTGACAACCGGAGAGTGAATCATGGTCCCTCTCATGGAACCAGTGCAGTGCATCCTTGGCCTACATAAAAATAATAACTAACAAGTTCTTTTCCAGCCACTTGTTTGTTGCCACAATCATCTCATAAGATGAAAACATGAAGTTACAAATTGGTGCCAATGGTGCACACCAAGAGACATATGGCTTCCCCCACAGCTCATCAAAAGGATAGCCAAGATCAATGCTACAAGTAGCTGCAAGTACATCATTATACAATATGCAAGAAGAAATATCTCTTCTTGTTACATCATGTTTCTCAAATAAAGGAAAGAAGTACAATACAAAACATGAAATGATACCTCCCCCATTATGTACTTGAGGTCTTGAGCTGAAATGGCTCAACTGGAAATTCTCCCTCACTCCCAATGAGTAGGAAGGTGGCTTTGAAATCCTCTCTATCACCATCCGGGCTACACATCTCTCCATACGCTGATATATGTCCTGCTGGATGCCCTCCCAAGTGAAATTCTCTATAAACTGGAAATATGCATCAAGGTGCATAGAAGAGAAGTCCTCATGTGCTGCATGTAGCAGCTTCTCCTTGAGACTAGAAGATCTAGTCAAGAAGATCCTGCCATAGGAATAGATGACCACATCATCCACCATGTATCTGTCATCTCCATCTGGTTCGTCAAGAATCATGCATGCACCAAGATCCTTGGAGTACTCTACCAAAATCTGAGATCTCCAATAAGGATCAATCCTCCTAAGAGATAGCACTGGTGATCTGGCATGTGTAGCTCTCCTCATGTTGTTTCCTGCTACTTTGACATCCCCCATGCCAAATTTCTCCTCCAAACTCTTCACCTCTCCAAAATCCAAGAGTGGTGAACCCAAAGACAAGATATCTCTCATCAATTGTAGATCTGGTGGCCTTCCTGGTGGAATGCCTCTATGTAGTGAGACATCAATGTCAAGAGTAGACTGTACATATGATTGGGCAACCTTGCCCTTGCCCTTACAGCGAAAATCAATCTGCCTCTTTCTTGCACTGGCTCTCCGAAATAGAGAATGGTGTGTACCTCTCATCAAATGATGCTACTTTTCCTCCCTTCCTCCTCCTTCCAGCTACAATGCTGCATAATCATGCTGCTCATTGACTATGCTTGGACCTCCATGTATGAGATCCTGGGGAACTTCTTGCAAAGACACAAGAATCCCTCCTGTTGGAGGATGTGCTCCTCCTCCCTCTGCATGAGGCACTGGATGTGCTCTAGAAATGACAGCATTGTTGCCTTCTCCTTCATCAATGTGTGTAGGCAACATTTCAACCATTGGATCCCTTTGTGAAAAAGTGATCCCCATGCCCTCTTGTTCAAGAATATGAACTGGAGGTTTTTCTTTCGAAAAAGTGTAATGCAAGACATCAGCTCTTCTCATGGTTTTCTGAAATGGATTTTCCTCCATCACATGCAAAGGTTTTGTTTTCTCAAGTTTTCCTTGCTCATGTGTCTTAGGAAGTTTTTCACCAAACCTCTCCATCAATGTTTTTATGAATCCTGCATAAGAGAAAGTATTAGAATTCTTTAAGGAATAAGATTCAAAAATCCACCATGCATGAGCCTTACCTCTAAAATGCAGCGCTGCAACTCTGATGGCTTCATCTTCGGAAATGTGGTGCAGCTGCAAATAGGAGTCTAGCTCCTTCACCCAAGCTCCAGTTGAACATGTGGGTGATCTGAAAAAAGTAGATAGAAGAAATCTATTTGCATCCTGTTGTTGGCCCTTCTCCATATAGATCTTGAAAAACTCTTGGAAATCAGTATGATCTCTAAACCTCTCAGTTTGAGATTCATACTCCCGTAACAAATCACTAAGAGTCATTCTCTTAGTCATTCTTCCTCCTCCCATCCATCTCAGGATAGCTCTGGGCACTTGACTATGTTGTGCATCATGGAGTGCAGCTGCATGCTCACACCCACCATGTGAAAATATAGATTCAGCTCTATATTCAACCTCCTTTGGAGATCCCATCTCCAATCTCATTTTCTTCAGCTCTCCTTGAAATCTCTTCATAGATTTTGGAAGAAGCTTTGTGAGCTTGTCTTTCTTTCTTCCTGCACATACTAAATATTTATGGCTTCTATCCATCTATCCTTATTCTAATAGCTAGATCTTATAGGCTGAGCCATAGATCATGCTCTGATACCACTGTAATATCCATTTTTCAGGATTGCTCATGAATCATGCATGAAAAACGTATTTCCAACAACATATGCAATAAAACAGTGAAATTATCACTTGGATACCATAGATACATCCATATATCATCTAAATACAAGAGGAGATCAGAAATAAATGAAACTATGTGGGTTAAACAGATCTCCCACACTAGAGTAGCTGAAAATGACTAAAAACCCCAAATTGCATTTTACCAGAGTTGCTGCATCAATGGACTGTGTAGTCTAAAGAGGGTTTTAACATAAAAATATGGTAGAAAAATATATCTACTCATATATTAATGAATAATGATAACGTACAAAGATCTAGTCTCCTCATACAAAATACAAGAGAACCCGCAAGGGTTTCTTGTCAAATACTCTACATACAAATGTGATCTTCAGAAAATTACTGAATAATCACTGAAACACTAAAGCACAAGAGAATAGAAGGCTGAAAATATATCTTATCTAATGTAGAACCCTCAAGGTCTTCCTCCCATGAAAGGATGAACCTCTCAATCACAAGGTAAACACTACAGCGAAGCCACCAAACCATACAATGAACACTGCCTCCGAAATAATGCACTCCCTAGCAAAAATAGCGTTGGGATGGTATGATAAATGTGTGTTCTGATACCATAGATCTGAAATAAGTCCTGGATCTCTCCAAACAGATCTCTCAAGTGAAGGAAAGCTTCCTCCAATGAGAAACTAGCTCAGAAGTCGGGATTCCAATCCCTTCCACTGCTGCACCCAGCAACACTACATAATCTCCAGCAAAGTTGTGCTGATGAAGATGGCTGAAGCTTGGCCTAAGAACATAATGTGGAATGATGAACACAAACTCTCCCAATGAGCTCCTCAAAGGAAATATGTGGGATTCTCGCCCGGGAACACCCAGTGCTAAACAGCACTGCAGCTTTGCTAAGCAGTGAAGAAGCAACAATTCTTGGCAGCCAAGAATAATAATCTACAACATGATGAATAATGTTGCCATCCTCTTCATTTTATAAGATATGAGTTTTATTTCCCTTGGCCCCACTCACTTATGTTACTTCTAACCCAAGTTACATCTCCCTCAAAAATTGCGTTATCCATCCTAGGATTCCTCCTCCACTAAAATTGCGTTGTTGACTTAGTCAAAGCAGCTTCAATTTATATTTTTTCACACATGGAGGTGTTTTATTAGGCTAGAAAGAATGCCTCCTTTCACACTTGGAGTGTTTGTATCCTCCTTAGGAGACTTATGGGCTTTTCTACCCATTTATTTACCGACTATAGCTGTTGCTAACTCTAATGTTCCATTTATCTTGGAGGCTAAAATTTTGGAAAATTACATATATAATGTTTGAATTTATTGATAGCATGAAAAAAAACTAAGAATTATTTTTCAGTTATTGTATAATTCAACTCTGGAGGAGTCAAAATTTTACTTGTATAGTATATGGCATAGGGGATCAGGTCTTTTTGTCCTAACACAGCTCCTAGAGCTATGTTTAAAGCATAGGTTGATATATGAAAAGGTTGTTTCCAGTTAGGTCCTCTTAAAATAGGTGCTTCAGAGATTTTTGTTTTCAGAGTTTCAAATGCTAATTGGCAGTCAGAATTCCATATGAATTCACAATCTCTGGTAAGTATTTTTAAGAGTGGAGATGCTATCTTTGTGAAGTTTTCTATAAACCTTCTATAGTACCCTGTAAATCCTAGAAAATTTCTAACATATTTCTGGCAACTTGGAACTAATAGTCTAGAGATGACTTCAACTTTTGACTCATCTACTCTAATTCCATCTCCTCAGATATGATGACCTAAAACAATCCATTCAGCAAACATCATGAAACATTTCTCATAACTTAATGAAAAGTTTTCTTCCTTACACCTTTTCAGAAAATTTTCCAAGTTTTCTAAGGCTTATTCAAATGTATTACCGTAGATTGTAAAGTCATCCATGTATACTTCTACACAATCATGTATTAGATCTGAAAATATTCCTAGTACTGCCCTTTGGAATGTTGCAAGTGCATATCATAATCTGAAAGGTAATAATCGGTAGGAATAATCCCCCAAGGACAGGTAAATGTGGTTTTATCCCGATCTTCATGTGCAACTTGAATTTAATTATAACCACTGAAACCATCCAAGAATGAGAAGTACTTTTTGCCTACTAATGTGTCTAACACTTGATCTATAAAAGGTAAAGGAAAATGATCTTTAAGAGTAGCTTTATTCAATTCTCGGTAATAAATGCATACCCTCCATTTACCATTTTTCTTGGGTACAATCACTAAAGGAGAAACCCACTGACTATCAGAAATGGGATAGATAAAGTTGACATTCAGCAATTTCTGCAATTCTTCTTTGATAATCTCCCTAAGGTTTGGATTCATCCTTCTCTAAGGTTTTCTAATAGGTTTACAATTTTCCTCTATGTAGATATGATGAGTGCAAGTCTTAGGATTGATCACTTTCATGTCAGTGTATTCCCATGCATATGCAGAGGAATGTCTCTGTAATGTTTTGACTAGCTCTTCTTGTTGTAATTTTTCTAGGTTTTTATTTATGTTCAAAGTTTTTACTGGAAATATTTCAATTTAGAGCTGCCAAATTCTTCCATAGAGTAAACATATATTTTCCTAAATGAAAAAAATTCAATATTAGATTCTTCCTGGAATTGTTCATGTCTATATTCTGAAGAAGAGTCATGATTTTCTAAAACATTTAATATTTGAATATCTTCACTAATGTTTGAAATACTTAAGAGAGGATGTATATCTTCTTCATCATCAATCCATTGATTGTCATCTATTTCTGTGATTGTTCTTGTTGGAGGATACAAAGTGAATTTCTTAGTTGAACTACCATCAGAGATGTACATATCACCAGATCTATAGCTGATGAAAGCATCAGTTGTAGCTAACCAAGGTCTTCCTATTATAAGAGGATGTCCTCCTAGATCATTTTTAGGATTTAAAATCATAAAGTCCACAGGATACTCCCAAGAATCTAAGGACACTGAAATATCTTCTAATACACCATCTAGTTTGATTACAGACCTATCTGCTAACTGTATTAATGTGGGTGTATAAAGAATATTAGTAAGTTTAAGTTTCTCCATGGTTTGCTTACTCATGATGTTTATTGTTGCTCCTAAATCAATTAATGTGTTTGGGATTTCAATTCCATTGATATGAGTTTTAACAACTGGACTTCCGGGGTCTAGATATTTTTGAATGGTAATCTTTCCCATCATTATGTCAGCTATTTGTCCTACCAGTTGAATTTTCCTTACTTCCTTTATTTTTCTTCCTAGTTTCTTCATACTCAACTCCTTTGTTGTTTTAGCTAAGATTGGGATTTCCTTGATGGCATGTAATAATGGAATTTTAATGAAAAAATTTCTCAATTCATCTAGGAAATCATAGTTAGGCAACATAATATATTTTTCTACACCCTTATCAATTTGTAATATTTCAGGAAAAGGAGGTGTAGAAGTAGATGTTGATCGTTGCTCTAACATAGGAGTTGAATTTATTGGTTCCTTATATTTTCCTTTTTCAATATTTTGGTTTTTAAGAGATGTGTCTTCAAAACTTTTATTAACTTGTAGAGAATCTTCCTCATAATTGTTTTGTTCTTGTATGATCACAGAAGGTTTCTTCTTTTCAAGTATCCTTCCAGACCTAAGTTGGACATCATTAAGGTCTAGAGGAGTAATCAAATAAGTTGGAAATTGTTGACCTTATATCATATAATTATTCAAATGGTTTTTATTTTTGGGTTTGGTATGGGCTGGGCAGGTAACTGGTTTGATTTCTGGGGAAATGGTAGTGGAAGTGGTGGATTTTGATTTTGTATTTGAGGTTGTGGATTTTGCTGAGGATTTTTTTGAGGAGGATAATTTGGATAAGATGGATATGATGGATAGGATGTTGGATATTGATAGTATTGTGAGAACCTTCCATAGGGATTTTGCATCCCTTGAGCCGAAGATTGAGATTTATTTTGAGGTTGAGGCCAAAGTTGCTTCCAAGAATTCCAATTCGGTGGGGGCTGATTATAGATTTGGTTATTAAACTCTTGAGTTTGAGGCCCCTGCCAAGGTCTTCTAGAGACAAAAAAAGATATTCTGTGGGATTTGTAATTGTTTACTCTTGAAAGGCAGCCTTAAGATCAGGAATTGAAGGACAGTTCTTGGTCCCATGGTTCTCTGAACAAATCACACAAGTCGCTATTAATTTTGCATCAAGAGGACATTCTATTAAGGCATGCTTCTTTCTACATTTGGGACAGAAAATTGCTAAGACATCAGTTTCAGCTTTTTGCTTGCTTTGTAGCTTAAGGGTGTCTATTTTTTCACTAAGACTCCCGAGAATGTCAGTTTTGAATTCATCAAGCATGTTTCCAATTTCTGCCCTACTTACTGTTCCAATTGCAGATTTTTTTACCCTAGCAAGAGCAGGGTCTCTTGGTCCTTTCAAATTTTTTGACTTTCCTCTTGAGAGATTAATACAAATTTCTCCAATATCAGATAATGGAAGTTGAGATATGTCTCCCTTCCCCATCATGTTAAGTATATCTATCCATTCATCCCTAATTTTTTTCAACAAAAGAGCTTTTAGAGTGTCTTGGTCTAGATTTTTCATTTTTGCTCTGTTGATATTGTAATTGAATCTTTCAAGTAAATCTTCCAAATTTTCATCCTTCTTTTGAATCATTTTAAAAACTTCTTCTTTATGTTTAATAGGTATACAATAGTCCAAATACCTTTCTAGAAATTATTTTCTCATATCATTCCATGACTCAATAGGACTAGTGATTAGACTCATGAACCATTTTAAGGCTGCTCCTTTCAATGTTGAAGGAAACAATTTTATTTTTTGAGCATCTTGTAGATAGTCATAATTTCTGCACAAAACTTCAAATTCAAATAAAAATGTCTTAGGATATTCATTTTTCAATCCATGAAAGTTTGGAAGAACAAAAGGTGAGATATTTTTCATAGTAGTATTTGTCTCTTCATCTCTTATAAGGAATCCAAAGGAACTTTCAACTCCCCTTCTTCCTCTACCTCCTTCTGCATTTCCTCTACCTCTTCCTCTATCTCCTCCTCTACCTCTACCTCCTCCAAATAGAAAGTTTTCTCCATTGAGGATTTCTCCTGCTCCTTCCCCTCCTTCTCCTCTTCCTGCCATGGTAGATTCTTCAGAACTGATATAAGGTTCTGCTTGGAGAAATAATTGTTCTTCTCGCTCTTCTATCAATGTTATGTTGAAGAAAGATTCTTCCTCTTCTTCTTCTTCTTCACTATGGATTTCTAGTTCTTCTGCTCGAATATATTCCCCTATAGAAGTGAAGAAAGTTATTCCCTCTGTTGGAGTTCTAGGATCTTTTTCTTCCAATATTTCCTCGGTAGATGAAGTGGGAGACCCTCCTAATTGAATTTCTGACCTTAAAACTTCAGGAATCCTATGACTAGTATATTATGGGATATGATTTTGAGAGGAAGGTGTACTACTTCTTTCCCTAGGTGGAGTGAGTGGTGTTGTAGGAATTAAGCTTCTTCCTCTTAAAAATATACCCCTTGAGTCTCTTTCTCTATGCATATCATTTTTTGGGATGTAAGAAATAAGGCTACCTAGTTACACTTCCCCAGAAACAGCACCAAAATGTTTAGTCAATTTAGTGTTCCTAAATTGCTTCCATTAATTATCAACCAGGACTTGTAACTTTGATGAAGTGTAGTGCACTATATGTGCCTAAGTGTCATTTTCCTTACTTTGTTGTTTTGATGTTTTTCTTATTTTTTGGGGGGTTTTGTGTTTTTAATCCTTAATGTGTTATCCTAGGTTGAAAAGTGAGAATAAATTTAATTAAATGAAGAAAAGGAAATGTTGTAAAACTAGTTAACTTCCTATAAAGAAATTAGAGTTTTATGGACAAGTTCTAAGGTCTAGTTCTAATTAAAAAGATAAAACAAGTGTTTCAATTAGTGAATAAACCTAATCCATGGATCTATGACTCAATTGAGATTTAAAAATGAAAACAGGAAATGAAATTGATAACTCTAACATTGCATTAAATCTAATCATTTAGCCATTCTTGCAAATCATATTCAGATTCAGTTTCAATCATAATGTCCTTTAAAGAGAGTATTAGCTACAATGGGATGATGATCTTCTAATTACAACTAATTAAGTGAATGGCAGAGAGAATTAAAATTCTTAAACAATTATTGTTTCTATAATCACTAACCATTTTAATATAAGATTTGGAAATAGGAAAAATGTCTTTTACTTGGTTGAATAGAGAAATTGTCAACTATGAAAGCAGTAAATGAAATCTAAACAACCACTGTACCTATAAGTCGCTAACCATTTAGTAATGAAGAAAAATGGTTTTTACTCAGTTGGACACATTAATTGTCATCTATGAAATCAATAAATGAAATCTAAACAACCATTGTACCTATAAGTCACTAACCATTTTAATATAAGATTTGGAAATAGGAAAAATGGCTTTTACTTGGTTGAACATAGAAATTGTCAACTATAAAAGCAGTAAATGAAATCTAAACAACCATTATACCTATAATTCACTAACCATTCAGTGATAAATATTTAGTAATGAATATAAATGGTTTTTACTCAGTTGGACACAGCAATTGTTAATTATAAAAGCAGTAAATGAGCATGAGCAGAAAGAAATACTCTAATAAAAAAAACTAAAATAAACCTAGCTAGAAAGCATAAAAACCTCTTTAGTAGCAGGGGCCCTCTGCTACCAATTTGGTGAATTCCTTATCTCCTTGAATATGTGATCAAAACGGCATCAAAGAACTGATCTCCTTTATTAAAAATAGAGTTTGATAAAAACAGAGTATCACACTGTAATTTTGAACTTATGCTATTAACAGTTAATTTGTTCTTGGTTCTACAGAACCTTTTATTTATAAGTAAATTGCACAACTAACTTCGAATAGGAATAGCTACAGGTGTAACTTCAAATTATAATCAAACTAGGACTCTTACGACTCATGATTTTCTACGGAGCGAATCAAGAGTCCTAATTTCTGTGTAAAACGGTCTCTTTGAATTCAACTTTGACTATCGGATTAGACCCCTTCAATCGTCGATCTGGTCCTTGTGGATAGGAAGAAATCATGTAGGATGGATTTTGGAACTACCCATATAATACATTTCTTTAACTGACACCTGTATCATATTCAAACACAAAAATAGTTGTGGAACACCTGACCAGCTACGGAATGTTTGTATTCTGTAGCTATACTGCAAAAAATTATTAAAAAAAAAAAAACCATGAAAATACAACATGTTAATCAATTGTATGTATCCTTAAGACAATCCTAATCATTATTCATTGATTTTAGGCTTATGAGTTGATGAAAAATGAGTGAAATGAGATGATGGTTTTGTAAAAGAAAAGGAATTTCTAGAGCCAACAACTCTCCTTTGAAGGAGCAACCTTCTCTTCTTTTCCCTTTGATGGAAAAAAGGGCTTATGTTGAAATTTTGCCTTTGATTTTGGCAAGGAATCTTCAGGGTATCTAGCCCTTTCAATGGCACCATGCAAGGTAGTGGGCTTGGTAGACTTAACCAACCCATGAAGAGTTTCATCTAACCCATCAATGAACATGTACACCCTTCTTGCCGCAGACAAATCAGGAACCATAACATAAAGTCTTAAAAATTCAGAGTTGTAAGTTTTTGCATTACCTGATTGTTTCAACTTTGCAAGGCTCATGAATGGTGCTTCAAGATCTCTTCTATCAAATCTTTCCACCAGCCTTCTAGTGAACTCTGAATAAGCAGTCACATTGGCATGACCCAATGTAGACAAGAAATGGAACCACCAGTCATGTGCTTCACCCTCAAGGTGCAGCACTGCAATATTAATGGCTTCCATTTCTAGAACCTTGTTCAACTAAAAGTAGATGTTAAGTTTTTCTACCCAAGATTTGGCAGTACACTTAGATTGCCCATCAAAATTGGGTAAAAATAATCTGCCCATAGTGTGATGTCGATCATGATTTTAAATGAATCCACCACTTCTATGATGATGCCTTGGTCTTCTATTGTCCTTTATTTGAAAAAAATCCTAAAATCTCAAGTGATATTTGAACCTCTGAGTTTGAGAATCATACTCCATAAAATAGTCTTCAAGGGATTCTTTCTCTTGAAAACCTTCATTTCCCATAGCCAAAAATGTAGGCATAGTAGAGTGTTGGGAAACTAGTGGTTAATGCACTGGTTGATCATTCTAGTGATGAGACATGCTAGAGCCTTCTCCATGATGAAATACTTTAGGGGATTCCTTGAACCAGTCCATTCTTATCTCCTTGATCTCTCAGCAATGTCTTGCATGGCTCTAAGAAGGATCTTAGGGAACTCCTTCTCTTCATCTTCACCTCCAAATAAAGGGGTTTTACCCTTGTCTTATTTGTCATTTGTATAATCAAATCTTATGTGGCTTCTTCTTTGATACCTCTTCTCTCTATCAGTAAGAGGCTCTCCTTCTTCAAAAGACATATTGGCTTTTAAAATTCATGGGTTGTGCCAAGATTATGCTCTTATACCACTGTAATATTACCAAATGGGAAAAGCAGGAATATAGTGAAAAATGTTGGAACAATATTGCAGATCATCATTTATAAAGAAAAAAGCCCATATGGAGACCTTTCATATGTTATTATAGCAGCAAAATGTACATAAGAAATGGGCCATAAGATGCATAACAGAAAATACAAGCCTCCAATGAACAAAATCCCTCAATATGAGGTGTTGCAACCATATATAAAAGCTGGAAAACCCTTACAACGTTATTTTATTTCTTCTTTTATAGCAGTATATTATAAATCATATCTAGAGCTTATATGTGCCTCAAAATTTAGATCTATATCAGATCCATGCACTATACAAGCTCCTTTAAAGAACCCCTCAAGGGTTTTCAGCAAAACACCAAGTACAAGATGTAGATCTGAGATCTAAGACAGTAGATCTATTGAAAAATACAGATCTGGAAAGTGTGGCTGATCTGATATGATAAATACAATAGCCTCCTCCAATAGATCCTAAAAGTGAAAGGAAAATCCCAATCACTTGAAAATCAGCTCTCCAAATGGTGTGCCAAACCACCCTGCAACTCCACTTGCAGAAATAACACAGATCTAGAAGTAAACTACACTGTAGGGATCAAAATAAGGTTGGCCTGATGCTAAGATCTGAAAATGAGTTCAAAGCCCTTCAATATTGTCCTCCCAATGAAGTGGAAACCTCCTCCACTGAAAATGAGCACTAAAATGACCTAGATCTAAAGATCTAATCACCACTTGCTGCAACCTACAAAAAAAAACCAAACCCTCAATAGGATTTGCGTTGTATTTGAAAAAATAAGCTTGTCCTTAATCTAGATAGTGGAAAATGTAGTGCAAGACTCCTCCAAGAGTTCCTAAATGGAAGAGGTGGGATTCCCAATCAGGAACACCCTGTGCTAAACGGCACTCTATCTCAGCTAAACTGCAAGAGAAAGATATATGTCTAAACAGACCATATATTCATAAATATAATATACATCAAAAACCTCAATATGGCTTCCGTCCTCTTCCTTAAATAGAAAATGATCTTGCAAACCCTAAGCCCCATCCAAAAATATCACTACATTCACACAAAGCATCTCCATCTAAAACTGTGTTGTCCCTCATTAATGGCCACTCCTCCATGACAACGTTGTTGATTTGGCCAAGGTTGACCCATTCAAAGTGATCCAGCCCCTTTCACAGCAAGGGTGCTTCAATTAAGCTGCCAATAATTGTCTCTTTTACATTTGGCATTGATTTATTCATTATCAAGGAGAGTTTTGGACCTCCTTTTCCCTCTTATTCTTTAAACAAAGCAATAAAAAAAATTGAATATTCCAATTAGCTCATGACTAATTGGGAATATTACAGAGCGTAGCACCTAGCTTCCAGGAGCACAACGTCCTTCTCTAGGATCACATCGCCCTTCTCCAGGAGTGCAGCACCTTTACCAGGAACGCAGCACCTTGCCTGCAGCGCCATCCAAAATTTGAATTTTTTACCTTGCAAACTTGTTTTTCGAGTTGAGGGAGTGTGAGCTCGACAGTTGGGAGAGAAAATGAGTGCTTTCTTTGTCTTATGATGGGCTTTATACTTTATTATTTCAATTAATTTTCCTTTTGACCCACTTTTCTTCTTCTCATTCACTTTAAACTTTGAGATCTTTTCCTTTCACTTTTGTTTTTGACCTTTGGAGATTGATCATTTGATGGATTGAGAACACTTTAGACTTTAAAGCTTCTGATATTTCTTGGCACATGAAACCTTTGAGTTGGAAGCTATCTTAGAACCATGAACTTATTACATATTGAGAAAACATAAAATTACATAATGGAATAAAAACTAGATATTCACATTTCAACTTTACATTGTAAAGTGAATTTCTTGATCACCCTTAGTATTGATGGTCTTTTATGCAATGGAAATGATGTTTTAATGTACCTTGAAAACCCTAAGACCTAATGGAAACATTGACTTAATGGAATGAATCATGATATGACTGAAAAAATGATAAAGACTCATGAATAATGAACACTCAAATGTGATAAAGTGAGCCAGCAAGTGGTGAGATAACATTTTTTGAAAAGAGTGAACTTTGATTAAAATCTATACCAAGTGACCAAATTTTTGCATGACCTAGTGAAATGACAAAAATTATTCTGAATGGGACCCCTAACATGACAGGAAATATTTAATTTTGATCATTGGTGGAAGGATGAAAATATTGACACTAACAGGATTGACCAAATATGAATCCGAAGCATAATCTCTCATCTTCTTCAGATTGGTCACCATAGGTGTATCCATGTCCTGTTGAAAATGCAACAAGATGATGGAGCTTAGTGAAATGAAGTCGCCTTCACTAAGTGGGCCCGCAGGTTATTTTTGGCGCAAAGTCTATTTTTAGACATATGGATCATGGTATATGAGTTGCAGGATGCTATTTATGGATGATTGGTCGAGTTGGTAAAAATATATGGACCTCTATTTTTAGACATTGGGTGGTTTCTATTTTTAGACTGTCGAGCTAAAAATAGAACAATCAAATATTATTAACCCTTAATAATATTTAGACTATAAACATTATCTTATCCTCTTGGAGCACTTCAGTTTGATGCTTGGATGTGGAAAATGCAGCTGACAGAAGGAAATACGCTTTTCCTAAGGGTTAGTTGAGCTATTGCATGGTTGACTTCAGTTAGAACTCATGTGGCAGAGTTTGGTGGAGTTGATGAGACAGTTGGTGGAGTTGTGTTCGGTTTAACTTAGTTGAACTAGTTGTGTTTAGTCTAACTGATAAATACACTAGTGATGAATGGTGTGAATTAATTATTAATTAATTCACTAATTATTAACTCATAAATCAACTAAAGAATACATTAGTTAACTGCAATGCATGGACAGTTCAGTGGAGACCAGTGTTAGAGGTGGGTGAAAGGGTGAGTCTACTATCAGTTGTGACTATAGCTGTGCATGAGATTTGCACACACATTGATTGAGATTGCCAATGAGGATTGCGCAGTTGAAGCTAGTGGGATTCGAACTTGGATCTCATCATTATTCATCTTGGATTGCGTAGTAGAGGCAG
The DNA here is from genome assembly GCA_034641835.2 of Pinus albicaulis. Classification (NCBI taxonomy): domain Eukaryota; kingdom Viridiplantae; phylum Streptophyta; class Pinopsida; order Pinales; family Pinaceae; genus Pinus; species Pinus albicaulis. Next base: position 148,314 of record JAXQQM020084309.1, on the reverse strand, counting down.
GCAGACTTGTGGAGGAGATTTGAACCTGTGACTTGTTCATCTTCTGTGCTAGTTTGTGTGTAGAATGTGAGGTAGTGTTGAGAGCTGTGAGAGATTTGTGCTATGTATTGTTACATGTTATCTATCATTATATTATACAGATAGTTGGGGGTTTTCAGCTATTGCTTTCCCCATTACATACTGTGTTGATATGTGTGCTTGACTATTGTGTTTATGTGCGCATGCGACTGTTTCTATTTCCGCATATTGATGATCAATTGTAGAAGAGGTTATGTATTATGCATGAAGCTTAAATAGTGTGTAATCAGGATAATCTCAGTGAATAATTCAGCTATTATTCAAATTTCTACATGGTATCAAAGCGAGAATTGATCATCGGATCTATTACAGTGATTACAATTTATTTCGGTAGACAGAGTCTGTAAGCGGGCCAGGTAGCCTTTGGATCCATCCTTTCTCTGAAAGGTGATATATCCAATAAACGCCCCTATAGTCGATCTCTGTGCTAGAAATACTTTGTTCTCACAGATCCAGAAGCAGTTGAGTTTTGAGCTTGGAATTCGAATTTTGCAGCAGTTTGTCTTCTTGGTGCCGGAGTTGAAATGTCTTTCAACGATTTGCGACTCGAGTATGCCCTTGAGGGCAGTTCAAATTATGTTGCATGGAAGGACATAATGGAGGCGGTATTAGATGATAACGGGCTGAAGGAGTTCATAGATGCTGAGGTCCCAAAGCCTACTGATGCTGCTCAAGTTGAGGCTTGGCAAATGAAGATGGTGAAATGTCGAAGGATTCTGTTGGAGGGCGTGAAGGATCACATTGTATCCAGCCTGCATTGAAAAGCTTCTCCATACTTGATGTGGAAAGCGTTAACATATCTATTCCAAAGCAAGAGCGACCAGAGGAATTTGGCGCTCAAGGATAAACTCAGAAACATTAAGATGGAGAAAGGCGACAGTATCGCCAAGTACATCACGAAGTTCACTCAATGCAAAGATGAGCTGGGAAGTGTGGGGGTGACTGTCGATGATGAGGGATCATGGACTCCAGGCTTCCTGAAGTCTTGGCAGCAGTTAGCATCTCATCAGACTTCATTGAATTGTCGGAGTTAATGGATGGAGCTTATTTTCAGCTCTGATCTCATGCACAGAGAGATAGCATGAATACTAGTGGACTGGATTCCTTTCACCGAAGGCATCAGAGGGCCCAGACGACACAAAATAATGAAGGGGAGTGACAGTTTCCTCTGTCTGTGTTAAAGGCACGGACAGAAACCAATGGCTGAAGGCCACCACACACCAATGGATGACAAGGTACACAATGAATCCCAGAAGACAAGGACAATGTCAAGATTCCAGCAGGAGGTCTGTCCAGGCTGAATGCCTGATTACCCATCACGGCGCCGTGTATCAAGTGTATGGGGTTCAAATAGTTATTGGAGTGTTGGTGCGTCATTTCACATGACCGGGAGATCGGGATTTGTTTTCGTATCTGGAGGAGAAAGATCAGGGAGTGTGAATAGATTTGGATGGGAAATGATGGTAGATACAGTGTGACTGGTATCGGGACCATTTCCTTTGATATGGCGTCTGGTAAACCCTTCATATTGAAGGAATTTTTGCATGTTCCAGGATTGATGAAGAACCTGATCTCTGTGGTGATGTTGGAAGACAAGGGGTATGATGTGGTCTTCAGTGAAGGAAAGGCTTTCCTGCGCAGTAAGGCTACTGGAGAAACCCGGAAGATAGGGGTTCGAGTCAAGAACCTTTATCAGTTGCAAGTAGATGGCTGCGCAGCAATGGCATGCAAGGCGGAAGCAGTGGTGAGCCGGGATGATGGCGAGCTGTGGCACCGGAGATTGGGCCACCTTCACCATGGTGCTTTGAAGATACTACAGCAGATTTCTACTGGGCTTCCTAAGGGCACTCTTGCGCAGTCAGATCAGTGCAAGGGGTGTACCTTGGGAAAGTATGTGAAAGCCACCTTTCACGAGAAGGATAGTCGCGCCACGACAATCCTTGAGAGAGTTCACACAGACGTGTGTGGTCCTTTCTCAGTAGCTTCGACAGCAAAGCACAAGTACTATGTGATCTTTGTTGATGATTTCTCTCAGAAGTGTTGGATCTTCTTCATGCAGAAGAAGAGCGAGACATACTCAAAGTTTTGGAGTTCAAGGGGACCGAAGCTGAGAAGGAATCTAGAAGCATGTGAAGGCTCTTAGGAGTAACAATGGTGGTGAATTCATCTCTGGGCATCAGACTATTATATGATATTAGATTCGCAGAGAGCTCATCGCACCCCATAACCCACAGCAGAACGGGGTGGCTGAGCGGAAGAACAGAACGATCGTGGGTGCTGCACGGGCGATGTTGCATGATCAGGGCCTACCCCTTCACTTGTGGGCTGAGGCATGCAATACTACCGTATATGTGCAGAACCGTTGTCCTCACAAGATACTTGGCATGAGTACACCCGAGGAGGCGTTTTCTGGTAAGAGGCCTGATATTTCCCATTTGAGGATTTTTGGTTCACGTGTTTACATTCATGTGATGAAGGATGCCAGGAAGAAGCTGGAGCCAACCGCAGAGGTTGGGATATTTGTAGGGTACACTGATACGCCCCACAACTATCGTGTGTATTTTCCAGACAGTCGCAAGAGTGTTGTGCGACGAGATATCAAATTTCAGGAGGAGAAAGCCATGAAGTGTTCGTTTGAGAGGGAGCCACACTTGCATGCAGAGGAGGAGCTATTAGTTCCTAAGGATGAGCTTTAGGATGTGGATCAGCCACAAGATGAGGTTCATGGAGTGGAAGAGACCACTCATGCAGCGCCAACCATCAGAGGGCGGAAGCGCACTACAGAAGCTGAGCGACTGGCTCAAGATGCAGAGAAGGTTGTAGGACCACCTATAGCACAGCGCAGACAGAGACAGTCACCGGACCGGTACACTGGATACATGGCTCTTGTGAGAAAATGTGTCATGACAGAGCCATCCTCTTTCGAGGAAGCTGTGGAGGACCCCGCATGGGTAGATGCCATGGTGGAAGAGTATGATTCTATTGTCAGAAACAATGCATGGGAGATTGTCCCGCGACCGGAAGGGAAATCAGTGGTGGGTTTGCGATGGATATAAAAAGTGAAGCAGGCAGTTGACAAGAGTGTGGAGAAGTACAAGGCAAGATTTGTTTCCCGTGGCTTCTCACAGATCGAGGGGATCGATTATGAGGAGACCTTTGCACCTGTCGCAAGGTATTCTTCCATACGGACGATCCTAGCTCTCTCAACGCAGATGGGGTGGCACATCCATCAGATGGATGTGAAGACTGCATTCCTCAACGGAGTCATTGAGGAGGAGGTGTACATAGAGCAAACAAGGTTTTGAGATCTTCAAGAAGAAATGCATGTGTGCAGACTCAAGAGAGCGTTGTATGGGTTGAAACAAGCACCTCGTGCTTGGTACACACGGATAGACAGTTATTTCACCGGACTTGGGTTCTCCAAGAGTGAGGCGGATCCTAACCTATACCAGATTGTGGTGGAGGGTAAGTTGCTGATCATTGTACTTTATGTAGATGATTTGATTCTGATAGGTGATGAGATGTTGATACTTTCATGCAAGGAGGATCTTGCTAGAGAGTTTGAGATGAAGGACTTGGGCCTCCTTCATTATTTCCTGGGATTGGAAATTTGGCAGCGCAGTGATGGACTGTTTGTTTCTCAGGGTAAGTATGCCCGGGAGATACTGGAGAAGTTCAAAATGCATGGCTGCAAGCCTGTTGATACTCCTCTTCCTGGAGGTTGGAGGAAGGAGGATGCTACTTCAGTGGAGGTAGTGGATGCCACTGTTTATCGACAGTTGGTGGGGTCGCTTATGTATCTGGTCAATACACAACCCGATATATGCTATGCTGTTAACCAGCTTTCGCAAGCTATGGTTAAGCCTACCAAGCTCTTCTGGAAGGCAGGCAAGCATGTATTGCGTTATCTTAGAGGCACATCAGGATATGGCTTGTGGTACAGACAAGAGGATGAGGTGAAGCTTTGTGGCTTCACGGATGCAGATTGGGCAGGGAGCCCAACGGACAGAAAGAGCACATCTGGAGGGATCTTCAGTATCGGGTCGACAACAGTTTCTTGGTACAGCAGGAAGCAGAGATTCGTGGCACTCAGTTCAGCAGAGGCTGAGTATATGGCAGAAAGCTTGGCTACATGCGAGGCCATATGGATGAGGAAGATCCTGGTCGGGTTGTTCGGGTCACACTTGGAGCCTACTGTGATTTATTGTGATAACCAGAGTTGCATTAAACTCTCGGCTAATCCAGTATTTCATGATAGATCCAAACACATCGACATCAGGTACCATCATATCAGATATTGTGTGCAGTGGAGAATCATGTTACTTTCATATATTCCCACGGAGGATCAGGATGCTAACATCTTGACGAAGGCGCTCACCAGGAGTAAATTCGAATACCACAGAGGCAGGATAGGGGTTGCAGATAATCCATATCTTGTTGAGAGGGAGTGTTTAAAATGCAACAAGATGATTGAGCTTAGTGAAATGAAGTCACCTTCACTAAGTGGGCCCGCAGGCTATTTTTGGCGCAAAGTCTATTTTTAGACTATGTCTATTTTTAGACATATGGATCATGGTCTATGAGTTGCAGGATGCTATTTATGGATGATTGGTCAATTTGGTAAAAATAGATGGACCTCTATTTTTAGACATTGGGCGGAATCTATTTTTAGACTGCCGGGCTAAAAATAGAACAGTCGAATATTATTAACCCTTAACAATATTTAGACTATAAACATTATCTTATCCTCTTGGAGCACTTCAGTTTGATGCTTGGATGTGGCACATGCAGCTGACAGAAGGAAATACGCTTTTCCTAAGGGTTAGTTGAGCTATTGCATGGCTGACTTCAGTTAGAACTCATGTGGCAGAGTTTGGTGGAGTTGATGAGACAGTTGGTAGAGTTGTGTTTGGTTTAACTTAGTTGAACTAGTTGTATTTAGTCTAACTGAAAAATACACTAGTGATGAGTGGTGTGAATTAATTAATAACTAATTCGCTAATTATTAACTCATAATTCAAATAAAGAACACATCAGTTAACTGCAATGCATGGACAGTTCAGTGGAGACCAGTGTTAGAGGTGGGTGAAAGGGTGAGTCTACTATCAGTTGTGACTATGGCTGTGCATGAGATTTGCACACACATTGATTGAGATTGCCAATGAGGATTGTGTAGTTGAAGCTAGTGGGATTCGAACTTGGATCTCATCATTATTCATCTTGGATTGCGTAGTCGAGGCAGGCAGACTTGTGGAGGAGATTTGAACCTGTGACTTGTTCAGCTTCCGTGCTAGTTTGTGTGTAGCATGTGAGATAGTGCTAAGAGATGTGAGAGCTTTGTGCTATGTATTGTTACATGTTCTCTATCATTATATTATACAGATAGTTGGGGGTTTTCAGCTATTGCTTTCCCCATTACATACCGTGGTTGATATGTGTGTTTATCAGCTATTGTGTTTATGTGTGCATGCGACTGTTTCTATTTCCGCATATTGATGATCAATTGTAGAAGAGGTTATGTATTATGCATGAAGCTTAAATAGTGTGTAATCAGGATAATCTCGGTGAATAATTCAGCTATTATTCAAAATTCTACATGTCCTTGTAGTCCATCTCACCGAATCTCCTCAAAATTTGGGTAATGTACTTCCTTCTTCATATGAATATCTTATTATATCTCTTCCACACCTTTATTTCTAAGAAATAATGCATCAGGCCAAGATCCTTCATCTCAAACTCTAAGGTAAACTACCTCTAAAACTAAAGCAGATCCATTTAGGTTGCTTCATTTTCATGTAAGCAAGACCTTTTTCCATTGTTTCTCTCTCTGTCACTAAATCATACTCTTTTTCCTAACATGGTCCCTTCATCAAAAGCATATAGCTCCTAGAGACTCTCCAATGTCTTAAAATTTGAGAAATTCATGACATCCTCTTGAAAGGATACTCCTTCCATTCTTTAGAAACTATTTGCTCGCTCAAAACTGGAATATCTTCCCATCATCTAATGTGATTAGATGTCCTAACCATATGTAAAATCCTTCCTCTCAATCATCAATAATTCTTGGTGAGTCTATGCTTGAACCCAATAATTTGACTATCTGGAAACTAGAGAAAAAAATATTCTCGTAGTCCACTCGCTCTTTCTGGGAGAACCCTCTTTTCACAAACCTCGCTTTTTACTTCTTGATTTTTCCATATGGTGCACAAATTATCACCTTGGCAGTGTCCATAATTCTTCCTTTTTGCAAAACTCCACTTAGAAGGCCATGGAAGAAAAAAAATTATAACCATGAAAAAATACAATGGTAAGAGGTTAACCAAAAAATAAAAATACTAGTAATTATCAAGGAAAATATATGAAGTCCTTACCTCTTGATTAAGGAAGAAAATTTTGAAGATTTTCCACTCCCTTTCTGGAAAAAAAAAAAAAAAAAAAACCTATCATGTGCCTAGAGGCACAACTATCCACAAACATTACTAGAAGTAGATCCTAAAGGAATAATTCCTATGACTTCTTCTGAGGTGGATGCTCATCATCATCATCATCAACAACATTGGTTGTTGATGCATATTTCTTTTACTTCCTTTTCTTATCAGGACACAAGCAGTCCATATTTTATCAAACTTGGGATTTTTTCTTGCTCACAAATTCCCTGAATAAATGGCTCCCATGAGGATGGAAATTCATTGAGAGTTACTGTAACAAGATCTGTATCATCAATAGTATCTCCAATTCCTACAATCTCATCTTTTATATGGGAGAATCTCATAAGATATGAGATAACTAAATATGATATAGTCATCATGACATTATGGAGATAGTTTTTCAAGATTAACTTCCTAATAGTGTTTTTGCTCTCATACAATCCTACTAGAGCATTATATACTTCCTTGGTAGTATTCAATGCAACAACATGATAAATCAAGTGTTCTTTATGGAATCTACTAGGATTCTCTTGGCCTTGGATTCATTATTCATATACTTTCCTTTCTCCTCAACACCCTTTAGCTCTGTAAAGACATTCTTCACATGATCTTGGAGCTCATTCTCTTCTAAGACGAGGATTATCATAGTATTCCAATATATTAAGTTGATGGGACCATCTAACCTATGTTCAACTCTAAGACTTTGTGCCATAAGATATATAAAAAATGAGACAAAATATGGAACACTTAACTCTTAGGCTGACTTAAATGGTTTCTCTTTCAGCAAGAAGGGTTTGATACCATGTTGAATTTTCTACAATATGCACAGTAGAAACCATTTTTTTTATTTCATAATTACTACCTAATGATCTTCAAACAATTTATCTCATGCCACTCATATCATTGCGAAATTATACACAAAAAATATCAACAGTAAATTCAACATAATATAAAGATCATATAAATAAAACGATGCAAAATAGAGACAATAATTTTATCCTAGGAAACCCAACCTTGGGAGAAAACCCAAAAAAATTTCTTTTAGGAGAAATTTTTCTTCAACAATGTTTACAAATCCAAATTTTCTAGAAATATATTCCAATCTCCAAGTCAAAAAAATACTAGTCAAACCTAGTCAAAATCACCAACAATATAACACTGGTCAAAACTAGTCAACTCTAGTTAAATTTAGTCGTACATATATTATGGTCAACTAAGATCAATCTGTGGTTGATTGTGGTAAAACTAGTCAAAATTTGATTTGTAGTTGATAGTGATCAAACATTTACCTGTGACTCGTGGTTGATTGCAATCAAACTAGTCAAAATTTGGCATATGGCTACTGCGGTCAAGCTACAATTTACTATAGTAAAATTCAAACCTCCTGTAGCACAATCAACACTGGTCAAACTCGATCACACACAGAGACAAACAACTTGGTCAAATATAGTCAATTCGTCCTCATTTTCTCCTCACGTGCAACTGTCCAAGAAACCTAAAAAATGAAGAATAAACTTGCTTGATTGATGATAAAAATGAAATGCCATGTCATGTATTTATACTCATCGAATGGGCTAAAATAATCCAAGGTTAAAGCCTCTTCACTTGGTTGGGATGACTTGCACTCTAAAAATAAAATAGAATTATTTTAATTTTCAAAGGTTGACTTTGGAGACCTCTTTGACAGAAAACAACATAAAGGTAATATGATATATTCAAGTTAAAAAAATTGAATTGATTAAACTCATTAATACACATATAACATAATTGACACGTGCATTAGGAAAGGAACCAATGTCTTTATTATGAAGTAGAAGGAAGAGTACAACCAGTTGATCAATTCATTGTCCCTCATCCAGCTTGAGTCCCATCCTCATCACATCCAACATCAACAATCCAACAGCATCATAGTACATGCACAATACCTCCAAGAGTTTTGATCTCGCCAGAATAACTCTACTTAACACAAATTCTTGCTCTCTTGTGCACTATGTTCAGTGCTCTATTTATAAGTAAATGAAGGTAGTTTGACATAAATGAATCATTGAATGGTTTTCCTAAAAATGGATGAAGAGGTTTCCTTGTTCATGATAATAGGAGGATAAGAGGTTCAATGACTTCATGGGTTCCAAATTTGAGCCTATCGATTGAGGTGAAAGTTGGAACAACTTCTAGAAGTCACTAGAGGTTGGGAAGGTTCTCGAAATTTAATGAATAATTCGCTCCCATTCAACCAATGCACTCTAAAGTGGGCCTAAATCCTCTACAATGCAGCCTTGCAGGGGAGTAGATGCTCTGCAAAGAAATTATAGTTGGCTAGGGGTGTGTTGATGGCTCAATGGGGCACTTCAACTGGTATCTAAGCAGTAAAACTTTCATGAAGGAAGTCCACCAATGGAGTGACTTGTTTAGGGCATGTAGCAACTAATTTAGAGTATGATAGACCCTAATGAATACTAATCTATGTTTTTGGATAATGCCCAAATTGACTTGTAATAGCTACCCCCTAAAGCATGAATTCAAAAATGATAATGCTGAGTGATTTTATTTACAACGTGATGAGGAGGAACTGAAGAAAACAATGACCTGTATCAATTACAACACATTAAATCATTATATTTGCTGATCTTGGACATGAATTGCTGAGGGAGGCATATCCCATAATTAGCACATAAACTATCATAACATCATAAAGTCATTTATAGATATAGACCCATGATAGGATTACCATCTGAATAATGACCATCATACGGATGATTTGGTACTACTCCTAAAATCACAGCCCAAATGGATGTAACTAGATCTGGGGTCTTCTATCTCGTTCACTCGATCACTTAAAGTACGATTCTAACCATGCGAATATGTGATCTGAAGTCGAACATGGGAAAACAACGTCTGATTACCAGCCAATGATGTGAGGTGTTAACAAACACGAGAGAAATCATCATTGATGATAATGGATCTTAAGGTACTGCAGTAAATTCTGCATGGTGTGAATAGATGATTTCATTTCGAACACCATACAGAGTATTTCGGTCGAAGGCCTATGATGTCAACCTATCGCCGGAAGTGAGAAACTTGTTGTTGATGTAAGAAAGCCCAAGGTACTAAAATATTGTTTCTAAGTCAACTTCCCAGATGATGAGCTGATGTCGACAGGAAGCGACTCGTCGCAGGAGGGTATTTATGCTTCCCTCATCAACGACATGAAATGGGAGTAATGATTTTGGAGATAGAAAGTGATTGATGAATCAATGACAAGGATGGATGTCATGAAATGAAGGTTTATGAGTATTTCAAAGGATTAGGAATAACTGAGTGATTTCTCTTGAACATATCAGTGACACTGAATAAATTGGCAGCATTGACCCAAAACTCAAATGATGGATGGTATGATAGACCATCAAGCAGATTACCCAACTCAAAAATCACAGAGATGTAGTGAATAAGTGTCATGTTCAAGAGTGACTGGTTACCATAAAGTGTTTTATCCCTTTCCAATTTTCCTAGTTATTGATGGCCAGTACTTGTTTATTTTTTAACAAGCTTGAGGAGGATAACATATGCTTGATGTATAATTCCACCCTTCGGGTGAATCCATCACTATTTTATGTTTTAATGAGTCTAGCGAAGGTGAAAATTGACCTTGTCATGATGGAAAAGTCTGTCTCTATTTGACGCTTTAATAAGTCTAAAGACAGTGAGAAATCAGTCATTTTTCATGTTTAGAGAGTTTGAAAAAGTAACTAAAAGAAAACTCCACAAGTTCTTTTTCGTATAATAGTCCCTCAGATCCGAAAAAGCATAAAATAAGACCTAAGAGAACCTCCTAGCCATGTTCGACTAGGGTTTTCCTTTTTCGTAATCATAATCTATCTCAGTCTAGAAAAGGGTTAAACTTATACTGAGTAGATGTCATTTCAATTCCTTTTATGAACTTGAAAAGACAAGTGCTCGGCAATATTTTCATATTTTGAGAGTATGAATAGAGCTGAAAGAGAACTCCAAGGAGGTTCCTTTTTCGTATTTAACAAAGCTAGAAAAAGAGATAAAAGTGTGCTTTGAATTCCTTTTTTCATGTTTAAAAAATCTCAAAAAAAGAGATAAAAGTTTTCTTTGAGTTCCTTTTTCATGTTTAACAAAGCTTGAAAAATAGATAAAACTATGCTTTGTGTTCAAAATTTCATTTCACGATCATGCACGACTAATTCAATGTAATCAGTTGTAAACCTGCTCAAAGAACCATCAAATGGATTAACAATACATGTTTAAAATAGTAAAAATGGGTAAAAACCATAGTCATTTCATTAAATATGCATAAATTTACCATTTCACCTTTACCATTCAAATTTTAGTGCTCTGAGCATGTTTTACCCTTGAACTTTGGCGGCTGGTTGTGACAGATTTTGTGGATGATTTCTCGCATTGTTTGGAACAGGTAGAATATCTTACCCTCCTCTTTCTATTGGTTGCATTCTTTTTTAGTTTCATGCACATTTTTTAGGTTTTTTTGGCTCCTAGGGTAAATATACAATTCCCTAGGGCCAACGCACCCTTAGATGTCGAAAAGTGTGTTGCAAAGAGGCTGGAAAGAGGTCCAATTCCTATGAAACACTCTGTCTTCCACTCATGGGTGCGTTGGGCATAGTTCAGAAAGTTTCATCTTGATTTCTACCCAAAATTTCTCCAGATTTTTGCATGAAATGGATCCTAACTAAGCCTATGGTGTGATTTCAGAATTTTATCAGATTAGAATATTGATTACATGGTGAGAAATAGAACATGAAGAATAGGATATGGTTTCCCTAAATGATATTGGCACTGTGAGAGCCTTTAGAGACTGTGGGTTGCTCAAGTACTTTCGATTGTTAGGGATGAGGCAACGCATGGAACTATTGTAGTTCTTGATCTGTTCATGGGACCCAGTACTACAGGAATTTCACATTGAGGAAAATTACTCCCAATATTGGTTGATGAAATTTACTTTATGATAGGTATGTTGAGACATGGTGCCCCCATTTCCCTTGCGGGCTCCATCTGTGGAGGTGAAACAGTGAAGGACTACATCTGATAGTTTTTTCAACTAGGAACTGAGCCTAGCAAATATGGAAAGATAAATATCAAATATGTACGTAATATGGATTTTTGAACGCTCTTATTCACTATCACAAAGCTAGATGGCAGTGTGACACTACATGTTGCGAATAGATCATACATGAAGTATGCACTTGAGTGTCTCGAACCAACCGTATTCAGGGCTGAAGTAGTATTGTAGATGAAAGAACAGCTAACCAAGGTAAAAATTGGAAAGACCAAAAATTTCAACTATGGGTCGATCTTGATCAAAAAAAAATTTGAGCAAGTTCCATTGATGCAGCCATAGCATGTGACACTGGGATTAGTTGGTCCTAGAGATCCATAGATGTAGAGATGGTTTGATTTGATGGCTAGACATGTTGGTCAGTCATCAATCTCATATTCCACTGCATTCTTCAGTTGGCCCTGAAGAATAAATATCTTCATAGAGGAGAATCCATACATAGGGATGGATTTCCACGCAGATCCAGATTTGATTTTTCTAATCGGCGCTCATGCGATTTGACCATGTTTTTTACTTTTTTGGGGCTTTTTTACATATTTTTTTTGTTTTTTTATGTTTCCAAGGCTAAAATAAAGATTTTTTATGTATGAAGATGTAGGTACCATTCGACCAATGGTTCATGCACAGCAAGCGGGATAACTAGCAGAGAGGACTGTCGGAAGAGCAGTCCTATAGGATTTTGATTTAGTTGAGATTCTTTCTGAGTTGTAGCAGCATGTGGAGGGATCGAATCTTGGGATATCAATGTCAGGATTGAGGAGTTACCTATGAGGCTACAACGCCATACCATTAGTGTGCCTAGCCGTTACATGAGGCTATTGTGCATGATAGCCCAAGAAGTCACCTATTATCATGAGTATCACTAGGTTTACTTAGATTATGCTATGTCTGTATAAATTTTGAGGTCAGATGACCAACGTGTCTTGGACACAATTTTGTAAACACTCGATATAAATCTATTTTACTTTCAGGTTTTTTTTATGATTATGTGCAATATTATTCAATTGCATGGGGTGAATTGAAAATATATCTTTACATATGTTGCAAATGTCTATTTAACACATAATTCTCCAATGAATCAACCAAAGTGTTAAATTTCTGGAAATATGTTGATATTGAATGTAATCAAAATGCCTTTCCAAAATACGAACTCTAAGGATGATGTGATGATTTGCTAAATTTCGGACAGTATAGACGCCAGTAAGATGTAGTACGACAAGTTATGAGTCCAACCTGATGATGATGCGGTGAATTCCAAGTGAAATGGCATCAAAGAGTAGGTCAATGAACCCACTATACTTAGCAATATTTTTGGTCGATCGACTGATACAAATCCCTTGGAAACTCACTAACTCACCACTTGGAAAAAATATGGCCCATGCTGCATAGGAAAAATTCTGAGTACTACGAGGCTAGCACCATCGGCATATCCAAAAAATGGTTTTGAAGATTCTAACATCTGCAAAAAATTCAAAGCGGATTACTAACCACATGAAAAACTCTAAAAGACACACTGCTACACACACGCAATCAAAGCATATAATACAATGTTTACTATGCAAAATTAGGCATAGTGGCGTTTAAGATACAACCCATTTTGAGGCTGTGACAATGAAATCCCATCGTAATCTACCAACTCATAGGCACCCTTAGCCAAATGTGATTGAAAATGTAGGGGTCATGCCATAATGGTTCAAATTTCTTTGTTCCTATCTTATCTTTTTTGGTGTGCAGTGTTGCGCAGGGATCGTGAGGCATCAATGCCTTTGAATCATTAACGAGACGTGGAATATTCAACCCATGGGTGGCTTCCTTTTAATGAATCGAAGGCGTGAGAATTAAACCCCAGCCTTCGGCTTTTTTCTTCAGCACAATAGAAAAACCATTTAATCACCCTCACCAAATAATATATCCGGATTTCAAAACTTTTGATAAAACCAAGCTGTATAAAAATTTTGGGTCACAAAAGGGACTTGCTGATGTCAGGGTGTTTGTGACGTGAAAATTTTATGAAATCCGCCATATAAAGTTCCCCGGGTCCGTTTTGGGGCCTGCTGATGTCAGCCCAAGTGTGACCCGAAATTTTTATGAATTCCGCACTATAAAGCTCCCCGGGTCCGTTTTGGGGCCTGCTGACGTCAGCCCAAGTGTGACCCGAAATTTTTATGAATTCCGCCCTATAAAGCTCCCCGAGTCCCGATTTCGCGACCATGCGAGCAGCCTAACAAGACTCGCTCCAATTCGATGTTGTCGCATGGATGCTGACCAGGCGTTGGGACCATTGGTTCTACGGGACCACTGATTGCTGTCGTGGCCGTGGGGACCAGGGCGACTGATTGTGGGCCGTCGATCTACAGTTCAGATCGACGGCGGAGATGTTTTGATAAATGTGTCATACCTTAGTTCATCCCCCGAGCTCCTTTTGAGTGTGATCACCATCTGATGAGCCGGCCTCAGATCGGACGGCGCACGTCAATATCACGCTGAGCCCACAGTCGAATTTTAACGCGTGGCGAGGGCGGTATCTCCAAACCGCTCAAGGCCACATGTTGGCTTGTGGCATTGATCACGTCCAAATGGGGAATACATCTTTCCTTTCAAAAGCGGTGCGATCAAAACTGCTCCGGTTTTGTACAGTGATTAATCGTAGGTTAAACCGGGGTTAACGCCCTGCTGCCTATTCAATTTGGTCCATTAAACTCCTGGTTCAAACCTCGGACCTGTGGCTCCATTAACTCATTCCTGATTTATTTCTACTATAAGCAGGTTTCTTCCTTTGGACAAGGTCCGAAGCTCCTATGGAAAACACCATTAAACATCTACACAATACAATACAACATTATATAAAATCCTGCGTTATTTGGTTTTACTGTTTCAGAGGGTGTGGGGAGGAGCGTGGCCGTTGGATGGCATAAACCAACGGTGGGGTGGTAAAAGATGATTTTCATGAATGGAAGAAGGGGAATCATGAAAATAGAGGAGTTTTATGGAGGAAAAGGGGAGAAAAATGAAGGTTAGTTTTATATGGAGGAGGGGGAAAAAGAGATTTTGCAGTAGTATTTTCTCATGAAATCAGTAGAATTCCAGAGTGTAAAAATGGGCACAGTAGGGAATATTTTGGACAGAGGCATAATGCCTTCAAGAGACTTCAAGGGCTAACATTTTTTAGCAGTAAAAATTGTTTCTTGAAGGCTCCAAAAATGATTTAGCCAGCATTTGATATAACAAATTTTATAGCTGGCTAACAGTGGCTCCACTTGGGGATGGTGCCTTCTTGAAGGCATCAAGAACTTCAGACTTGCATTCTCTGGGAGGCTGGTAAGTGCCTCATCCATTAGGATGCCCTTCCTTTGCTAGGATGATCTTATTTTGTTCTAAAAACATATTAGCAGCCATAAAAACAATGGATCTTTCATCAACAAGCTTTCTACCTACCCAATCCTACAGATCTAACATTTTTTCTTCATTAGAGTGCACTTGGATTGGAAAACTCTTTTACAACATTTTATTCTTTTGAAAGTAGGAAATCTAATCTATTTCTACTCCTTATTTCTCCATGGACTCAGATTAAACAGTTGAGCCCATATGATTCTCTACTTATCTACTATCTGTCGGGATTAAACTGTCCAACAGATTTTTATTATCTACATTCTACAACAGAAATTTAAAAGCATACAAGTCAGGATTGAACAGTCTAACTTGTTGCTGATCTATGGCATAAAAAACAAGCTACACATAGATCTTATTTTATAGAAAATTAAAACAAAATGGAAGGCTTAGGATCTGAACTTTCAAAAGCACTTCCTTCATCTTTTTTACAGCTCTGTTTTGATTTTTGTTTGAGTTGTCTTTCCTTGTCAACTGGTTCAGATTTTGAGTTAATTGGAACTAGATTTACATCTTTTTTTACTTAGAATTTGAAATAGACTTGAGTCATTCTCTTTGGAAACTTAGGTTCGGATTTTGAGCCTGTTTGAACTTTTAATTTCTAGCCTAATCTACCTAGTGATAAGTCAATATTCAAGAGTTTGGCAAATAGAATTCACTATCCTATCAGCAGTAAATTTAAAGACAATTAGTAAAGATTAGGTTGTATGACTAATTATAAGTGTGTTTTCTAGGAGTGGCATTTAAGCTTGCACACTCTCAGATTTGTTTCTCTTTTTTGGTATGGGGTTGTACCTTTCTTGTTTTCACAATCTGCCCTCTTTTCTTTCTTCTATTGTTTTTGTATTTTTGTGTCTTTGATTTTTCTTCGGAGACAAAAATCAACAAATATATAACTGCTCAAAACTGAGCTATATTGGCATTCCTATCTAACCTATTATAACTTGAATTATTTACATCTTCATACGATACAAAAGTTCCAATGTAGCCAGTTGAGTATTGTCATAAAGAAAAAGAAACGCTGGCTGCTTGTCAAGGTATCCATAGTATATTTTGAAGATTAATCTTCAAAACCAAGACTATCACAGGTGGTGACAGTTTCTCATGCATTTGGCTCTTGCAAAGGATCCATACTTGATATTTTGAGCCAGTTGGGGCTTCCACACACTTTTCCAAAGGATCAACAAAGAAAGGATGAAGATTCTCTTCTTTTTGGTTCTCCATATCTGGTAGATTGTCTCCTTCCAAGATTTCAGCTTTGAGGATTATATCTCCAGAATGTTTCTTGGAAGTATCATCATCCTTAACCTGCAAAACAACAAGCAATGAAATTTATTTTTTCTCTAAAACTATGCTTGCTTCTGATATAAGTTAAGGTTCTTTGGATGACAGATTGATATCAGTGATGGGAGAATTTTCTTCTTGAAAAGATGGTATATCCTCAGTGGGATAGTCTTCTATTTGTTTTTCTTCTTCAAATTTTTTCCAGTATCTTTTATTGTTTGGGACAGCAGGTCTGAATTTTTCTTGGATTGTATATTGTCTGCTTTCCCAAGGTTTTAAACATGTACTAGCCACAAGGGCTAAACCACTAGCAAAACTGCTCTGGTTTTTAGGAATAAGGATAAGTTGGAAATATTTAAAATATTTTAATAAATCTATGGTATCATCCTTATAGGCTTTAAGTCTAGGATGTTCAACCATGCATTCTTCTTTCACTTGCCTAATTACCAATTCTGCATTTCCGTGAACTGTTATCTTCTGGGCTCCTAGTTTTTTCAATAAGTGTAGCCCTAAGAGAAGTGCCTCATACTCTACTATGTCAGTTGTGCATTGAAAATTCAGTTTGTATGAATAGGCTTCAAAATAATTGTTTCCTGTATTTTAAAGCCATATTCCTGCACCTGCTTTTGTTTTAGTACATAACCCATCAAAATTCATATTCCAAAGAGGACTAGTTTCATCATTATCATTGATTTTCTTACTGTCATCTTTGTCTTGAGTGCCATCGGATTGTTCTATGGAACAAACAGCATGTTCATGATTCTCTGGTTGCGATGATGTTTTGAAGGGTAGCTGCTTGCTTAATATTTGCTCAATTTGTTCTTCTATTAAAGGAGAAATTTTTCTTTCAGTATAAATAGAAAAAGAGCTACCCTGTTTCTTATGACCAACAAAAAAACTTTATTCATCTTTATAACAAAGTTCTCTATGTGAATAAGCAAGAGTATTTGTTTTGCAATAAATATCATAAAATAACTTTTTATTAATAGTCTGGTCTATCTCTTCTTCTGTCAATGGGGAGGATATTTCTATGTCCCTTTGAATAGAGGTACAACAGTTCTCTATCTCTTGTAAAGGCTGGTTTTGAGGCTGGATGTTTTCTTGAGCCTCTTCTAGGAGATCTTGACTTGTGTTTGCAGGGAACCTTTGATGTTTTTCTATTGTTTCCTCAAAGCACTGCTCACTATTATTATTTTCAATTTGATTGTGAAGATCTCTTATCAGCATAGTACAAGACATAGGAAGGAAATCAAAAGTTCCTTGACTACCTTCTTTATTGCTTTCTTTGTAATTTTGCTCATCATTTTCCATAAGGTGTTGATCATAAAAAATATCTTGGTCACTATCTTGACCTTGAGGTGATTGGGCTTGTATTTGATCAAGGGAAAGCATAGCTTGCCCCAGCTCATCAATACTCATATTAGCCATCAACCTATCCATTCTCTTTCCAAGCATGTACATCATCTTTTCCATCATGATTTCTTGTTTATTTTCTTTATAATTTTGATCTTCGTAAATATCTTGTCAGGGTAGGGTTTGTGTTTGGACAGGAAAAGGCACATGTTGCCCTAAACCACCAGTGTTTAAATTAGCCATAAACCTATCCACCCTTCTTCCAAGCATGTACATCAATTTTTTCCATCATGACCATATGTATTTCATCTGGGTCTATATCTAAATCCATGTTTGTTAATCAGAATAAGAGGTCACTGTGTCTATTAAATTAGTTCAAGGTCTTCTACCAGTGGAGTCATTTGGTCTTTTGGGAGTTTCAGAGTGTGGATTTTCCAGGTGGAAAATTTTTAGCTCGTAAGGAGGTAAAAAATTTTATGGTTCCACCACCATATGACTCTTGTAGAGCTGCAAGATTTTCAGGAACTGAATTAGCTTTCAAGGGTGATCTGAAAACAGTTGATAATTTAATCCTAGGAGACTTCCTAAGGATAATTTCTGGGTTATCAACTATCTCAGGTTGATCAGGGTCAGGATATTCTCTAGTGTGAATCTTTTTAGGAGCCACTATGTTGTGTTTTTCAGACCCAAATAAACAAGAAAAGTTCAACCAGGTATGGCAGTCTTTAAAAGGTCAACTAATTTGTTTACACAAATTTTAATCCTACAGTACTCTAACTGAGTTTGAATGATATTACAATGATAAGGGTTCTTCCCAGTGGATTCTTAAGGTCTGTTGAGGATTGTGGAGTCGCCAAGTGGAATTTTTTAGCTCTTTTTCAGAGGTAAAAGGTTTTATGATCCACTACCATGTTTATTAGATACCAATCTGAAATATTTTTGGGTTTTCTGAGTTATTTTTCAGTTGTGTGGTTTCTAAGAATTTCCTAACTCTGTTTCAAAACTTAGCTACGGTTATGAGGCAGAGACAGTCTACTCTTATGGCTTAGCTGGCTAATTTTTCAAGGTTAGATAAAGGCTTATGAGAATCCTAGGGTTTGCCTAGTTTGTCACTGATTCAAAAAAGTTTCATCATGATTACCATGTGTTTGGTAGTGCTTGGAAAGGTTGCTTTTTATTGACAAGGTTTTATGAAATTTTAAGGGAACCTAAGATGAAAATTCGACTCAGTCCGTAGCGGAGTCACCAGAAATGTTAATTGCTGGTGGCTCAGCTGGTTAATATAGCAAATGTTCTTTGAAACAAATTTTTGATATCCTATGACTACCTTAAGATGAAAATTGCTCAGAAAGTTCCCCAGAAGAGTCGCCAAAAATGTTAGCACCCTGTAATCAGCAAGATTGGAAAAATTCCGACTGCAGGGAGAACATCGTTTCAACCACTTTGATTTTCTAGGATCTAGCCCTCCTGAATTCTGAGAGGGATCTCTCCAGTAAGTGCAAAGATGGATTTGTCTTTGAAGTTTTGTGTAATGATATTAGGCTAGTTATGAAGGCCCAGGGTTTTTTTTTTTTTTGGATGGTTAAGCATGATTACTGTTTGAGGTGGAAAGTTCTAAATGCAAAGAGTTTCAAAGGTGAGAAGTTGAAAGCAAAATAGAACAAGATTTGGCCAGGAAGATAGATAATTGCAGGTTTTAGTCCATTGGGCTATGGAGTCATAATAGGGTTTAATTGAAACAACAAGAGGCAAGAGTGGTCCATGGGGAAATTCATCTATGTCTAAGGATCTCTTTGAAATTTGATTTATGGAATGACATGATACAAAAAGAAGGGGAATTAAACAAATGAAGAACAAAGAGTAGCCCAGAATCTGGTAAGTACTTTGAAACTAGCCAGCCTTTGAAAAACAGTTAAGAAAAACATAAAAGCAATCCATGATCTAGTAAGTACTTCGAAACTAGCGAGCCTTTGATATACTTTCCATAGAAAACATATAAAAATAGAGGGAAACTTGAAGGCAACTATTGGAGTAGAAACTAGCGGGCTGGGCTCACCACAAATCCTCTCCTAGCTCTGCTTTACTTGGTTACTTTCAAGACAAACACAAAGACAACACAGAATGGCCTAAGATTTGGTAAGTACTTCAAAAATAGCCAGCTTTTGACACCTTCCAAGGGAAACTTTCAAACAATATTTTGGGATAAAACTAGGACCAGGGCTCACCATATCTTCCTTAGTTCATCTCTACTAAATATTAAATGAAAGTAGCATTCAAGAACAATATTTAGCTAAGACAATAGGATGAGGGAACGCCAGCATTCCTATTCTTAGACTGAATTAAATCATTCCTAAATAACACGAATTGGAAGAAAACATATAGATAAAGATTTTCAATCAGAGAAGGGTACTGATATACAGTAGGTCCTAACTCTATGCATGCTATTCTTTATAAGAGAAGATGAACACAGTGAAAACAAAAACAAAATAACGATTTACAATGAGAAAAACATCACTGTCAACATAGACCATGATCCCATAAATCAGCTTGTATTGATGCTCCAAACCAGTTACAGCTTTAAGTCCAATGCTTTAGTTTAGAAATCATCTACACTTCCCAGACTAAATTATCTATCACAAGCAGAGCTCCAAGAGCCAATTAACACCATTTACAAGTAGAAGTCTCAAGCTCAATTACATTTCAAAGTTCAGCAACCAACTCAACCAACCCCTTCCTCATCTTCTCCAGTAGTATTTATAGAAGAATGAGGAGGTGAGATCTGATAAAAGATCTCCAAAGATAATTAATATAGACTAATGACTTCTCGGACTTTGTGGGGCTCAATGGAGAAGTTTACAGGTGTTCTCTCTGTATTAATGTTTTACATTTAAGATTAAGCTCGATGGGAGCTCTGTTGACTTTTGAGGCTCTGTGTTATGTTAAAGTAACTCTGCTGATATTTTGTCATTAATTTTATTTTCAGAATTAACTCTCTGGCTGCGCTGAGGCAAATATCTGATCTTGATCAATAACTTTGGCCTCTATTTGAATGCTTTGAGGCACATGTGGCTTTGTGGTAGCTGAGAGGAATCAATTTTCCTCAGATGTGGTGGTGGAGGCTTTCCTGTCGGATAAAACACTTTGATTTCCTTTTAACTGTGTCTTAATTGGGAGGATTAGGCTTTTGATAATCAATCTTAGCCATAATCCTCATAAATTTATCTTCAATCTTCCACTCTGCTGCGTTCTGTCTTCGCCACTGATACTCTTTGATTGTGATTCATCTACTGTGTTTTTTGGTGTGCAGTGCTGTGCAGGGATCGTGAGGCATCAATGCCTTTGAATCATTAACGACACGTGGAATATTCAACCCATGGGTGGCTTCCTTTTAATGAATTGAAGGCGTGAGAATTAAACCCCAGCCTTCAGCTTTTTTCTTCGGCACAATAGAAAAACCATTTAATCACCCTCACCAAATAATATATCTGGATTTCAAAAAATTTGATAAAACCAAGTTGTATAACCATTTCAGGTCACAAAAGGGACTTGCTGATGTCAGGGTGTTTATGACCTGAAATTTTTATGAAATCTGCCATATAAAGTTCCCCGGGTCCGTTTTGGGGCCTGCTGACGTCAGCCCAAGTGTGACCCGAAATTTTTATGAATTCCGCACTATAAAGCTCCCCGAGTCCGTTTTGGGGTCTGCTGACGTCAACCCCAAGTGTGACCCGAAATTTTTATGAATTCCGCCCTATAAAGCTCCCCGGGTCCCGATATCCGCGACCATGCGAGCAGCCGAACAAGACCCGCTCCAATTCGTTGTTGCCGCGTGGATGCTGACTAGGCATTGGGACCACCGGTTCTACGGGACCACTGATTGTTGTTGTGGCCGTGGGGACCAGGGCGACTGATTGTGGGCCGTCGATCTGCAGATCGGATCGACGGCAGAGATGTTTTGATAAATGTGTCGTACCTTAGTTCATCACCCGAGCTCCTTTTGAGTGCGATCATCATCCGATGAGCCGGCCTCAGATCGGACGGCGCACGTCAATATCACGCTGAGCCCACAGTCGAATTTTAATGCATGGGGAGGGCAGTATCTCCAAACCGCTCAAGGCCACATGTTGCCTTGTGGCATTAATCGCGTCCAAACGAGGAATACATCTTTCCTTTCAAAAGTGGTGCGATCAAAACTGCTCCGGTTTTGTACAGTGATTAACCATAGGTTAAACCGGGGTTAACACCCTACTGCCTATTCACTTTGTTCCATTAAACTCCTGGTTCAAACCTTGGACCTGTGGCTCCATTAACTCATTCCCGATTTATTTATACTATAAGCAGGTTTCTTCCTTTGGACAAGGTTCGCAGCTCCTACAGACAACACCATTAAACATCTACACAATAAAATACAACATTATATAAAATCCTGCGTTATTTGGTTTTACTGCTTCAGAGGGTGTGGGGAGGAGCGTGGCCGTTGGATGGCATAAACCAACGGTGGGGTGGTAAAAGATGATTTTCATGAATGGAAGAAGGGGAATCATGAAAATTGAGGAGTTTTATGGAGGAAAACGGGAGAAAAATGAAGGTTAGTTTTAGATGGAGGAGGGGGGAAAAGGTATTTTGTAGCAGTATTTTCTCATGAAATCAACAGAATTCCAGAGTGTAAAAATGGGCACAGTAGGGAATATTTTGGACAGAGGCATAAGGCCTTCAAGAGTCTCCAAGGGATAACAATTTTTTAGCAATAAAACTTGTTTCTTGAAGGCTCCAAAAATGATTTAGCCAGCATTTGACATAACAAATTTTATAGTTGGCTAACAGTGGCTCCACTTGGGGATGGTGCCTTCTTGAAGGCATCAAGAACTTCAGACTTGCATTCTCTGGGAGGATGATAAGTGCCTCATCCATTGGGATGCCCTTCCTTTGCTGGGATGATTTATTTTGTTCTAAAAACATATTAGAAGCCATAAAAACAATGGATCTTTCATCAACAAGCTTTCTACCTAGCCAATCCTATAGATCTAACATTTTTTCTTCATTAGAGTGCACTTGGATTGGCAAACTCTTTTACAATATTTTATTCTTTTGAAAGCAGGAAATCTAATCTATTTCTACTCCTTATTTCTCCATGGACTCAGATTAAACAGTTGAGCCCATATGATTCTCTACTTATCTACTATCTGTCAGGATTAAACTGTCCAACAGATTTTTATTCTCTACATTCTACAACAGAAATTTAAAAGCATACAAGTCAGGATTGAACAATCTAACTTGTTGCTGATCTATGGCATAAAAAACAAGCTGCACATAGATCTTATTTTATAGAAAATTAAAAAAAAATGGAAGGCTTAGGATCTGAACTTTCAAAATCACTTCCTTCATATTTTTTACAACTCTGTTTTGATTTTTGTTTGAGTTGTCTTTCCTTGTCAACTGGTTCAGATTTTGAGTTAATTGGAACTAGATTTACATCTTTTTTGACTCAGAATTTGAAACAGACTTGAGTCATTCTCTTTGGAAACGTAGGTTCAGATTTTGAGCCTATTTGAACCTTTAATTTCTAGCCTAATCTACCTACTGAAAAGCCAATATTAAACAGTTTGGCAAATCGAATTCACTATCCTATCAGCAGTAAATTTAAAGCTAATTAGTCAAGATTAGGTTGTATGACTAATTAGAAGTGTGTTTTCTAGGAGTGGCATTTAAGCTTGCACACTTTCAGATTTGTTTCTCTTTTTTCGTATGGGGCTATGCCTTTCTTGTTTTCACAATCTGCCCTCTTTTCTTTCTTCTATTGTTTTTGTATTTTTGTGTCTTTGATTTTTCTTCGGAGACAAAAATCAACTATATAAATGCTCAAAACTGAGCTATATTGACATTCCTATCTAACCTATTATAACTTGAAGTATTTACATCTTCATATGATACAAAAGTTCCAATGTAGCCAGTTGAGTAGTGTCATAAAGAAAAAGAAACTATGGCTGCTTGTCAAGGTATCCATAGTATATTTTGAAGATTAATCTTCAAAACCAAGACTATCACAGGTGGTGATAGTTTCTAATGCATTTAGCTCTTGCAAAGGATCCATACTTGATAGTTTGAGCCAGTTGGGGCTTCCACACACTTTTCCAAAGGATCAACAAAGAAAGGATGAAGATTCTCTTCTTTTTGGTTCTCCATATCTAGTAGATTGTCTGCTTCCAAGATTTCAGCTTTGAGGATTATATCTCCAGAATGTTGCCTGGAAATATCATCATCCTTAACCTGAAAAACAACAAGCAGTGAAATTTCTTTTTTCTCTAAAACTATGCTTGCTTCTGATATAAGTTAAGGTTCTTTGGATGACAGATTGATATCAGTGATGGGAGAATTTTCTTCTTGAAAAGATGGTATATCCTCAGTAGGATAGCCTTCTATTTGTTTTTCTTCTTCAAATTTTTTCCAGTATCTTTTATTGTTTGGGACAGCAGGTCTGAATTTTTCTTGGATTGTATATTGTCTGCTTTCCCAAGGTTTTAAACATGTACTAGCCACAGGGGCTAAACCACTAGCAAAACTGTTTTGGTTTTTAGGAATAAGGATAAGTTGGAAATATTTAAAATATTTTAATAAATCTATGGGATCATCCTTATAGGCTTTAAGTCTAGGATGTTCAACCATGCATTCTTCTTTCACTTGCCTAATTACCAATTTTGCATTTCCGTGAACTGTTATCTTCTGGGCTCCTATTTTTTTCAATAAGTGTAGTCCTAAGAGAAGTGCCTCATACTCTACTATGTCAGTTGTGCATTGAAAATTCAGTTTGTATGAATAGGCTTTAGAATAATTTTTTCCTGTATTGTAAAGCCATATTCCTGCACCTTCTTTAGTTTTAGTACATAACCCATCAAAATTCATATTCCAAAGAGGACTAGTTTCATCATTATCATTGATTTTCTTACTGTCACCTTTGTCTTGAGTGCCATCGGATTGTTCTATGGAACAAGCAGCATGTTCATGATTCTCTTCTTGTGATGATGTTTTGGAGGGTAGCTGCTTGCTTAATATTTGCTCAATTTTTTCTTCTGTTAAAGGAGAAATTTTTCTTTCAGTATAAATAGAAAAAGAGCTACCCTGTTTCTTATGACCAACAAAAAAACTTTCTTCATCTTTATAACAAAGTTCTCTATGTGAATAAGAAAGAGTATTTGTTTTGCAATAAATATCAGATACTGACTGTTTATTAATAGTCTGGTCTATCTCTTCTTCTGTCAATGGGGAGGATATTTCTATGTCCCTTTCAACAAAGGTACAGCAGTTCTCTATCTCTTGTAAAGGCTGGTTTTGAGGCTGGATGTTTTCTTGAGCCTCTTCTAGGAGATCTTGGCTTGTGTTTGCAGGGAACCTTTGAGGTTTTTCTATTGTTTCCTCAAAGCACTGCTCACTATTAGTATTTGCAATTTGATTGTGAAGATCTCTTATCTGCATAGTACAAGACATAGGAAGGCAATCAAAAGTTCCTTGACTACCTTCTTTATTGCATTCTTTGTAATTTTTCTCATCATTTTCCATAAGGTGTTGATCATAAAACATATCTTGGTCACTATCTTGACCTTGAGGTGATTGGGCTTGTATTTGATCAGGGGAAAACATAGCTTGCCCCAGCTCATCAATATTCATATTAGCCATCAACCTATCCATTCTCTTTCCAAGCATTTACATCATCTTTTCCATCATGATTTCTTGTTTATTTTCTTTATAATTTTGATCGTCGTACATATATTGTTGGGGTAGGGTTTTTGTTTGGACAGGAAAAGGCACATGTTTCCCTAAACCACCAGTGTTTAAATTAGCCATAAACCTATCCACCCTTCTTTCAAGCATGTACATCAACTTTTCCATCATGACCATATGTTTGTCGTCTGGGTCTATATCTAAATCCATGTTTGTTAATGAGAATAAGAGGTCACTGTGTCTATTCAATTAGTTCAAGGTATTCTACCAGTGGAGTCATTTGGTCTTTTGGGAGTTTCAGAGTGTGGAGTTTCCAGCTGGAAAATTTTTAGCTCGTAAGGAGGTAAAAAATTTTATGGTTCCACCACCATATGACTCTTGTAGAGCTGTAAGATTTTCAGGAACTGAATTAGCTCTCAAGGGTGATCTGAAAATAGTTGATAATTTAATCCTAGGAGACTTCCTAAGGATACTTTCTGGGTTATCTACTATCTCAGGTTGATCAGGTTCAGGATAGGCTCTAGTGTGAATCTTTTTAGCAGCCACTATGTTGTGTTTTTCAGACCCAAATAAACAAGAAAAGTTCAACCAGGTATGGCAGTCTTTAAAAGGTCAACTAATTTGTTTACACAAATTTTAATCCTACAGTCCTCTAACTGAGTTTGAATGATATTACAATGATAAGGGTTCTTCCCAGTGGAGTATTAAGGTCTGTTGAGGATTGTGGAGTCTCCAAGTGGAATTTTTTAGCTCTTTTTCAGAGGTAAAAGGTTTTATGATCCACTACCATGTTTATTAGATACCAATCTGAAATATTTTTGGGTTTTCTGAGTTATTTTTCAGTTGTGTGGTTTCTAATAATGTCTTAAATCTGTTTCAAAACTTAGCTATGGTTATGAGACAGAGACAGTCTACTCTTATGGCTTAGCTGGATAATTTTTCAAGGTTAGATAAAGGCTTATGAGAATCCTAGGGTTTGCCTAGTTTATCACTGATTCAAATAAGTTTCATCATGATTGCCATGTGTTTGGTAGTGCTTGAAAAGGCTACTTTTTACTGACAAGGTTTTATGAAATTTTAAGGGAACATAAGATGAAAATTTGACTCAGTCCCCAGCGGAGTCTCCAGAAATGTTAGTTGCTAGTGGCTCAGCTGGTTAATATAGAAAATGTTCTTTGAAACAAATTTCTGATATCCTATGACTACATTAAGATGAAAATTACTCAGAAAGTTCCCCAGCAGAGTCACCAGAAACGTTAGCACCCTGTAATCAGCAAGATTGGAAAAAGTCCGACTGCAGGGAGAACATCGTTTCAACCACTTTGATTTTATAGGATCTAGCCCTCCTGAATCCTGAGAGGGATCTCTCCAGTAAGTGCAAAGATGGATTTGTCTTTGAAGTTTTGTGTAATGATATTAGGCTAGTTATGAAGGCCCAGGGTTTTTTTTGTTTTTGGATGGTTGAGCATGATTACTATTTGAGGTGGAAAGTTCTAAATGCAAAGAGTTTCAAAGGTGAGAAGTTGCAAGAAAAAAAAGAACAAGCTTTGGCCAGGAAGATAGATAATTGCAGGTTTTAGTCCATTGGGCTATGGAGTCATAATAGGGTTTAATTGAAACAACAAGAGGCAAGAGTGGTCCATGGGGCAAGTCATCTATGTCTAAGGATCTCTTTGAAATTTGATTTATGGAATGAAATGATACAAAAAGAATGGGAATTAAACAAATGAAGAACAAAGAGTAGCCCGGGATCTAGTAAGTACTTTGAAACTAGCCAGCCTTTGACAAACACTTAAGAAAAACATAAAATCAATCCAGGATCTGGTAAGTACTTCGAAACTAGCTAGCCTTTGATATACTTTCCATAGAAAACATATAAAAACAGAGGGAAACTTGAAGGCAACTGTTGGAGTAGAAACTAGCGGGTTGGGCTCACCACAAATCCTCTCCTAGCTCTGCTTTACTTGGTTACTTTCAAGACAAACAAAAAGACAACACAGAATGGCCTAAGATCTGGTAAGTACTTCAAAAATAGCCAGCTTTTGACACCTTCCAATGGAAACTTTCAGACAGTATTTTGGGATAAAAATAGGACCAGGGCTCACCATATCTTCCTTAGTTCATCTCTAGTTGATAATCAATCTTAGCCGTAATCCTCATAAAGTTGTCTTCAATCTTCCACTCTGGTGCGTTCTGTCTTCGGCACAGATACTCTTTGATTGTGATTCATTTACTGTGTTTTTTGGTGTGCAGTGTTGCGCAGGGATCGTGAGGCATCAATGCCTTTGAATCATTAACGAGACGTGGAATATTCAACCCATGGGTGGCTTCCTTTTAATGAATCGAAGGCGTGAGAATTAAACCCCAGCCTTCGTCTTTTTTCTTCGGCACAATATAAAAACCATTTAATCACCCTCACCAAATAATATATCCGGATTTCAAAACTTTTGATAAAGCAAAGCTGTATAACCATTTCGTGTCACAAAAGGGACTTGCTGACGTCAGGGTGTTTATGACCTGAATTTTTGATGAAATCTGCCATATAAAGTTCCCCGGGTCCGTTTTTGGGCCTGCTGACGTCAGCCTAAGTGTGACCCGAAATTTTTATAAATTCTACACTATAAAGCTCCCCGGGTTCGTTTTGGGGCCATCTAACGCTAGCCCAAGTGTGACCCGAAATTTTTATGAATTTCGCCCTATAAATCTCCCCGGGTCCCGATTTCGCGACCATGCGAGCAGTCGAACAAGACCCGCTCCAATTCGTTGTTGCCGCATGGATGCTGACTAGGCATTGGGACCACCGGTTCTACGGGACCGCTGATTGTTGTCGTGGCCGTGGGGACCAGGGCGACTGATTGTGGGCCGTCGATCTGCAGATCGGATCGACGGCGGATATGTTTTGATAAATTTTCCGTACCTTAGTTCATCCCTCGAGCTCCTTTTGAGTGCGATCACCATCCGATGAGCCGGCCTCAGATCGGACGGCGCACATCAATATCACGCTGAGCCCACAGTCAAATTTTAACGCATGGGGAGGGCGGTATCTCCAAACTGCTCAAGCCCACATGTTGGCTTGTGGCATTGATCGCGTCCAAACGGGGAATACATCTTTCCTTTTAAAAGCGGTGCAATCAAAACTGCTCCGGTTTTGTACAGTGATTAACCATAGGTTAAACCAGGGTTAACACCATGCTGCCTATTCACTTTGGTCCATTAAACACCTGGTTCAAACCTCGGACCTATGGCTCCATTAACTCATTCCCGATTTATTTCTACTATAAGCAAGTTTCTTCCTTTGGACAAGGTTCGCAGCTCCTACGGACAACACCATTAAACATCTGCACAATACAATACAACATTATATAAAATCCTGCGTTATTTGGTTTTACTGCTTCAGAGGGTGTGGGGAGGAGCGTGGCATTTGGATGGCATAAAGCAAAGGTGGGGTGGTAAAAGATGATTTTCATGAATGGAAGAAGGGGAATCATGAAAATAGAGGATTTTTATGAAGGAAAAGGGGAGCAAAATGAAGGTTAGTTTTAGATGGAGGAGGGGGAAAAAGGGATTTTGTAGCAGTATTTTCTCGTGAAATCAGCAGAATTCCAGAGTGTAAAAATGGGCACAGTAGGGAATATTTTGGATAGAGGCATAAGGCCTTCAAGAGTCTTCAAGGGATAACATTTTTTAGCAGTAAAACTTGTTTCTTGAAGGCTCCAGAAATGATTTAGCCAACATTTGATATAACAAATTTTATAGCTGGCTAACAGTGGCTCCACTTGGGGATGGTGCCTTCTTGAAGGCATCAAGAACTTCAGACTTGCATTCTCTGGGAGGCTGATAAGTGCCTCATCCATTGGGATGCCCTTCCTTTGCTGGGATGATCTTATTTTGTTCTGAAAACATATTAGCAGCCATAAAAACAATGGATCTTTCATCAACAAGCTTTCTACCTACTCAATCCTACAGATCTAACATTTTTTCTTCATTAGAGTGCACTTGGATTGGAAAACTCTTTTACAACATTTTATTCTTTTGAAAGCAGGAAATCTAATCTATTTCTACTCCTTATTTCTCCATGGACTCAGATTAAACAGTTGAGCCCATATGATTCTCTACTTATCTACTATCTGTCGGGATTAAACGGTCCAACAGATTTTTATTATCTACATTCTACAACAGAAATTTAAAAGCATACAAGTCAAGATTGAACAGTCTAACTTGTTGCTGATCTATGGCATAAAAAACAAGCTGCACATAGATCTTATTTTATAGAAAATTAAAACAAAATGGAAGGCTTAGGATCTGAACTTTCAAAAGCACTTCCTTCATCTTTTTTACAGGTCTATTTTGATTTTTGTTTGAGTTGTCTTTCCTTGTCAACTGGTTCAGATTTTGAGTTAATTGGAACTAGATTTACATATTTTTGACTCATAATTTGAAACGGACTTGAGTCATTCTCTTTGGAAACTTAGGTTCAGATTTTGAGCCTATTTGAACCTTTAATTTCTAGCCTAATCTACCTACTGATAAGCCAATATTAAACAGTTTGGAAAATCGAATTCACTATCCTATCAGCAGTAAATTTAAAGCTAATTAGTCAAGATTAGGCTGTATGACTAATTAGAAGTGTGTTTTCTAGGAGTGGCATTTAATCTTGCACACTTTCAGATTTTTTTCTCTTTTTTGGTATGGAGTTGTACCTTTCTTGTTTTCACAATCTTCCCTCTTTTCTTTCTTCTATTTTTTTTGCATTTTTGTGTCTTTGATTTTTCTTCGGAGACAAAAATCAACAACTATATAACTGCTCAAAACTGAGCTATATTGACATTCCTATCTAACCTATTATAACTTGAAGTATTTACATCTTCATATGATACAAAAGTTCCAATGTAGACAGTTGAGTAGTGTCATAAAGAAAAAGAAACTCAGGCTGCTTGTCAAGGTATCCATAGTATATTTTGAAGATTAATCTTCAAAACCAAGATTATCACAGGTGGTGACAGTTTCTCATGCATTTGGCTCTTGCAAAGGATCCATACTTGATAGTTTGAGCCAGTTGGGGCTTCCACACACTTTTCCAAAGGATCAACAAAGAAAGGATGAAGATTCTCTTCTTTTTGGTTCTCCATATCTGGTAGATTGTCTCCTTCCAAGATTTCAGCTTTGAGGATTATATCTCCAGAATGTTGCTTGGAAGTATCATCATCCTTAACTTGCAAAACAACAAGCAGTGAAATTTCTTTTTTCTCTAAAAATATGCTTGCTTCTGATATAAGTTAAGGTTCTTTGGATGACAGATTGATATCAGTGATGGGAGAATGTTCTTCTTGAAAAGATGGTATATCCTCAGTAGGATAGTCTTCTATTTGTTTTTCTTCTTCAAAGTTTTTCCAGTATATTTTAATGTTTGGGACAGCAGGTCTGAATTTTTCTTGGATTGTATATTGTCTGCTTTCCCAAGGTTTTAAACATGTACTAGCCACAAGGGCTAAACCACAAGCAAAACTGTTTTGGTTTTTAGGAATAAGGATAAGTTGGAAATATTTAAAAGATTTTAATAAATCTATGGTATCATCCTTATAGGCTTTAAGTCTAGGATGTTCAACCATGCATTCTTCTTTCGCTTGCCTAATTACCAATTCTGCATTTCCGTGAACTGTTATCTTCTAGGCTCCTAGTTTTTTCAATAAGTGTGGCCCTAAGAGAAGTGCCTCATACTCTATTATGTCAGTTGTGCATTGAAAATTCAGTTTGTATGAATAGGCTTCAGAATAATTTTTTCCTGTATTGTAAAGCTATATTCCTGCACCTGCTTTAGTTTTAGTACATAACCCATCAAAATTCATATTCCGAAGAGGACTAGTTTCATCATTATCATTAATTTTCTTACTGTCATCTTTGTCTTGAGTGCCATCAGATTGTTCTATGGAACAAGCAGCATGTTCATGATTCTCTGGTTGTGCTGATGTTTTGGAGGGTAGCTGCCTGCTTAATATTTTCTCAATTTTTTCTTCTGTTAAAGGAGAAATTTTTCTTTCACTATAAATAGAAAAAGAGCTACCCTATTTCTTATGACCAACAAAAAAACTTTCTTCATCTTTATAGCAAAGTTCTCTATGTGAATAAGCAAGAGTATTTTTTTTGCAATAAATATCAGAGACCGACTGTTTATTAATAGTCTGGTCTATCTCTTCTTCTGTCAATGGGGAGGATATTTCTATGTCCCTTTGAACAGATGTACAGCAGTTCTCTATCTCTTCTAAAGGCTGGTTTTGAGGGTGGATGTTTTCTTGAGCCTCTTCTAGGAGATCTTGACTTGTGTTTGCAGGGAACCTTTGAGGTTTTTCTATTGTTTCCTCAAAGCACTGCTCACTATTATTATTTGCAATTTGATTGTGAATATCTCTTATCAGCATAGTACAATACATAGGAAGGAAATCAAAAGTTCCTTGACTACATTCTTTATTTCTTTCTTTGTAAGTTTGCTCATCATTTTCCATAAGGTGTTGATCATAAAACATATCTTGGTCACTATCTTGACCTTGAGGTGATTGGGATTTTATTTGATCAGGGGAAAGGATAGCTTGCCCCAGCTCATCAATATTCATATTAGCCATCAACCTATCCATTCTCTTTCCAATCATGTACATCATCTTTTCCATCATGATTTCTTGTTTATTTTCTTTATAATTTTGATCATCGTACATATCTTTTCGGGGTATGGTTTGTGTTTGGACAGGAAAAGGCACATGTTGCCCTAGACCACCAGTGTTTAAATTAGCCATAAACCTATCCACCCTTCTTCCAAGCATGTACATCAATTTTTCCATCTTGACCATATGTTTGTCATCTCGGTCTATATCTAAATCCATGTTTCTTAATCAGAATAAGAGGTCACTGTGTCTATTCGATTAGTTCAAGGTCTTCTACCAGTGGATTCATTTGTTCTTTTGGGAGTTTCAGAGTGTGGAGTTTCCGGGTGGAAATTTTTTAGCTCGTAAGGAGGTAAAATGTTTTATGGTTCCACCACCATATGACTCTTGTAGAGCTGCAAGATTTTCAAGAACTGAATTAGCTCTCAAGGGTGACCTGAAAACAGTTGATAATTTAATCCTAGGAGACTTCCTAAGGATACTTTCTGGGTTATCAACTATCTCAGGTTGATCAGGGTCAGGGTAGGCTCTAGTTTGAATCTTTTTAGGAGCCACTATGCTGTGTTTTTCAGACCCAAATAAACAAGAAAAGTTCAACCAGGTATGGCAGTCTTTAAAATGTCAACTAATCTGTTTACACAAATTTTAATCCTGCAATCCTCTAACTGAGTTTGAATGATATTAAAATTATAAGGGTTCTTCCCAGTGGAGTCTTAAGGTCTGTTGAGGATTGTGTAGTCGCCAAGTGGAAGTTTTTAGCTCTTTTTCAGAGGTAAAAGGTTTTATGGTCCACTACCATGTTTATTAGATACCAATCTGAAATATTTTTGGGTTTTCTGAGTTATTTTTCAGTTCTGTGGTTTCTAAGAATGTCCTAACTCTGTTTCAAAACTTAGCTACGATTATGAGACAGAGACAGTCTACTCTTATGGCTTAGCTGGCAAATTTTTCAAGGTTAGATAAAGGCTTATGAGAATCCTAGGGTTTGCCTAGTTTGTCACTGATTCAAACAAGTTTCATCATGATTACCATGTGTTTGGTAGTGCTTGAAAAGGCTGCTTTTTACTGACAAGGTTTTATGAAATTTTAAGGGAACCTAAGATGAAAATTCGACTCTGTCCCGAGCGGAGTCGCCAGAAATGTTAGTTGCTGGTGGCTCAGCTGGTTAATATAGCAAATGTTCTTTGAAACAAATTTCTGATATCCTATGACTACCTTAAGATGAAAATTTCTCAGAAATTTTCCCAGCAGAGTCGCTAGAAACGTTAGCACCCTGTAATCAGCAAGATTGGCAAAATTCCAACTGCAGGGAGAACATCGTTTCAACCACTTTGATTTTCTAGGTTCTAGCCCTCCTGAATCCGGAGAGGGATCTCTCCAGTAAGTGCAAAGATGGATTTGTATTTGAAGTTTTGTGTAATGATATTAGGCTAGTTATGAAGGCCCAAGGTTTTGTTTGTTTTTGGATGGTGTAAAAGTATGCTACCATTGTTAAAGAGGCATGATTACTGTTTGAGGTGGAAAAGTATGCTACCATTGTTAAAGAGGCATTCCATCATATGATTGACCTAAATACAATGGAGTATTACCATATGGATCGAACATCTATGGTCCCCCAACATATGGAATATAGGGATATTTCACATGCTGACTTTCATATGATGGGTATCTAGAAGATACTGGATAAGATGGATGACAATTGGATGGACCAGCCTGATATTGAGGTTCAGTCCATTCAGTACTCGTAATAGATGAACCAGATATAATTCCAAATGATGACATGGGCGTAGTCCATGGACTAGAGGAGACACCAGAGTAGGTTCCATTTAAAGCCTAGTAACCAAGTGGGGTGGATGGACCACCATAAATATGAGCCTCATGTGTCATCGAAAACATCGAAGATGAAGAAAAAGTAGATGTTTTCTTAGCTGTAATAGATGGTACATTCTGGGATGTTGTCTTCACCATGGTTAAATAACCCAGCAAATACTCTAACGAATCTACGAGAAATTGAGAGTGAAAAGGATAAATAGAAGCATAGTAGGTCAAACGAGGAAAAGACTGATATAAATGAAGCCCCCACCCAAAATGAGTCGGAGTTGAAGAGGTTGTCTCTTCCTGAAGTTCTTCCTCTATCGAAATAAAACCAGGTGGAAGCACTTCACCATCAAAACCGAGATAAATTTCAGGCGGTAAACTTTGCGGTAAAGAGGAAGACTCAATGGTTACGGATCGCTGAGGATCAGATGATTGCACCAAAACAACTTCTTTTTTATTGACTTCGGGATCAACTTTTGGATTAACTTCCAGTTGAACAAGCTCGGTTTCTGGATTTACTATTTCACTGGATTGAATTTCAGTGTCCTCAGGTAACTGTGAGGTTTTCGTCTCAAAAGTAGCAGATAAACCGGGATCATTCGAAACGACTTGAGACTCAGTACTCAAAGGATCATATGTCTCTAGTCTATCAAATGATGTAGCACAAAGAGTTCTAGAGGTACCGGACTTGGTAGACCAGTGCCTTCATCTACTGGGTGTAGCTTCTACTGGTAATGGATGTTTATTCGTTGTCCTACGCGAACGATGGGGAATGGGTTGATCTTCTTCCACGGTTTCTAATTTATTTTATAAAAAAAAAAATAAACAAAAAGAGGGTAATGCTAGGCAAAAGGTTTACCAAGAAACTGTGAACTGCAATATACCACCCCAATAAACCAAGGACTTATGTACATGCAGGAAATCTCCCCAAATGTTTTGTTATGTGTATCACAAGTACAAGGCGGCCGACTCAGTTACCTATGAATGGTAAGAAACCTAAATTTTTCCTCCCAAATATACATGAAGGTACGTGGAGGCCCAATCCATATTAGCATTGTCTAATGTGAAACCGCACAGTGAGAGCATCCCCTTATACTTTTTGTACTAGAACACCATCGGATATACCCAAAAGTATGTGGACAAGCTCTGATATACTTACATAGGTGGAATGAGGTATCACGCTCAGAATGTATTGCAAAAAATTAATGACTGATGCTATGTTTAATGATGTTGGAACACATCTTCTAACCTAGACCTCTAAATTTTATAGTTAATGTTACAATGATTCCTTAGACAACTTGTTACAGGAAAAATGACCTCCTCATTAGCTCATAGGAGAAGGTAACATGGAAGGAAGAAAATGACCCCAACAAGACTTATTTTTTCCAAGGTAACGCACCCCAAGAACAACTAGGTAGAGTTATAACACACCCTAGCCATGCAAAGCAAGTGTTAATGCCTAGGGTAACGCTTTGTCTTGCTCAAGGGGTAGCGTTATCCATGTTTGAATGTGAAAAGGGAATTATCTTGCGGAAACTGACTGGCATTTCCAGCTTTTGCTCAGATAGATTCAGTTCAAAAATAGAAACTAATGGCACAAACTTTTTATTAGACATTGCCAAACAAAACTGAACTCCTATGGAAGGAAAAGGCAAAGAAAAGCTAGGACATATCTAAATCTTTCCCGATTTGAACTAGTTGAAAGAGTTAGCAAGGTTTGTCCTCTCCATTTCCTATAAATTGGAGGTCTGGGCTCCTTTTCTATGGTCGAAGGTTTGATTATATGTGGAGCATAATTTCATTTTTTTAGTGTTGATTTTAGGTTAGATATAATGATAGGGTTTGTTTTTTTTTTTTTTTTGGTTGGGTTGCTTGTCAAGCAGAACAGATAAAGTGAGAGAGATTCAAACCATTGGGCTATGGAGTCTGCAAAAGGTCTTGAAAAGTACTACAATAGGTCAAGGGTGCTTTATAGGAAAATTTTAACAGAGCCAAATGGATATTAATATCTTAGGTGAGTGAAATGAACATTAAATGGTGAATTTAGTAGGTTTAAAGGGGATTTGAGAACCCTTTAACATATACTATAACAAGAAAATTATTTTAAGAGCACTATGCATAAGAAATAATCAAAGGATAGGGTGCACCATAAAATTCTTTGACCTAGATTTATCAAGTAAACTTAAAAACAAATATCCAGCAAACCCTATCAATTTAACTAGCTTAAAATCAGAGAGAGCCCTCTCTGAGTCCAGGAAGGCTAGGTCCTAGGGCTCCAAATTTGCTTTGATGTTACCCTTGTTTAATTTGGTCTTTCCAATCTAAAAAATTATAGGGAGCTAACAGTTACTATCACTGGGACTTTATAATACATCACAATAATAAAAATTTGATAAAAGTAAACAGGTCACCGTGGGGTCCTTCAACCCTCGTCGTCTTTCTCGACGGGAGGCAAGGTCTCCCTCCATTGACACTGGGGGAGGATTCAAGTCTCGGTGAGACAATGCCTTCTCCGGAAGAGCAGTCTCCAGTGACAACCCCTAACTTTCATATAGCTCCATAACATACTGAGTTTCCATAGGATCCTTTTACAGAAGGAGTCGTACCTCCTTAAAATATTCCTCTCACTGACCCGTTGGGGCCATTGTTAGTTCAAGTTACACCAGACCAAGTTATTTCTTCGACTGCATCTACATCCATTTCACAATCGGTGCCCATGGGATCGATGCCATTGGCGACCAACTCTGGTCCACCACCATCTTGCTCACTAGTTGTTTGTTCTACGCTAATGATTGGAAATCACAGTAGCCAAGCTATATTCGGTCCCAGCACTCCATTCAGCACAACTGTTAGCGGACATTTGAACCCTTCGGGATCTTCTCCTATTGTGACTAATGTTAGAATATTATATAATACAGAGCAATGGAACACATAAAATATATGCGGAAACACAAACACAAGAAACACATAAAACTAGAGAGACATAGATGTATGTGGTTCACCCAGTTTGGGCTACGTCCACCCCGAACATCCTATCCTTCCTTTCTATTATCCAGCAAAATTAAGAGACACAACCTACAGTAGATCTTTTGTAATATCCTTTGTTCTCTCTCATAGTCTCCCTATCAGTTTCTCGCTCTGAGAATACACATACAATACACAGCCGCAATACAATACACTCATACAAGCAAGGGGTTGCCTTCTAGGGAAAAAAAAAACCTAAACTAAACATAACTTCTACCATTAGATCATCCGCCTAATGAACGGACCAGATTGACTAGAAATTACTATACTTTTACAAGGCAATTTTACATCTTTTTTTAGCTTTGGGGGCGCTGCCCCCGAAACCACCCGCCAGGGGGGGACTTCAAAAAGTCACAGCTACCCCCCCTGGACCCCCCAGGCAGTGTTTAATTACGGGCAGCATTGTCGTCCCATTAAGGTACAGGGGTCCAACGCTGTAAATAAACAAGATAATCAGGCTCCACAACCAACAATCTCCCACTTGGAGACTGATTGTAACAACTCCACCGCTGCTTCATTTGCTGAAAACCGACTCCTCTTTGGACATGGTTGTTTCTAATATTCATCTTCATCCTTGAAGACCAATTGAAACTGAGCATAATCTTAGTTTCTCCTTGGTTACAAATTTTGTTAGCATATCTACAGGATTCTGGCTAGTGTGTATATTTTCCAGCTTCAACTGTCCATCTTCCAGTACTGACCGTATGAAATGGTACTTGAGCTGTATGTGTTTAGTCCTGGAATGAAAAATTGAGTTCTTTGCAAGATGAATGGCACTTTGGCTATCACTGTATAACGTGCCCATATCATGCTTCTTACAAAATTCATCCATAAACCTTTGTAACCAAATCATTTCTTTACTAGCCTCTGTAGCAGCAACATACTCTACTTCTGTTGTTGAAAGTGCAACAACACTTCTAATTTTTGAAACCCAACTAACAGTTGTTCCACAGATAGTAAATACATATTATGTAGTGCTCCTCCTGTTATCTCTGTCACCTGCCATATCTACATCAACATATCCTTGTAGAGTAATGTTTGAACCACCAAAGCATAATGCTTTCTTTGTGGTACCTCTCAAATATCTGAGAATCCATTTCACTTCCATCCAATGTTCTTTTCCTGGATTGTTCATGTACCTGCTTACAACTCCCACTGCATGTGCAATATCAGGCCTTGTGTAGACCATTGCATACATTAAGCTTCCAACTGCTGATGCATATGCAAATTTAGACATATAGTACATTTCTTCTTGGGTCTTGGGGCACATCTCCTTACTAATTTTGAAATGGCTAGCAAAAGGTGTACTAACCGGTTTTG
The DNA here is from genome assembly GCA_034641835.2 of Pinus albicaulis. NCBI lineage: Eukaryota > Viridiplantae > Streptophyta > Pinopsida > Pinales > Pinaceae > Pinus > Pinus albicaulis. The sequence goes on along the minus strand of JAXQQM020084309.1, from coordinate 110,152 downwards.
AATTTTGCATATTAAATCTTTTCAACACCTTTTGTATGTACTCATACTGAGACAGTGTTAATTTGCAATTTTTTCTATCTCTAGTTTTTCTCATACCAAGGATTTGTTTTGTAGCTCCCAAATCCTTCATTGCAAAGGAATTTTCCAATTTTATTTTGAGCGCATTTATTTCCTGCATGTTAGACCCTGCAACAAGCATGTCATCTACATACAATAACAATATAATATAGCTTCCATCAATTTGATTTTTCAAATAAACACAATGATCAAAGTGACATCTAGTATAACCTTGTTCAGACATAAACCTATCAAATTTTAGATACCACTGCCTTGGAGCCTGTTTTAAGCCATACAAGCTCTTCTTTAACCTGCACACTAATTTTTCTTTCCCTTTGACCTCATATCCTTCTGGTTGCTCTGTATAGATCTCTTCCTCCAAATCTCCATGGAGAAATGTTGTCTTTACATCTAACTGTTCAAGATGTAAATCTTCCACTGCTACAAGACTTAAAATAGTTTTGATTGAATTCATTTTAACAACAGGAGAAAATATTTCATCAAAATCAATACCTTTCTTCTGTGCAAACCCCTTCACCACAAGTCTAGCTTTGTACCTCTGTTTTCCTCCATCTTCTTCCTTCAACTTGTAAACCCATTTATTCTACAATGTTGTTTTACCTACAGGAAACCTGACTAAGTCCCAACTCTGGTTATGTATTAAGGAGTCCATCTCCTCTCCCATGGCTAGCTCCCACTTCTTCCTGGTTTCAACCTACATTTCTTCTTCATAACATTTGGGTTCACCAGAATTAGTCAAAATAAATAATATAGTGAAGGAGAGTATCGTTCAGGGGGTCTACTTATCCTAGTAGATCTTATGACACCACTTTCAGGTGTTTGAGGTACATTTTGTTGTTGTGGTGGTTGTTGTTGTTGTGGCTGTTGATTATTATTATTTTCAGGCACCTTTACTTTTTCTGTGATCTCATCAAGGATTGTGTATTCTTTGTTTTCTTTTTCTTGTTTCTTTTCCTGCAACTGATTCTTATACAAGACCTTTTCATTGAACATTACATCTCTTCTCCTAATTATTTTGTGATTTTCATAATCATATAAGCGATAACCAAAATCATTAACACCATATCCAATAAAGGTACATTTCTTTGATTTTGCCTCAAGCTTTTTTCTATTTTATTTATTAATATGGAAAAATGCCTCACAGCCAAAAGGCTTTAAAAAAGAGTATTTTACCTTTTTACCTGTCCATGCTTCCTCTGGAATACCACTATCCAAGGAACTTGAAGGCCCTCTATTTATTAGATAAACAACAGTATCTACAGAATCTGCCCAAAATTGTAAAGGAAATCATGCATGCAATCTCATGCACCTTGCACACTCCATGATTGTTCTATTCATCCTTTCTAACACACCATTTTCTAGTGGTGTTCTTGGAACTATCTTCTCTTTGTGAATTCCATGCTCTTAATAGTACCTATCAAACTCTTTGCTGCAATATTCACCTCCATTGTCTGATCTGAGACACTTCAACTTCTTTCCTGTCTCAATCTCAACCAAAGCTTTCCATTTCCTGAAAGTATCAAATACATCAGATTTATTCTGAATACAATATATCCAAGTTTTTCTAGTTTCATCATCGATAAAAGTAACATAATAACAAGATCCACCGAAATATGATACCTGAGCAGGTTCCCATACATCAATATGCACAATCTCTAATTTTTCGCTCTTCTTTTCTTTCCCAACTCTAAGTAATATGACTCTCTTCTGTTTTCTATAAATACAATTCTCACAAAAATCCAAATCAACATTCTTCAAACCCAGCAACAAACTACTTGAGTGAAGAATCTTCATCCCCTTCTCACTCATGTGTCTGAGCCTATGATGCCATAATGTTGCATCTGCTCCTTTGGAAGTTAAAGCATTAACAAAGTTAGAAATACCATTGCATAAATACAATGTACCAACCTTTTCTCCCTTTTCTATTACCAGGGCTCCTTTGGCGACCTTCCAATTTTTATCTGTGAAAGTTGTCACACAACCTTCACCGCCTAACTGCCCTATTGAAATCATATTTTTCTTCAGATATGGAACATGCCTTACCTCCTTTAATATCCATTGGCTTCCATTCTATTGTTTTACAAGAACTTTACCCATTCCAACAATTTTACAAGGTTTATCATCACCCAAACGAACTTGTCCAAAATCTCCTTGAACATAGTCATGAAAATATTTCTTATTAGGTGTGGCATGGAATGAGGCCCCTGAATCTACCACCCAGGAATCAGTAACATTTTCGAAAGAAAGAATCAAAGCATCTATTAACACATCACCTGTCACATTTTCTTCATGATTTTTTTCTTGTTGTGCGTCTCCTTCTTTTCCCTTCCAAAATCTACAGTCTTTCTTCAGGTGTCCTTTCTTTCTGCATTTCTAGCACACTATCCCCGATCCGGACTTGGATCTGCCTTTCCTTGATTTATTGTGATATCTCGAGCTCTTCCCTCTTTCCTTTTTTCTTCCCCATGACTCTGTACTCAAAGCATTACCCAATGTCTCACCAAAGATTTTCCGTCGCATTTCCTCACTAAGGATAGCACTGACAACATCATCAAACTTTAAGGTACTAGATCTAGAGACAGAGTTACTAATGGCCATAACTAAACCATTCCAACTTTCTGGAAATGAGCACAAAAATAACAGAGCCCTAACTTCATCATCAAATTTTACCCCTATAGAACTTAACTAACTGGTAACTGTATTAAAATCATTCAAATGGTCTACAACAGAACCACCTTCCGACATCTTCATATTAAATAAATGTTTCATAAGAAATACCTTGTTTGAGGCCAAGGTTTTTTCATATGGTTTCTCCAACGCCTTAATCAAACCCTATGTTTTTGTTTCCTTCGAAATATTGAAGGGTACCGATGCTGTGAAGCACAACCGTATTGTTCCTAGTGCCTTTCTATCGAGAATCTCCCATTCTATGTTTGTCATAGTTGTCGGCTTCTTTGTTTTTTCGCTCAATGGTAGGTACATATATTTATGATACAGATAATCTTCCATCTGCATCTTCCACAGCGGGAAGTTTTGGTCATTAAATTTCTCGACCCTAAACTTACCATCTTCTGCCATTTCTCCCACTCGAACCAAGAACCCTTCTTTCCTGCGAGTTTATCAGCCAAATAGACCTTTGGTTCTGATACTAGTTGTTATAATATTATATATTATGGAGCAATGGAACACATAAAATATATGCATAAACACAAACACAAGAAACACATAAAACCATAGAGACACAGATATATGTGGTTCACCCAGTTTGGGCTACGTCCACCCCAAACAGCCATTCCTTCCTTTCTACTATCCAGCAAAATGAAGAGACACAAGCTGCGGCAAATCCACTGTAATATCATTTGTTCTCTCTCGCAGTATCCCTATCTATTTCTCGCTCTGAGAATACATATACAATACACAGCCGCAATACAATACCCTCATACAAGCGAGGGGTTGCCTTCTAGGGCAAAAAAATCCCTAAACTAAACGTAACTTCTACCATCAGATCATCTGCCTAATGAATGGCCCAGATTGACTAGAAATTACTATACTTTTACAAGGAAATTTTACATATGTTTTTAGCTTCGGGGGCACTGCCCCCAAAACCCCCTGTCGGGGGGACTCCATAAAGTCACAGCCACCCCCCTTGGACCCCCTAGGCAGCGTTTAATTATGGGCGGCATTTCCGCCCCATTAAGGTATAAGGGTCCAACACTGTGATACAAAATAAACAAGATAATCAGGCTCCACACCCAATAACTACGTCAAAACCCATGGTTTCCACTCCCGCTAGCAGGCCTACTTCAGTTCCTTTTAACAACCCTTTCGTTTGGAACCATTTTTTGAGTTAAAACCCCTTGGCTATCATGCCAGGGGGCAGTTTCACCAATACATATATGCTAGGGGGCACTTCAGTACCCCTACATTCATTAGGACAAACAGGACATCCATTTTTTAACGTTGTTCCTTTGAGTGGTCAAACTTCTGGTGTAGGGTCTATGCAGATGCTTAACTATGTGAATAGCAGTATGCCACTGGCTAACTCTATCGCATCCATATGGGCAAACCAACCCCAAAGTCAATTTGGGCAAGGGGGATACTATTACACTAGGGGAAACCAACAGTTTTCTCCCTAGTACAACATACCCTACGGACAAAAACCATACACCCTTACACCCCCACTTACTGGGAAATTTTATCAAAAAATTCCTACTTATCCCATTGGTAACACATTAATGGGCGTACCCTATGATCTGAATGGTTAGCCAATACTTCCTTGGCTAGATCTAAGGGAAAACACACAATTGTCATTCTTGGAAGCTCTAGACATCCCCAACCTCTACAAATTGACCAATGATCCCATCAGCCATAACCCACTCAGGCCTCCAGTACTGTACAAGATTCCATCTGACATCCCTAAATTTGGAGGGAAAAAAGGGGACAATATGGCTACACACATCACCACCTTTCATCTATGGTCTATTTCTAACTCCATGGTGGATGATAGTATCTGGCTTAGAATTTTCCCCTGCACTCTCACAGGAAACACTGCCAAATGGTACATTGAGTTACCATGTGGGCCGTCAATACTTTTGGTGCCTTAGCTACGAAATTTCTTAAGAATTTACAATTACCTATTCGATACGAAACTGGAACGGAAATCTTAACCTTGTTTCCACCCACATCTCTGATCACATTCATGAATGGAGACGTAGGTGGAGGCTCATCAAAGCGCCAATCCTAGATCATATTTTATCCAACTGGTTTTTTAAGTCACTCTTAGTACCCCTAGCTAAGGATGTTTTCTTGTCTGGTGTAGTCACGGAAGACAAATCCATCCGTCATGCACAGCATTTAGATATCATCTATTCGAAATCTGGCATGATGTATGACTTACTCCCCCATGCCCCTAGCAACCCAAATCCTCTCATTACTCAATTACCTGGAGTGCTCAGCGATGGCCTCATTTGTGCCACCTCTGACGTAGCCATAAAACAACTTATTGGGGAAACTTCCTATCCATCTTCGGCTGCCACCACCCCTAACCAATTGACTACTCTTCCTACCATTGAGGTAAACTCTGTGCAGTCTACAAAAAAACTTAACAGCAAGAACAAGAAAAATACCTCTCCTTCTGAAGAGTAGTCTAGTACTCAGAATAATCCCAATCATAAAAACACTGCTAAGAATGAAAAAGAAAAGGAGAAACCCATGATATTTCCTTGCATAATTTGTGCGAAGGACCAATTGACATAAAAATTTCCTCGACTGCAAGAATTCATAGATTTTATCATGAACAAGGACTCTGGAAGGACACATGTCATCCTTCACAATCCCTTCCCTATTCCACAGCAGCAACAGCAACACATGGTTGAAAGCCCACCACAACCACCGCAAAGGGGCAACGGTGGTACACATTCTTTCAGTGAAGGATCATCCGCCATTTATGGATTATAAAGTGTTTAACTCCATACCCAAGCTAAAATCTATGGAAATCCAGTCATTGAGGCTCAAGAACCTGGCACAAGTTCGAATCCATCGCCACCCAATGATTTTCATATCGAAAGGCCTGCTACTGACCCCGCGATTCATCCCCCCAAAGGGACACTTCAACGCACGAATCATAACACCTCTGCATGTGCTACCAAAAGCTACAACATTGTAGAATATTTGGCGCAAGCACCTTCAGCCATGTCTTCACTCGATGTATTGCAAACCTGCCTAGCGTAAATGAAATCTCTGCTTTCGGCCATTGGTGGAATCGACCCCCAGGATTCTACGTTAGCCATCTTCTACATGGAGAAATCCAAACCTCGCCTCTCACACCAGCTTGCTTTCTAGGTACAAGTTTTGTCAAAAGGGAGACCAATCCATTTCACTGTCATAGACGAAGGTGCTTCAACCTGTGTTATGTCAACTGCGTGTTGGCTCGCTTTGGGTTCTCCCACTTTGTTTCCACCATCGAATTCCCTTAAAGCTTTTGATGGCCACACTTTCCTCCCAACAGGATACCTTCCTATCTTTCTTATTTCACTTAGTGGGAAAAATATAACAGTGGACATAGAAGTCGTGGATCTTCATCTTGACTATAATCTGTTGCTAGGTCGCAGTTGGTCTTACGCAATGACTATCCTTGTCTCTTTGGTTTTCTGACTCACGCTTTTTCCATTGGTTGGGAAAATAGTTATTGTGGATCAGTTATCCTTTTTCACCACCGATTATTCCACATTTCCAAGTAGCATTGTACCCCTAGTAAGAGGTGTTCCTAACTCGTAAGTCAACGTCGGTACTGATATTTTGAAGGCATCCTCCCTGATGGGTTGTTTTCCTCTCCTGTTGCATGAGGTTCCACACATGATTGTAATGATATCCACCATTTCGGATGGCTCTATTGATCCATGGATCCTATTGGCGCCTTCAAAAATTGATTCCTACTGAGATCAGATGGCTATCAGTGGTTGAGTTGGCTTATCAAGCCATCCAAATAGCATCTAAACCCTCCAATTCTTTGATTTCAACCAATGGTGCCACCCTCTCACCCATCACAGTTCCTTATAAGGATCTCCTCGATGAAGTCCTTCCTACGGACAAAGCTATTCAATAGATCATGTCTCTAGAAGAACAACCTTGGGGAGAGTTCCATCATCGCGCTCTGATGTTTGATTCGGATGTGACCACTACTCAAATCCCATCTTTTGACCCACTGGAGATTTTTCCTTCTACTTACATGAATTCTCAAGCTATCGATATGGAAGGAAACATGGGAAATATTTCCAAGACTATGCTCATAGATATCTCCATAAAAACAGGTATCGTGGAAAATATTCAGATTGGAGCATATTGCAATCCCGAGGAAATTTCATGCTTCACATCTCTTTTTAAGGAATTCCGTGATGTTTTTGCTTGATCTTACGATGGAATTCTCGGCAAAGATCTGTCTATTGTTGATCATGAAATAAATATTTATGACAATGCCAAGCTTGTCCAGTATGTAGGTTTTAACCTTGAATAGAAATTATCTACACACAAATCTTATAACAGAAAATAAACAATAGCAAGAGCATAAAACATAAAACACAGAGATTTTCCCATGGATCCCAAATCAAGACGACCAGCTTGATTTTTCATTATATTCCTTTTAGTGTTACAACACATATATATACATGTCAAAGCATACATAAACCCCAATCCATTAACCCTCGATTAGAACATAACCGTAGTTCCCTTGACCGGATCTACAAAATACCAGGGGCCAAAAACCATCATCCCCCAAAACCATGTGCAAACTCATGCACAAAACATGGGTGGGTCCGCCTATGAGTGGGTCCGCACACCCAAAAAAAAAATTTCGGGGCGCTGCCGCCCCCCTTGCTGCGCCTGGTGCAACGTACAGCACGTGGGGCTAGTCGTGGAAAGAATATAACACATACCCAACATTCTCCCACTTGTTGTTTTCTTTCCGCAGGGGGCCATAGGAGAGCTTAGTTATTGGGCCAATTATTCAACACCCATTTCTCCCGATGGGCTTCCTTCCAGCCAGCAACTCCACGAAATCCCATGCCTCATTTTATGCAAGGATGCCATTTCATCAACCATGGCCTCCTTCCAAATTTTTCCATCCTCTGAATCTACTTCCTCCCTGACAATTGTGCGATCATCATCATTTATAGTTAAAGAAAAAATTGAATAGAAAGAAGATGGACTATACCTTTCTAGTTTCCTTCTTTCTCGATCTAATCTTCTCATAGCTAGAGTTTGTGGCTCTTCCTCTTCTGAGTCTTCTTCTGTTGTAGATTTTGATTCATCCTCCTTTAGCTCAAACTCTATCTTCTCAAGTTCATTTGGTAGGACTTCATGTGTAACAACATATTTCACCTCTCTAAACACCACATCTCGGTTGTACACAACCTTCCTTGTTTCTGGGTTCCAAATTCTGTAACCCTTTAAACCATCCTTATACCCAATAAAGATGCACCTTTCATATTTATTATCCAACTTGGTCCTTTTCTCCTTTGGAACATGTACATATACATCACATCCAAATACTCTTAGATGTGAAAGAGAGGGTTTCTTAGCAGTCCATACCTCATGTGGAGTCTTATCCTCCAATGCTGATGAAGGTGATCTGTAAACTAAGTAACATGCAGTCTCCACTGCCTCTGCCCAGAATTCTTGTCCTAACCCGGTACCACTAAGCATGCTTCTTGCCTTTTCCATCAGCGTTCTGTTCATTCTTTCTACAACTCCATTTTGCTGAGGTGTGTATGGAGTAGTCTTCTCCTGTGCTATACCACACTTCTTACATAACTCCTCAAATTACTTCTTGCAGAACTCCCCACCATTATCTGTCCTCAATGCCTTTATCTTCTTCTCTGTCTGGTTTTCCACCAGAGCCTTAAATTCTTTAAATTTGTCAAAGACTTTATATTTCTTCCTCAAGAAATATATCCATGTATTCCTTGAGAGCTCATCTATGAATGAAACATAGTACACAGATTTTCCCAGTGATGGAACTGACACATGTCCAAACACATCACTGTGCACAAGTTCTAATATCTTGTTCGCCCTCTTAGCACCAGAAGGAAAACTCACCCGATTCTGCTTCCCATATACACAATGTTCACAGAAATAGAAATCGAGAGAGAAATTAGACATACCTTCTACCATACCATTTCTATGCAGTATCTGAAGCCTTTTCTCTCCAATATGTCCAAGCCTTTGATGCCATAGCATGGTCTTTTCTCTAGAGACAGCTAGCCTTTCCGCTCCACTTTCAAGAACCACAAACTGTTACACCCATCAATAACAATGCTACCTTGTAGTTTGTACAAAGTTCCATTCTGAACTCCCCTCATTAATACCAGTGCTCCTCGAACCATCTTGCAGGCATATTTCTCGAACACTATTTTTACACCTGCATCATCCATCTTGCTTATAGAAATTAGATTTTTGGCCAATGCAGGAATATGCAGAACACCAGGAAATGTTCTAATCCTTCCATATTGTAACTTCAACTTGACTTTTCCACGTCCAATGATTCTAGCCTTCCTATCATCCCCTAGGAACACATTGCCTCCATCATATTTCTCATACTCGCAAAACCACTCCCTATGGGGAGTGAAGTGAAAGGATGCACCCGAGTCAATCAACCATGACTCATGATCTACATTTGTATTTGAAGAAGAAGCCAAATACACATCCCCACCTTCATCCGAGGTGATTTTTGCCTCTGCAGAAGGAGCATCATCAGATCCCTTTCCTTTCTCAGGAGCTTTAGATCTGCAGTCCTTTTTGTAGTGTCCTTCCTTTCTGCATTTCCAGCACACCTTTATAAACTTTCCAGGAGATTTAGATCTCCCTCTAGATTTAGATCTCCCACTCAAAACCTTATTCTTGTTTCTATTTTGGGACCTTCCTCGTACAGATAAGGAATCTCCATTTTGACCCTCCATATTTCTCCGTCTCATTTCCTCCGACATCAAGGCTGAGACAATGTCATCAAAATTCAAGGTAGTTGTATTGCTACCTATTGCAATAACCAAACTGTCCCACGAGTCTGGTAGAGAACACAACAAACTAATTCACTTATCTTCAACTGAGATTTTAATATCAACATATGACAGCTGACATACCACAATATTGAAGGCGTTCATATGCTCTGTCACCGATTCTCCATCCTTCATCCTCAGGTTATACAGCTTTTTCCGCAGGAACAAATTATTCACCAAAGACTTAGATTGGTACAAAGTCCCAAGTTTTTCCCACAAATTCTTCATCGTAGCTTCCCTAGATACATTCAACAATACTGAATCTGAGACACACAACCATATTGTGCTCTTAGCCTTCTGATCTAGTTTCTTCCAGTCTTCATCTAACATTTTCGTTGGTTTAGTACCTAGATCTACCGCGATCCACTGATCTTTATCCACCAGCAGATCCTCCATCTTGAGCTTCCATAACTCAAAACTCTGACCATTAAATTTCTCAATCTCTATCTTTCTGCCACTCACCATCTTCTTCCACCGCAAGAATCGATCCCGCAGATCTCCCACTGAACAGGGTCTACCTCAGGCCCGAGCAAAAAACCGTCAGCAGCAAAGGCGTCCCCTTGAAGCCGAAACAGCTCTGATACCAAATGTAGGTTTTAACCCTGAAAAAAAATTATCTACGCACAAATCTTATAATAGAAAATAAACAATAACAAGAGCATAAAACATAAAACACAGAGATTTTCCACTGGATCCCAAATCGGGACGACCAGCTTGATTTTTCATTATATTCCTTTTAGTGTTACAACACATATATATACATGCTGAAGCATACATAAACCCCAATCCATTAACCCTGGATTAGAACATAATCGTAGTTCCCTTGACCAGATCTACAAAATACCAGGGGCCGAAAACCGTCGTCCTCCAAAACCATGTGCAAACTCATGCACAAAACATGGGTGGGTCCGCCTATGAGTGGGTCCGCACACCCAAAAAAAAAAAATTGGGGCGCTGCCCTGGACCCTGACAGGGGGGGCTGCCACTGCCCCTGTGACCCCCCTGACGCGCCCGACGCAACGTATATCGCGTGGGGCTAGTCGTGGAAATAATATAACACATACCCAACACAGCAAAGGCTCGAACTTGTCCACCCTTGCAAAGAAGCTACCATCAAGACTGAAGTCGAAAAAATCTTACACGTTGGTTTCATCTATGTTGTTCCTCTAACAGAATGGGTTTCCAATCCAGTTACCGTGTATAAAAAACAAGGCACCATCCGGGTATTGTTTGATTATCATGATCTGAACACCGCTTGTCCAAAATAAAATTATCCTACTCTGTGTATAGATCAGATTCTCGACGATTGTGCCAGATGTGAATCTTTCTCCTTTATGGATGGCTTCTCGGGATACAACCAGATAGAAATTAAAAAAAATGACCATCATAAAACCGCCTTCATCTATTCTTGGGGCACATTTTCATATGATAAGCTCCCATTCGGTCTGAAGAATGCAGGAGAAAATTTTCAAAGGGATATGGACTATGCATTTCACGATATTAGACACATTGTACAAGCTTACTTGGATGACCTTCCAACTCACTCCAAGAAGCGAGCCCATCACCTTACGCATCTTAAATAAATCTTCGCTCAATGTAGGTTCTAAAACATACGTCTGAATCCACATAAGTGTGTATTTTTTGTCGTGTCTGGACGTCTTCTTGGCTTCATTGTTTCCAAGCACGGGTTAGGGTTGATCCCGATAAGGTTAAGGCAATCATTGAATTACCTACACCACAATCCATTCTGCAACTCCAACATTTGCAAGGGAAGGAAAACGTCTTACATCGTTTCATAGTAAACTATGCCGAAATGACGAAAGGCTTTATGCACTTGCTTAAGAAATGGATACCGTATATGTGGTATGATTAGACTCAACTATCGTTTGATGCTCTGAAACGAGCACTCGTTTCTGCCCCACTTCTTAATGCCCCTAATTATTCGACGACTTTCTCCTCTACCTGGCAGCCTCACCATCCTCGCTAGGAATGGTTTTGGTTCAAGTTCATGACAATGATAGTGATCATTTGATATATTGTTTGTCAAAAGTTCTCATTGGACCTGAACTATGATATTCACATGTGTAGAAACTATCTCTTATGGTGGTCTTCATTTTCACCCGCCTCCAACACTATATATTGCTGCGGAAGACTACTGTAATTGCTTTGGAGAATCCCATGTGACACATCTTGTCTCGTCAAATCATTGGAGGAAAATATTCCAATTGGATTGTAATCCTCCAACATTTTGATTTTTTTTTCACTGCTGCCAAAGCAAAGAAATCTCTAGTCTTCGCTGAATTACTGTCGGACCTTCTAAGAATTGACCCAGAAGATGTAGCTCATGATCCATTTCCTGATGAAACTGTCTATCTGGTTGATTCTTATGATCCTTGGTATGGAGACATCCTGGTCTACCTCCAAACTCAACGATTCCACCCAAATCTCATGTTAGACGACCGTCATCGTATTCATCACCAAGCGAAACACTACCTCATGTTGAACGATACTCTATATCGTTGTGGTGTCGATACTATTATTCTACGTCATCTCACTCTTAATGAAGCGGAACACGTTTTAAATGACTATCACATGGGGGTGTGCGTCAGTCATCTTTCTGGCATAAATACTGCCCATAAAATCTTATGTGCAGGATACTACTAGCCCACTTTTTTTAAAGATTGCATCACAGTGGTCTAGAAGTGCCATCTGTGTCAGATTTTCACAAAGAAAATGCACACCCATCCCACCCCTCTTCATCCAGTTATATTCGTTGGTCCTTTCTGTAAATGGGGAATAGACTTCGTTACATGCAATCGCACTTCTTTGGACGGACACAACTACATTGTAGTTGTGGTCGACTACTTCACAAAATGGGCAGAAGCCATTCCCACTTTTAAGGCCAATGGAGAAACCATCGCTCTAGTCCTGTTCAATCAGGTCATCTGCCATTTCGATGTACCCCTCTCAATAATCACAGATCATGGGTCACATTTTCATAACCATATGATCACAAAGTTAACTTCCATGCTAGGTTTTCGACGAGATCAATATTCATCCTATTATCCGCAAGTGAATGGTCAAGTCGAAGTCAGCAACCATAAAACCACGTGGCATCGTAATTTATACTCCACATTATGGGCATACCGAACGTCAGTAAAAACTGCTATAGGCTTCACTCCATTCTAACTAGCATTCGATCTATAAATAGTACTTCCAATAGAGTATGAGATCCCATCACTCAAGCTAGTTGTTGAAATCCTACCCGGTACCACTGCCAAAGAAGAGCGCTTGCTCTCGCTCGATCAATTGGAAGAAACTTGTCGAGATGCCACACTAGCACTCGAAGCTCAAAAATGTTGAGTAAAGGCTCAATATGAAAAAAAATTCAAGCCTTGTTCTTTCTAGGAATGTGATCTCGTTCCATTATACGATCAGAGACACGACCTCTTGGGGGAAGGAAAAATTCAACCATTATGGCTTGGTCCTTATGTCATCATGAAATTCCTTTCAAAAGGAGCTTATGAACTTCAAGACTATAATGGTATTCCACTCGCTGAGCCCTGCAACGGGCTCTATCTAAAGAAGTATTTCACCTAGTGTTCCACTGGGCATATGCTTTGTAATTTTATGTATATCAGTTTTGTAATTGTTTGGTTTGTCTAGATATTTTTGGTTTTTGAGTATTTTTCTCATGAAAACTCTCTTATTTTACACAGATGTCTTTGTCATCCTTACCATACGTTGGATATGCAGATGGTTCCAGTCGTCATACTTAGCACATTGCATTAGCTGCTTAGGTCCTCTACACACCTGAGTCGGAGCTACTTGGTTCTGGGGGAATCTTCCTGGGTAATGCCACCAACAATATTGTTGAGTACATGTCGGTGATACAACTCCTAACGGAAGCTTCATATTGCAACATCTCCAATCTGGTGGTCAGGTTAGATTTCCAGCTCGTCATTATACATTTAAACAATTGTTATCACGTCTGTCATCCAGTCTTACTATGTTATTACTTAAGGGTACGAATTCTAGAACGTCAATTTCAAATCATCACGTTTGAGCACATTCCTAAAGAATATAATGCATTAGCTGATTCATTGACGAACTATGTGTTATATTGGCATTTGTCGCATTTATTATAGAAAGATTCATGCATGAGTGTATATTTTTTCACCATACAAAATACATAAAAAATAAAAACACAAAAATAAAAATCCCCAAAATATGTATATGTGTGTGTGTGTGTGTGTGTGTGTGTCATGTCCATTCAAGTTACATCAAAAAAATTCCCAAAACTTGGGTGTTTCACAAAAAAATGTCTCTACTAAACCTCGCTCTGATATTTATACATCTATCCACTATTCCTCCTGACCCTGCTACTCATGGTAGCAGATAACTGCGCTGGCTAACCTCCTAAGAGGCACCAAGAACCTCTCTGGCACACCCACTGTGTGTTTTTGTAGGTGAAATGGGATCCCCCTCATGGGAAGATGCAACACGCCCATGCTTAATCCCTCGAGGTTCCTAGCAAGCTCATGCAAACTGTGTGCATCATCACCCTCTTTGGCAGCTGTTGCAGCCTCTGATACTGTACCAGCCCTAGGTAGTTGCATTCCTCGCCTTGAATAGCGAGGGGCTCTGGCTGGATGGACAGGTGCCACATCTATGTGAATCAATAAGCTTCATTTCAAAACATTTTCACCCATTAAACAAAAAAGTTGCATAAACATTCAAAAGATAAAAAAATACTTCAACACCGATCACGTTCCTTCTTACCATCTGGACCCCACCGAGTTCCTGGTGGCAGTATCAATTCTGGATCTCCTGTGTAGTTCATCCCTGCATAGGGATAATCTTCAATCATCAGGATCTGGCCATCTTGCCACTCAAAGAATGCATCATCAAAACAGTGATAGATTGGACCCTCTTGAGTCTGCGACATCAAATCTTACCAACGAGCCTGTCTTGGCTCTTGCGGTCCCAATGCATCCGTGATCATCCTTGGCCTGATTGTGGGCACCCGATCTAGTATGAAGGACACAATCAGTGTGCCATACCCAAACTCTTGTTGGGTTCAGGTCTTATATGTCGTTAGTTCTTCTCGAACCCGGCGACAACACCTTCGCACCAGTCGAAAACCTGAGGCTGCATGCAATCCAGTGGAAACAATAATTGGCCCTTGGTGGCCACATACTAACTCTTGGCTCCTGCCAAACGAACTATCATCCACAAGAGAGACCTCATTGGTCTTGAGACCACCCGTGCTATAGGCACCTGGTTACTTACCACCACGGTATTTTTTATGTAGTGAGTTCGTATCAGGTCCGCAGTAGTGCGGGGATCAGACTTGGAACCTGTTAGATTGGGCCTCGATCCTCTGCATGACAGGCCAGTCAAGTAGTATATGTCATCTTTCTCGATCAAGATTTCATTACCCCTGATATGAAATACATGTTGTTGATCATCCCACTGTTGGATGATCCATCTCAGAATGTCTTCTTTCCTTCTCATCAGCTCTAAACGATCATACTTCAGTAATCTGCATCTGCGGAGAACCAGCAAAGTAGCAGCATCGGTGACCATTTCATGTTCTTCTCATTTATGCTCTCTTTCGCGCCAAATACTCATGGTAAATTGATTCACACCTACACAAGAAATATTTCCAATGGATTAGTTTTAGGTTGAAAGACTCTGGGATTGAAAAAAACAAGTTTACAAAATTTTTATACCAGTTAATGCGGGCCCTAATGCAAAGCAGAGCGTGCTAACGCACTATCCCTTAACGGGCAGTGCGTTTAATGCAGCCCTGACATTGGGCACCTACGTTAGCCACTCAAAAATTTTAGGGCCTACTAAAGACCAAATTTTTAGCCAGTAAAAACAACTAAAATGACAATGGAAAGCTAGATAAAGGTTCAAGCTCTTACCTAGATCTCATGGAATCAAAAACCGTTGACTGGTTCGTCCACAATCGACAATAGAAGTTTCACCTATTTTTCACTCTAGAGCTCTATCACAGCACTCAAAACAGTGAAAATGAAGGTATGTTTCCTTCTTATAGAAATTCTGGAGGTATGACTCACTCATCTAGTCTGTTAAATTTGCTAAATTCCTGCTATATTTTTTCACAACTATTGGTTTTTAGACGTCATTTATGCTTTGATGTGTTGTTAGTGTTCATGTACAGATTTGACTGTGTTCAACCCGGTGGCGAGCTTTCTTTTTAGGGACTTTTTCTAGCTCATAAAACTGAAAAAACCCCAAGTTGCCTTTGTCGGGCTCGTTAAAATACTACGATGAAGAAATATGAGCCATTATTTTCCATCTTTTTCTAACTCGTTAAAAAATAAAAAAGTAACCCATTTTTTCTCTATTGGACTCGTTAAAAATTCACAGAGAGCATCGAGTTTGTCTTCGTCGGACTTGTTAAAATTTCTCGAAGAATATTGAGTTTACTTCGTCTCCTCGTACTCATAACAAAATGAGGTAGATGTCCATTGAACATAGGTTTATCACTTTATCCAGATTCAATGGACTAACTTACGAAAAATGAACTATCTCTGGCTTACTATTCTCCCTTCGTCGTGCCCAGTAATCAAACATGACAAAGGTACCCCCCGGAGTTGTATTTTATGATGTTTTTCAAACTCTTTAAATATGAAAAGATCACCGATTTTACCCATCTGGACTCATTAAACTTAATCAGATGGGGAAAATTTTGGACAAAGTGGATACTTATTCTGTTATATTCTAAAGGTCAATTTGGCAACACAAATCTTGAACATGGCACTTCCCATAAAACTCAGTCTCAATTAGCTGAACCCTACCATCTATGATTTTAGCCTTCATATGCCAATGCCCCTACATTGGTGAATCCTGACACTCTTTGGTGTTCATTAAGCCTATGCTGCCTGGTACCTTGTTACTATGCCTTCTATTGTTCAAGCGGATCCCACTATCTACTTCTCCTTGTATCAGCCAAGCCATCATATACCAGAAATCATTTTTCGTCAGTTACTCCCATTTGTTCTTGACTATCTCCAAAAAAAAATCATATTTTTCTGTTTCGTGTCGACTGATGTAGGACGCCTCAGTGCCTACCTTTCGACATATCTATTCCTATCGACTTCAACATCTTATCTAGGAATTTGATCTAGAAACACACCAGTACCCGGGTACTTGTATACATCAGTGCCAGGTCACCTTGTGTTTGGTTGGGGGTTCTCATTATTGGCTCCCAATCGAATTATTCTATAAGTGTTCGACATCAACTCCTTTTATTCACACTCGCTATATTGTACTGTGCAAATTGGGACCATCATCCTTATCAGTGGCCACACTCACGTCTATTAACATTTTTTGTTATTGACTGGTAATCAGACTATTTCCTGCATGTTCAACTACAACTCCTTCATTCACATGTGTAGAAATATGCAGTTTATTGAAGCGGCTACCAAGACCTTGGGTTGATTCTTACATCATTTCAACTTTTTTTCCTCTCCCAAGCTGCAATATTGTTTTCAGAGACAGCTTTTCAGTTTGATCCTGTCATGACAAAAGCTTCCACATTGTGCTTATCGGTGGACACACTAGTCATATCTTTATTTTATAGAAATCATTTTGATATAGCTACTGCGCATGGGAATTCCCGACTCAAGACAGATACTATATTTTTTACATATGTTATTGTTTTAGGTTTTCCTCGGTCCTCCAAATCCTCTCGTTTTACTACATTTATTATAAAGTATTTCGTCCATCGTCTTCGCCTCTAACCTCACACTTTAGGGGGCATATGTTACAGGAAAAATGACCTCATCATCAGCTCAGAGGAGAAGGTAACATGGAAGGAATAAAATGACCCAGACAAGACCCATTTTTTCCAAGGTAATGCACCCTAAGAATAGCTAGGAAGAGTTATAATGCACCCTATCCATGCAAAAGAAGCATTAATGCCTAGGGTAACACTCTGTCTTGCCCAAGGGGCAGCATTATCCGTGTTTGAATGAAGGAAAATATCTTGCGAAAACTGACTAGCATTTCCATCTTTTCCTCAGAAAGAGTCAATTCAAAACTAGAAACTAATGGCACAAACCTTTTATTAGACATTTCCAAACACAACTGAACTCATATGGAAGGTAAAAGCAAAGAAAATCTAGGACACATCTAAATCTTTCCTGATTTGAACTAGTTGAAAGAGTTGGCAAGGTTTGTCCTCTCCATTTCCTATAATTTGGAGGTGTGCTCTCTTGGTCTATGGTCGAAGGTTTGATTATATGTGGAGTAGAATTCATTGTTGTAGTATGAGGCTTGAAGATCGGCGAGGTTCATTGAGGACTCTCATCCTTGAGCATCATCACACTTTGAGATATAGAAAGAGAGAGGAATTGGAAGAATGAGGAGGGCTTGGTACAACTGACGGTTGTAATCCTCCTTTTCATAAATCAATAGAACTGTATTTGTTTTATCTATTCAATGCATCAGTGTCACATTTTTTGTTCATTTTTCTATGTAGCATGATATGAATGGCTTAGATCTGCATAGTTTAATTTCAATTATATACTAGTTTAATTGTTAAAAATATATAATGTTGAGAGGATTACATGGGTGATTTGATTGGTTGCAAGATATGGATTTGGAGCCGGTGAGGAAGGACTTCTACCCCGCCCCTTAGCGCTCTCCATAGGATTTGTCGTCCACAAAGAGGTAATCATTCTAAATCTTTCTTTGTCAATTATATATTAGTATGAACATGTATGCAATACCTTTGGAACTTTACAGCTAATCTTACAGTCTGTCTGAGGCACCGGAAATCCTTGAGAGGGATATTCAATAACCACCACCCAAGCATATTGCCCTATAGCATAAATTCAGATAAATTTTATGTTGATCTTGATTATCATTTTTTCTTTTCGGTTCACCACGATATGTATTGAAAATTCCTAGAATGCAAGTAGAATGATAAGCATTCGTTTCGAATTGATTTCTGACAATGAAAACCTAGCTACAAGGGATAGAGAAATCAGATTGTATGCAATCAACAATAAGCACATCTAAATGAAATTTTTTTCTAAAATATTCCTTAAGCAACACTCTCAATCCCTATCTGCAAATGCATGCTTTTCTTTTCAATTTCCTTTAATTGTGAATGAACGAAAAAGAAACCAATGCACAAAAAATCACTCAAAAATTTCAAGAGAAACGAAGATTGAAACAAGAATTCCTATTTTCGAAAATAATGAATTGATCAAATGTAAAATTAACTTTAGAACTATTTGACAATAACAAAGAAAACACACAGAAACATTGATCAAAAAAATCCAAAGTGAGGCAAGAAGGGTAGAGGAAAACTGGTCTCTAGAGGGAATCAATCACTCAAAATTTCAGTAAGAAAACACTGACATGAATTAGAAAAAGACAAAATAGATAGATTTTGGTTGGTCATGGGGGAAATGCACCCCTAAGTGGGAGACAATGTGTTGCAAAGCACTGTCCCTAAGCCAACAGTGCTATGCAGAGCACTGTGTCAAGACCAACGGTGCGTTGATGCTGGAGGACTCTTTGAAAAACCAATCAAACACACCAATTTTTCTAAGACACATTCAAATGACTTGAAATAAGCAGTTAAAGTCTACTAGATGTTGATGGACAAGGATAAAACCACCAAGGATGATCTATCGATCCCCGGCAGAGTCACCAAATTATTTTATGGAAATAGAAACCTATGGATAAGTATGATTTCCCTAAGTGTGGTGGTTCACTTAGAACAACAGAAAGAAAGATATCTGACCTTTTCCTTAAAATGAAAAGATAAAGGGAGAGAAACCTACTTGCAATCTTCTCTCTTTCCCTCGCCTCCCTTCACCGCTTTCATCACTCTCAATCTAACTTAACTCGCTTGATTGATACCTGCCATGGAAAACAGAAGACAGAAAAAAACATAAAGGCAATACGATCTATTCAATTTAAACAAATTGAATTGATTAAACTCATTAATACACATATAACTTCATTGACACGTGCGTTAGGAAAGGAGAAAATGTATTTATTATGAAGTAGAAGGAAGATTACAACTAGTAATCGATTCCTTGTCAATCATCTAGCTTGAGTCCCATCCTCGTCACATCCAGCATCAACAATCCAACAGCATCATAGTACATGCACAATACCTCCAAGAGTTGTGATCTCACTAGCATAACTCTACTTAACACAAATTCTTTCTCTCTTATGCGCTATGTTTAGTGATCTATTTATAAGTAGATGAAGGTAGTTTGACATAAATGAATCATTGAATGGCTTTCCTAAAAATGGATGAAGAGGTTTCCTTATTCATGGGAATAGGAGGATAAGAGGCTTAATGACTTCATGGGTTCCAAATTCGAGGCTATCAGATGAGGTGAAAGCTGGAACAACTTCTAGAAGTCACCAGAGGCTGGGAAGACTCCCTAAATCCAATGAAAAATTTGCTCCTAGTCGACCAACGCACTCTAAAGTGGGCCTAGATCCTCTAAAACACAGCCTTGTATGGGAGTAGATGCTCTGAAAAGCAGTTACATCTGTCTAGGGGTGCGTTGATGGCTCAATGGGGCACTTCAACTGGCATCTAAGTAGTGAAAATTTCATGAATGAATACCACCAATGGAGTTACTTGTTTAGGGCATATAGAAACTAATTTAGAGTATGATAAAGCCTAATTATTATTGATCTTTGTTTTGGGATGATACCCAAATTGACCTGTAACACTCCCTACGGTTTTACTCAAATTTCGAGTGGGAGAACTTGTTGGATGCTTAATTGAACTCCTCATCCAAGGAGTACCCATGTTGTATACTTTTGATGGACCTTGCTAAATAAAAAATGAAAAATACATGAAAACGTGATTGCAATCACGTTTTTTCATGTATTTCTCATTTTTTGTGTAGCAAGGTCCATCAAAAGTATGCAACATGGATACTTCTTGGATGAGGAATTAAATTTTGCATCATGCGAGTGATCCCGCTCGAAATTTTATTAAAACAATAGGGAGATAAGTTTAAAATATGAGTTGAAAAAATAGTTTTTTCTTTTTTCCATCTAAAACTTGATAATCTAATATAATATTATTTTATTATTTCCACTATTATTTTATAATATTCCTTAAGAGACCCCTTTTAGACCTCGAAATTTCTCTAATGTCTACCTTGTCGACATGTCCCAACACTTGTATCACAACCAAAACTATGTGTGCCCTTTTATTTCCTCCAAGATGAGCCTTGCGGTATGATGTCTCATGTGGGGTCCTCCTTCTCTTCTCTCATTGGTCGCCACTTGTGCATTGTTACAACTACCACTTCATCCTTGTGCCTACTGAGCTTGTTGCTTCTACATATGCCCCTTTTACAACTTCTAGGGTCACATCTACATGATGACATCATACTTGTGTCATTACTGCCACATGGTGCCTTTGGAGTGATTACATGTGTCACTCATATTTGGCCCATTATTCCACCCAAAAATGTTGATTTTTTTCCTACATCATGGTGATGTCATCGCTAGTCAATAGAATGCTTCCATTTTCTTACCAGGAGGAGACATAAAATGGTATCAGACCTTGTGTTTTACGATGAAATCCTTTGTGATTAAAATCTTTTGGTGAAAATCACATCAAAGTAAATTTGGTCGACGCATTTCAAACCAGCCAGTGTGGTTCATCATCAGGACAAGATAAAAAATCTGATCAGGTAACCCATTTAAATAGACAGTAAAGCTCCAACTAGCCATTGTAAAATAATGACTAGTTTGACTAAAATAGGAAATAAAATCAAAATAATAATAATTTATTTATTTTTTAAAGAATAAATTTAATGTTGAATGTTTATAGTTTGAATTTTATATATTTTGATTTATTTTTAATAAAAATAATAATTATTTAATATATTTTTGAAGAAAAAATAAATGTTTACTATTTATATATATTTATTTTCTATTTTTATTTGTTTTTATTTTTATTTCTATTTATTTATTTTTATCGAATAAATTAAATGTTAAAAAATAAATAAATAAATAATATTTATAGTTTGAATTTTATATATTTATTCTATTTTTAATAATTATATGTTATGTAATTCAATTCTCATCAAAATAGTTATCTTATTTGATAGGTAATTCTATTTAACTTATTGGAAATATTTACAAAGTTTGCAAAAATAAATAAATAATAAAAATAAAAATAAAAATAAATAAATAAAATAAAAAATAAAAACTAAAATTTTAATAAATAAATAAATAAATTAGGATTGAAGGGCAGGAATCCAGCATCTGCTAACAATCCACCCATCCTCCCTGTTGAGGTTAACTGGTCTCTTTTCGATTTCCAAGGTTTCTCTCAACTAACGGTGGTAGAAATGGTCAATCCTCGCAATAACCTCAGCATCTTCAACGCAAATGTGATGATTTGTCTTCTCAGCATCCTCTACTAGGGCAGAGGAGCATGATCTATTATTCTTAAGGTCAACGACATGTTCATGAATTCTTTGACTAATTGATCGACCAGTTTCACCAACGTAAGGGGTCTCACAAGAGCACGGAATCAAGTAAACACCCTTACCATCCTTAGGGAAAATCGGGTCCTTAACCGATCTAAGCGAACTCTGAATGGTGTAGGAGGGCTTGAAGGTTGAGCAAACATAATTTTTTTCTCAACCTTCAAGCCCTCTCGCACCATTCAGAGTTCGCTTAAATCGGTTAAGGACCCGATTTTCCCTAAGGATGGTAAGGGTGTTTACTTGATTCGGTGCTCTTGTGGGGTATGTTTGCTCAACCTTCAAGCCCTCCCACACCATTCAGAGTTCGCTTAGATCGGTTAAGGACCCGATTTTCCCTAAGGATGGTCAGGGTGTTTACTTGATTCCATGCTCTTGTGGGACCCCTTACATTGGTGAAACTAGTTGATCAATTAGTCAAATAATTCATGAACATGTCACTGACCTTAAGCATAACATATCACTCTCCTCTGCCCTAGCAGAGAATTGCTGAGAAGACAAATCATCACATTTGCATTGAAGCCCTGGAAATCGAAAAGAGGCCGGTTAACCTCAACAGGGATGATGGGCAGATTGTTAGCAGATGCTGGATTCCTGCGAAAACCCCTGGAAATCGAAAAGAGGTCAGTTAACCTCAACAGGGATGATGAGTGGATTGTTAGTAGATGTTGGATTCCTGCCCTTCATTCCTAATTTATTTATTTTTATTTATTTATTTATTAAAATTTTAGCTTTTTTTTTTTTTAATATATTTATTTATTTTTATTTATTTCTTTATTTATTTATTTATTTCTATTATTTTTATTTTTATTATTATTTTTTTGTTTTTTTTTTTTTTGCTAACTTTGTAAATATTTCCAATAAGTTAAATAGAATTACCTATCAAATAAGATAACTATTTTGATGAGATTTGAATTACATAACATATAATTATTAAAAATAGAATAAATATATAAAATTCAAACTATAAATATTATTTATTTATTATTTTTATTTATTTATTAACATTTAATTTAGATATCATTTTTGGGATTCAACTACGCTAAGTAAGTCATTCATGTATGACCATTTTCATGAGAGGTAGTCGTAGCTGACTAATTTCTCATGATTTTTGAATAGTCCACTTAGCACTCATTGCATCAGGTGATGCTCACAGGGGTGAAGAAATGGGATTGAAACTAGTGAAATGAATCACATAGCGTCAATCATCACTTCCGGGGCTTGCACTCGGTGACCAGAACTTCCTGGGAGGTCACCCATCCCAGAACTCCTCTGGCTCAAGCGCGCTTAACTGTGGAGTTTTTCCCCACAATCAAGCAAATGGGGTAGCAAGCTAAGTGGGCTTGATTGTGGGGAAAAAATCCACAGTTAAGCGCGCTTGAGCCAAAGGAGTTCTGGGATGGGTGACCTCCCGGGAAGTTCTGGTTACCAGGTGCAAGCCCCAGAAGTGATGATTAACGCTATGTGATTCATTTCACTAGTTTCAATCCCATTTCTTCACCCCTGTGAGCATCACCCGATCCAATGAATGCTAAGTGGACTATTCAAAAATCATGAGAAATTAGTCAATTACAACTACCTCTCATGAAAATGGCCATACATGAATGACTTACTTAACGCAGTTGAATCCCAAAAATGATATCTAACATTTAATTTATTCGATAAAAATAAATAAATAGAAATAAAAATAAAAACAAATAAAATAATTATTATTCTAAAAATAAAAATAGAAAATAAATAAATATATATATATAGTAAACATTTAATTTTTTCTTCAAAAATATTTTAAATAATTATCATTTTTATTAAAAATATATAAAATTCAAATTATAAACATTGAACATTAAATTTGTTCTTTAAAAAATAAATAAATTATTATTATTTTGGTTTTATTTCCTATTTTAGTCAAACTAACCATTATTTTACAAACGGAAAGTTGGAGCTTTACTGTCTATTTAAATGGGTTACCTGATCATATTTTTCATCTTGTCCTGATGATGAACCACACTGGCTGGTTCGAAATGTGTCAACCAAATTTACTTTGATGTGATTTTCACCGAAAGATTTTAATCACAATTTATGGATCACAGAAGAAAAATTCCTAATGATGAAATCCTTTGCTAATTTTTTATAGGGCTCCTAGCCATTACCTTAATTTTTATTTGTTTCCATCCCGACCCTTCATCTTTGTGTCCGTTTAAAAAATTATGGGGTACACTTTTAGGTATGATGTCATCCCTAGCTTGCATCATCCCTGTGGTTCCCTTTTCACTCCCCTTTGAACCTTCAGGGGAAGAGTCTAGGGGCTTAGCTGTCAAGTGGGACCTCCCATTTGCAAATCAAAAAGCTCTCTATCTTTTCTCTATTTGTCCACATCTGTCTAGTCCTTCACTTAGTTACTCCGCTATAAACCTCTGCCACATTTCGAAAAAATGCCATACGAATCATGCTCCAAAGAGTCCTGCAACCACTTTTGGCTCTTCTCATTTGACTTTTATGGCACCTACATTTGAGTGGAAATGACTCCTAGTACAAGAGGCCATTTGCAGACTTCAATATGTCATTCAAAATATCATTTTGATAACTATCCAACTATGCCATCTGTTATCCTTGATAACAACTAGGTTTGTCTAGGTTGGTCTTAGTTAAATTAGGTTAGGTCATTAGGATGGAATAAGGTCATAAAATTCATTAAATTTAAAATAGTGTACATATTTTAAGGGGTATAAATAGTCATTGGTCATGCAATAAAGGTCTTATCAAGGTAAATTTCAAAAAAATATGATTGCATGGGCAATAAAGGTCATTTTGTGACACTTGGAAACTTTTTCTAGAGTCCGCAGCGTAACCAGTGTAAAATAGTTTGATTTCGCTATGAAAGTGCCCGACAGTTCCGTAGCAAATTTTCCCTCCCAAGAACTAAAAACACTACAAACTTTGTCTTTTCTTCTAACGGTGGGATAAGTGGTATCTTTTCATAATTTCAGTGGTCAGTGCACACTTGGTCATCATGGTACTTTTCAGTTATGTGTCATCATATGTCATGTGCATGTGTGGTAAACATTATGCCTTCCATCATTTCATTTTTCCCACTAATTTCCTCTTTCCTAATTTAGCCCGATCCCTAATTCGAAAAGCATCACCTTGCCTTCATCCTTGTAATTTGTTTAAACATTTTTCCAACAGTCTTGAGTCTTGTTTTTTGTCCAGTAGCTATCGTAGTCTAGGTGTTACTTGTGTCAAGGAAGGTGCTTGTTGCCTCAAACAATTATGCAGGTGTCAAATTAGAAGCTCGTCAGCATTGTGTTTGAAGGTATGGCTTCACATAAAAATATAAAAAAAGGTGGCACTATGGTCAGATATGATCCCATGGATAGGAGGCTAATTACAGAAGACCCCATCTTCTCACAAACTTTTACAAATGTAGTTTGCATGTGTTTCTGCCAAAACTGCAAGGATATCATGCACAAGTATATAAAGATGTTGTTGTGAACTTCATTGGTATAGGTTCGAAGGTGGACATCCTCAATTTTATTGTGTCTCCTGAGACAATTGCACAGGAAATCGATATTCCAAGGTTTGGAGAGGATTGGTTTAAACCAGCAAAGTTTAAGTTTCAAAACTGTGATGATTTTTTAAAAGAGGAGCACATAGGCATAGATATGAACTCAGGTATCTGTAGAAATTGGCTCAAGGACAACTATTCAAAATGGCTAATGGTGATTCAGAAATATTTTACTTGTGAAGGTAAATTTCACATGATCTATCAATACCACTTCAGATTGTTTCTTCAATTCAAAGGTAAAAAACCTTTGGATCTACCATTTTTTCTCTTTAGGAGTTTAGGAAAAATGGCTGAGAAGGTGTAAGCTAAACCTGAATTCAGTGATACTTCTATTTTTCATCATGGTTTAATTAAATTTTTAGTTATGGAGGAGTTGAATAATTTAAACACGGATTGGTCCACTTTTATGTTCTTGAGTGGGTAATATGAGGTGGATGTTCTCACTCCTAGAAAGACACCTAGATCAAAGACAAATACTCTAAGAAAAGATATAGAATCTAGGGCTGAAATAGAGGTTTTTTCATGAGGTGGAGGTGCAGACAGAGGTGCAGCCCATGGTGGAGCCAATGGAGGTAGAAATTGATCAGTTGAAAGAGATAGTGGTGCCTAAACAAACCCCTACTATCAGTAAAGTTAAAACTGATATAAAAACCCATAGAAGAATCACTAGAAGTCGGACAGAGGGGAAAGGCAAGCTAGAAGATATTTTGCAGGAAATTAACATTGAGGAATCTCCTATTTTGAAGCCTGTATAGGTTAAAGGAGAAGAAACCAAGAAAAAGAGTCTTAAGGCTAAGAAGCTAGACTTTTACAAATAAGACTCGGGTTTTTTTTATACCTAGGAAGCCACTCACTAGGTCATAGTTATCAAAGGGAGAAAAACCTGAGAAGCTGAATAAGGAACCAGAAAAAGAGAAATAGCCAGCAAGGGAAGAAATAATAGAGTTATCTCTAACAGAGGCAAAGATGAGCAAGACAAGGAAAGGCAAGGAAAAAGTTCAGGAAAAATATGAACTGGAGCTTCTAAGAGAACAAATTAAGGAAGCTAGAGAAGATATTTTGTAGACTAAGTTGGAGTTAGAATACTTCAAACAAGAGAGGTAAGAGCTCACATATTTCAAAAAATAAGTGAGCAAACAAAATTATTTTTATGATGAGGTTGCAGAGGGGTCAAGGAAGATGTTGAAGAGGACACTACCCCTACATAGGGTGATGAAACATCTCTTCGGGAGGAACAGGTGGTTGCAATCATAAATAAGGAAGTTACAAAGCCAAGTTAGAGAATTGGAAATACAAGTGGAGATGGTGCAAGCAGAGTTGAAGAGAAAATGTTTGAAGATGATTTTGATGGAAGATGACTCTGTTGCTCCTTAAATGATGGTAAGACACACCTTTTTGGCCATTTTTTTATTAGGATACCATATCAAGTCATTTACATGGTTGTAAGCATGTTTTTGGAGTTAAAGAGAAAAAAATTCAAAATCTGGTGAAATTAAGCAAGTTCATAGTGAGCTCTAGGCTTGAAGCCGAATTTTTTCTACAAACTTGATGTAGAATTTTTTGAGGTAAAACGTTCCAAAAAATATCATGTCAGGGGTTAATGAAGGCATTTTTTTACCTTATTATACCCAATGAATACCCTCTCATAGGAAAAAAATTCAAAAAAGTTGCAGAAAGTGGTGTAATGAAATGCTACAAAAACTACACTATGAACTTGCCTAAATACTCTGTTTGTCCAGTGTGCTAAAATTTTGGTATTTTTGAGGCATTTAATGAATTTTAGGAAGGAGATGAGTCATCAAAGGATATTTTCAAGTGTCATTGGCACATTTTTTGAGGAAGACAACTCAGCATTACACTTCATAAGGTTGACATGGCTGAAAACAAATCATTTTTTCCACCTCATCAATGAACAGATCATCATCAAATTCGGTTTATCAGGACCTGAAATTCAGTATGCCAATTTCCCACCTGAACATGGTTGTTTTCCACGTAAACAAGTGTGTTTGGTTTGATATCCATCATTAGCATGGATCATTAAAGTTCTTGTTGATGCATTTAATAGAGATAGAGTCCTTTTCGACTACAAACTCTTTCAAACATAATTATCTGTATTTTTTCTCAATGTAATGGAATCCTTTTTGGACTAGATCTCTAGATCAAGTTTGAGAGTCTAGCCTGGGTGGCAGACCTATGTAAAAGGGATTTCATTCTATAAATAGGGGAGTTTTATAGTTAGAAAGGGTTCATGGATGTAATGACAAAATCTACTATTGTAATACTTTTCCACTCAATTAATAGACAATTGCAGAAGTCTTTTGTTCATACCTGAGATTTTGATTGAGATTTTATATGTTTGTGTCCTTTTATCTTTTGAATATTAATTCAACTTTATTATACATAATTACTTGGAATTCATAAAATCTTATGTTTCAACTTCCTTTATGTATTATGTTTATTTTCATAGTTATTTTGTAAAATCCCATGTGCATCAGCTTCCATGAATCCTTCTTGTTTGTAATTCATTTTTCATGCTAACTCCATGCCCAATGGTAGCCCTCACTCATCTTCCACCTGCAAAAAATTATCAAAAAGACACATAAGAGTTAGCCATCTTCCTTATTATCTTGTTTATTGAATATATTACCTTTTCTTGAGAGATCCCTCTCTGGTTGGAAGGGCTAACTTCCAACCTCCAAGTATTTTGAAATAGTTACATAAAATTGACTATTGAATGGCCCAATTAGTCCCAGTTTGTTGATAACACCATCTCTAAGAACATATGAGCTAAAATAATAAGGCGGAAAATTCTTCAAAGCCTGGTACTCCTAACCATCATACACATATTATTTTAGCTTCTTCATTAAACCTTCTACTATGATGATTCTCTACTAAATATTGTAGCAACCCTGGGACTCCCCCTAATATTGAACACCATGCATTTTTTAATTTTGAAACTCAGTGAAAATTTTCAATCATCGTACGAGATTCCTCTTTTCAAGAGGACCAATTTTTACTATTTAAGCGCTCAATTTAGATAAAGGAAAGTGTATATTTGAATTAAAATCCCACATGTGCATATTTGATCAAGTTGGCCCTAAAGAAAATTAGACACCCTTGGAAGGCTATAAATGCAAGTGACCTAAACCTCATTTGGATATCATCATGAGACATTATTTTATTCTTTTATTGGTTCGCACGAAGGTGAAATTACAGGGTCTAAATTTTGTGCATGTTTCTAGGGTTTTAGGCCACAGTCGCTATATTTTGAAAGGGAATTTTCTATTGTAGTAATTGGCATGCAGGCCTATGCATGTGACTGGAGGGTTTTAGTTGCATTCATGACACTCTCTTCATGTGACTAAAACATAGGTTTTGGATTTTTAGTTTTCCAGAGTTTTTTCTCGTTGACTACAGTGTTCAGTTGTTGATCATGGACAGTGACAGTTCATTACAAGCTTTTGACTCAGGGTTTTGAGTATGAGCATTTTTGGGTTCATTTCATGGATGTTGTTTGGTTGATTTTTGTTGGATAGTTGTATGGAAAAATATATGGATCATTGTACTCTCTTTTTTTTAATCATTCAGTGAAAATCTAATAAAGAAGAAGAATTTCAAAGGGTTTTTCCCATAGTGGGCTTTTCCCTGGTCTCCGACCAATCTTGGTGTCTCTATGTGTGAATGATTTTATTTAATTGTTCCTTTATGTCCCATTGCATTGATTATTATATTGCTCTTTATACATAGTTGCATATTTTGTTGAATAATGATGGAAATATGAATAATATTATGATGTTATGGGGTGAATTTAATGTGTAAATGAATAAATGCAATTATCAAAGCAAATAACAATATAGCCCTTAGAAAAATTAACATGGTATCATATATGGGTTGAATAAAAGTCATTGAAGATCACCCATATGAATACACACTTGATGAATGCAAGAGAAGATGGAGGAGACATAAAATAATTTTAGGGTTTGAAGGAAACCATAAGCAATTTTGTTATTAGGGTTTGATGGATATTATAAGGTTATGGTTTGGAAGAAACCCTAGTTTGTGGAAAATACTTGAGATATTCTATCTATAAATCCTAGCATGATCAATGTGAAGATGTTAAAGCACTTGTGACATATTTGTTGAAAACCTAGATGGGATAGTCTCTATTAGGCTTGGTTGTTGATGAAGTTGGTGAATATATTGAAGGAAACAATGGTATATGCTCAATGGGTATTCATGGCTCCTGAAGGTTGGTCCAAGAGCGATATGATCACCTATTATTTAAGATAAGTACTTTTCGATGTATGGTGCTCCTTTATGTCATTAATTTGTTTTATACCTATTGATCTTATTATTGTCTTGATTATTACTTCTTACATGTATATGTGAGTATTTGGATACCTCTAGCCTCTTGATGAGATGTGATAAGTGGATTCTTCTTGAATATCACTTGAGATGTCAGAAAATATGGCTAGTGTGGGAAGATAAGAGCTACAGTTTCCCATAACAAAGAAGTTGACAAAGCTCCCACTGCCATTGTCAAATAAGAAGGTTCAGATGTATTTGAATACTTCAAGGTATATATGATGTATTGTTGCAATGTTATGTTTCAGCTGCAAATTTTGGATGGAAAGGTAATCCCTAAGGTATGATAAGTATATCACCTTCACAAATCGCTCATGCATGCATATGAAATTAAGTTTGATTCTCATTATTTATGATGATATGGTGCACATGGTATTGGAAAAGTATCTTAAATTCTAGTCATGGTAAATCTACATTGATATTATTTGATATTTGGCATGAATCTTTCATTATAGACATGATGGATTTCATATAGAAGGATAGCTCTTGATTATTATATATGGTATCTTGATACTATTTATAATTCTTGTGATAGGCATGAAAACCTTGTTTATATAAGTGTAACAATAATATTGATATTCATCATCTTCGTGTTGACCTTGGTTAGCTTAGTAATTATGATATATGGAAAAATTGGATTCCCTAACTTGATGATTAATGATAAAGAAGTTACGTAGTAATTATAATATTTGAAGTATGATGTCCCACTTGTCATTTTCCCTAATCATATGGCTCTAACCCTTTATGAAAGTTTGGTGTTATGTTCATATGCGATGATGAAGTAGTTGAAGTTAACATGTTATGACCATGATGGATATATGTTTTAAGATACGATATAGCTTCATTTTATGATCTAACAGTTTTGATACATGACAGTATTATAAAAAGGTTTATGACTTGAATAATAACAGATGAAAGGGAAGCTCATTCGAAGGGATAATCTCTCCATAATATCCTACACCTATTGTCGTTTGCATTATATGTATAGAAGATTATTTATTTTTGAAGTAATAATTTTGGCATGAATAGACTAAATATCTGATGTTGATAGTCTGCAGCAAGTTTTGGTCTAAGAAGAGAGGGTTTCCCTTAGATTAAACTCCAATTGCATAGAAGCAAGCTTATCAGTGTGCCTATAAGCCTCACAACCGCACAAAATAAATCTTATGGGTGTGGTTATTCCTATAGGTCACAAAACTAAAGCCTTATGCATAAAATCAGTAATGCACCAAGAGTATGATAGTCCTATAGATATGGATCAAACAACAAAAATTCTTATGAGAAGGGAAATTTGAATGTTTGACTTACTATAATGTGAATATGTTGACTAAACTTGTGTTTTCATTTGATCAAGATATGCATATAAATATGTCATTTATGAATTAACCATTGAGGCTAATGTATGATAGTATATGATCACAATTACATGGGTTTGACAAGATTTGACCTATTTCCTTGACTTAGTGAGCATATTAGCTTGAAATATTGATGATTTTTTATAACTTTGACATGATGCTTGATGGTTCATAGATATGTTTTGGCTTACGGATTATTTTAATTCACGATTATGGCAAGTTATATTTTTTATCTGATTTGGTACTTGATGACTAATCATCTACCTTGATGATATTGTTATATAAGCATAGTAATTTCAGTGACTAATATATTTTGTATTCATATAATTGTCCTATCCATAGCATTGTCCTTGGAAAAATGCTTAAAGTATAAACAAATGTGATTCAGTATGAATCAACCTCACAATAAATGGATGGAACCTACAAGCATTCGCATCTAGTGACAGAAATTATTTATATTATCATCATGAGGATGACTTGATGAAGTTTGGTTTGATATTTCTTGGTAAATGACAATTTGTTAGCACGACAATAGATGAATTTATAACTTGATATTTGGATGTGAGCTCTACCTATCACCTAGTCCAAATAATTTGTTGCAGTGATATTTATTATTTTGATATTAATTTTGATCTCGTATCTAAACTTTGATAAGCAGACTTAGTTTATTTGATTTCACAATATTGATCTATGTAAATTTGAGCATATTGGTTTGGTAAAGTGGTATTTTTGCATAAATAATTGTATGAAGCAAGCTCCCTAAGCCTGATATGTCTGCATTGATAGTCATATGGTAAAACGAGGAAGATGTGCCCGTCCAAACCTATACTTCAAAAGGGGTCCAAGGTATAACTTTTATTTTTGTTTTATAGCTAATGGTCTACTTTTTAACAGGTAATGAGCCTTTGATGAACAAAGTAAGAGGAAGTTGGCCTATGAAGCTAGAAATAATGAATAATGGCATGATGAATCACTTTCTGAAGTTTGGAAAAGAAAATTTATATCATGAAGCTATTGAAGAGTTTTTGGAAAGTGGAAATGAAAATCCTTGGACACTCTGATTGAATTTCAAGAAACTATGATGAGATGTTTTTGAATTTGATTTGGAAATCGATATTTTATTGAAGCATTGATGTTCCATGTGAAAAATCATTTGTATATATGTTTTTCATATAATCTAAGTAAATTCATGTTTGAGTGGCTTTATACACATTGAGTTGTTTCCCAACACCCATCGAGACATTTGCATGGGACAATCAATTTTTGATCTGAGATATTTATTTTGTGATATGTGACTACATGGATGTATTGATGTTGATCTGAATGATGATATGAATATATAAGCACATATGTGTGTTTCTTTAGTATGATATCTTCCATAATATTTTGGATGATAAGTCTATATCTTTAAACACGACCGAGGTTGAGTACGATGTTGCTAGCATGGCTAGCTTTAAGGCGGGATGAAGAAGCTCTTTGGAGAGTTGTTTGAGCGGGTTATGGATATGAAAGTAATACATTATGATAATAATGAGTGGGATATGTTTGGAAGATAATATAATATATTGTTGAGACTGAGATACCTTCATATATTGAGACGTCGTTGTTGTATAATACAAGCATAGGATTGTGGTTGTTGCCTCCATGAGAGGGAGGTTGAACAAGGTATCATTTTGTGATATATATATATATATATATATATATATATATATATATATATATATATATATATATATATATATATATATATATATATTTATACTATAATATTTGATTTGATGTCCTATATGAATAGAATAATGCTGCTATTGAGACATGATTATTACCAGATATGAGAATGATGATATATTTTTTATCTATAGATAGCATCATTGATCAAGAACACTGAGTTGGCTCTTCCCCACGTTTGAGCTCCCATTGTGCGAAATTGAGATGGAGGGCTCCTGGGGTTCAACGATCTGTGGAAAAATGGGTATCACCCATATCTATCAACCATAGGATATGTGTGATTCTTGTCAGTTTTGACAATTCTGGGATTTCCCCTATCTTGGTCTTTGCAGAGTATACCCTAGTTGGCATCATACCCACAAGCTGGACTTGTTTAGATTGTCCCTCCCCATCTGACCAACAGGTTGATGAGGCTTGTGGGAATGTGATCCTTACCTTTTGGTAAGTCAAGTGTCTCTCCCAAGCTCATAATATGATGCAAGTGTTTTACAACATGAATCTTGAGGGTCATTGTTGTGAATATCGACATGCAATAGGATGGGTTGAGTTGTGCTCCCTTATATAACTTATTGCTTGATATGTGGTTGTAGATGTTTGGATCCCTCATTTGATTCTAGGTTGATATATGCTCCCCGATATGATTTTTTGGTTGAGATATGCTCCCCTATTCAGTTTTTAGTTGATACTAAGCTCCTTGGTGTGGTTTCAAGTTGAGATGTGCTCCTTCATGTTGTTAGGATCCCAGGTGTTGATGAGGGTTGTAGAATGAGATCCCATCCAATATCAAATTATTCTTCTTTTAGATTAGAGAATGTTCAGCATATGAGAAGAAAAAATCAAGAGATAAGCATAAATGATCAGTGATGACTTTTTATGAAGAGATACTTGAGACAAGATATGATTTGATGACAGGATACTTGTGGTGATTACATGATGCATTTGGAATTTATATCTAGATGAGAGGGAGTGTTAATTTTTAAGCTCAATGACAAATTCCAACCATGCAATAATATTCCTCTTTTCGATAAGACTAGTTTTGACTATTGAAGCGCTCAATTTGGATAAGGGAAATTTTATTTTTGAATTAAAATCCTACATGTGCATATTTGATCAGGTCAGCACTAAATTAAATTGGATACCCTTCAAAGGTTATAAATACAAGTGACCTCAACCTCATTTGGATATCATCATGAGATATTCTTATATTATCTTTCTTATTTTTGCATCACACAGGACTAAGGCACGTCTACAGAGAATTTGTTCGCACAAAGGAGAAATTATAGGGTCTGAAGCTTAAGCATGTTTCTAGGGTTTTAGGCCATAACTGCAGGCTTTCCAAAGGGATGTTTCGACTGCAGTAACTAGAAGGCATGCCTATGCATGTGAATGGAGGGTTTTAGTCACATAAATGACTCTCTCTCCATGCAATTGGATTCTAGGGTTTGGTTTTTCAGTTGTACGAAGTTTTTTCTCATTGATCGTAGTGTTCAACAGTTGACTGCAGACAGTGACAGCTCATTATAGGCTTTTGAATCAGGGTTTTGAGTATGAGTGTTGTTGGTTTCATTTGATGGATGTTGTATAGTTTATTTTTTTTGGATAGCTATATGGATAAAGATATGGATCATTGTACTCTCTTTTGATGAATTATTCAATGAAAATCTAATAAGAAGAAGAAATTGAAAGGGTTTTCCCCATAGTGGGATTTTCCCTGATCTTCGACAAATACTGGTGTACCTATGTGTGAATTTTTTTCTTATATTGTTCCTTTATGTTTCATTGCATTGATGATGATATTTTTCTTTCTACATAGTTGAATATATTGTTGAATAATGATGTAAATATGAATAATATTATGATGTTATGGGATGAATTTAATGTGTAAATGAAGAAATGCAATTATCAAAGCAAATAAAAATATAGCCCTAATAAATATTAACATCATTTTTCTACCCTAATCATTACACATCAATTCCAAAATTATTCTCAACAATATCCCCCTTTGGCATTGATGGCAATAGACTTGTTGTAGTTGCTACAACCACCCTCCAAAATGTTCCATATGCTTTGATTTTGGAGCCTTCCCTTCTATCCACTAGAGCTTATATTTTACTATCGTCAAGTATTCATTATTTGATCAAGACTTATTATTTTCATGTTTTGTTTGTGTTTTCTTGTTTTGATATTGATCTGATATTTTTCAGCACAAGTTAACCTCTTGACTTGACCTAGTAGTAATTTTGGGCTTGCCTCTAGAAACTATGGAAGGAAATCCACCCTTGATGATTGAAATTTCACAATGCAGAATGGAATATCATCCTTGATCTTGAGAATTTCACAGTCTTGGATGGTATCCCAGCACTAAGCTCAGAAACTGCACAAACCATACCCTAAGCTCAGAAACTGTGTAATGCACTGAGCTGGGAAGTTTCCCAGTTCTCCAGAATTGTGCAATCCTTCTTGGAACTATGCATAAAAAGTTTCCCAAAAAAAAAAAAAAGGAAAAAAAAAGTGAAAAATCATCCCTAGAAAAGAGGGATTCATTATTAGTTTCCCTAAGGTGGCATAGTTACTATTTTTGGAACTTTCTGCCAAGTGTCACATTTTCCTTGATTTTAGGCATGCACGTCACAAACCCTAATCTGCCCAAATCTATTTAATAGATGCCTCTAGAGTTAATTTTTACATTCGATCTTAGATCTCTAGAATTCCAAAGGATATCAAGGAGCCTTCGGTGGAGTTTGTGTCACTTTTCCGAGTGATTTTTTCTTTTGTCGTCTTTTGTCGCTTTTTCTCTTTTTTTTGTTTCACTTCTGTGAGTGTTTATTTTCTTGTTTATCTTCATGGTTACTGGAATTTTAAATTACATTATCTTGTAGAAGTGTTTCTTCAGTTTTTTGTTCGCCTTTCATAAGTGTCGCATCATTTTTCTTATTTTTTCACACAAGTGATCATCGTTTCGACGACTCTCCTCGCATATTTTATTTTCCTTTTGTTTGTTGATTCTTTTCACTTGATTCACTCTAATCTATCCATAATTAGTTATTTCTATATTTTAATTTTCATAATCACTTAGATATTATTGTTTCCCACACCCTCATTGGGCATATCTGCACTTCACTTGGCCATGCACTGCCTTTCCCATTTTGGAATTTCAAAGTCCAAGGCTCAAGTTGAAATCATGGCCTCTAAGACTGCACAATGCATAGTACATGCTAGCCCAACTGCACATTGCGCAGTTCAAGGGCTCAGTCCTGCCACTTTGTTCATTGATACTATGTAATGTGCAGCATCTTCATGACATTGCCCAAGATTAACTTCGCATTGTGTAGTTTCCAGTCTTAGGTTGCATCACTAGATGTTGAGACTACACAATGAGTAATCCCTCCAACCAGTCTCCCTCCCTTGAACACAGAAATTGTGCAATATCTCTCATTTTTCCATGTTCTTTTTGCTTGATCATGTTGAATTCTTAGTTAAACTGAGAGGGGGGGGTGAATCATTTTAACACATACATGAGCTTTTTAAACTTTCCATCAGCTTATTTACAGCTTACTTTTATAATCAAACTTAGTATATGAACATTCTTAATATGTTGCAGCAAGTATTAAATTAATGTGACATCAAACTTATTATGAGAGCAGCAAACATTAAACAGATTTGGTAAATCATCTCAGTACATAGGCAACACAGATAGAGACAGCAGATATAAGTGGAAACCCATAAAGGGAGAAAACCACATCTTATTATTGTTGTGATGCAAAAGCAATCTCCAACTCCTTCTCACCACTGATTTTCTGCAGGCACCAACCTACAGGAGGCTCCAACCTCAATTCTACAAGCTACAACTTGCAAGGAAGCTTCGACTCCCTTCTATTTTCTGCAATCACCAACCTACAGGAGGCTCCAACCTCAGTCAGCTACAACTGATAGCTATCAAGCTTCAACTTGATAGGGAAGCTCCAACTTCCTCAATTGAAAATATGTTTGCTAATTTACCTCAAATTTCAGCTCTGTTCTGTAGCATCTCTTTCTTCTCCTCTCTTCCTTATCATCTCTACCTCAATATTCTATACTTTACATTCTCTATCCTTACTTTCTCTAACTTCTCTTTGCATATCAGGTTGATATTATATATAGAGTTCATCACATGACTGTTTGTATTCCACAAAGAATTTGGAATGAATAACCATACCCTTTAGTCTTCTGCCTTCTTATTTCTTTTCCAAATCACTCAAAAATATAACAAAATGCATTAATTTTAATATTACAGTGGGAGTTTTTTTTCCTACCGGAGACTTGCCAATGCATCACAAACAATAAAAATTAATTACAACATTTACATTCACATTTTCAGTTACACACTTCAATTTTACTCGGCTCCTTTTCTGGATTTTGGCTTTACTGGATTTGTCTTTTCTGCTGTTGTTGAGGGACTGTTCTGTATACTTTGGTTCATCTCTGTGTCTATTCATCTGTTCATATATGAGCTTAAACTTAATGGTTGAAATTCACATTACAATTTCAATTCATCCTTTTCCCTGTACAATTTTTTTGCCGCTGTCTCTCTCTCTTTCATTCTTGCAGGCTCTCTTCTTCATTGCAGTTGTATAACTGCTATACATATAATTGTATTTTAATATAACTGTTGTGCAATTTCAATACTTTTTAATTTATGCACTGGAAATTTGAATCAATGTTGAAGCTGCTCCATCAGAGGTTACAATCATTGTTGTGACCCAATTAATTTTATATCTGGGTAGAATATTTTTAGTGCGGAAGCTCCTTGATGTTCGAGCTATCCTCACTCTTTTGTTATATTGCACCTTTAAAGCACTCATACAAATTTTTCAGTGACTTTAAAAACCATTCAGCACATATACAGTGTTCACTACATAAATCTTCATATTATTTTTTGGTCTATATTACATATAACAATCCAACAATAAATTCTCGCTATTCACATATGTTAACATATACGACGCTTTCAACATTATAATGAACCCTTTGGTTTCGTATTTAAATCCCTAGAGAACACTTATATAATGTCTTCGGGCCCCATAGCTTTTCGCACTGTATTATTGAGCCCTCTATTCAATTTTAACTAAATACATTCGAAAGTCAAAAGACTATAATGTTAACGCCTATTCTCCTTTCGGCATGACCACTTAACCCACGTTGGCCCATACCTTGTTTGTCACCTTGCAACTTCGTTCATGATCCAATGGTGGATAATTCAGCGCTCTTTCAACCTCTGATCCTACGGAAATCGCGTGGTTAACTTGCACGAGGGTTAATATTCAATAGTTGCGTGATGGACTGGACCCCAGCGCTTAAACGGCCTCCCACATCCGACGGAAGAGAGCACGTAGCCTTGCTCCATACAATCCGACGGATATCGCTCGAGTTAACTGCACGAACTTTAACTCGCCTTCCAAAATTGCTCAGGGACACATGTCACCCAGCGTATGGAATCGCGTTGATTTTCTAATTACCACTTGCCCGACGAAGGCGATGCAATCAAAACCAGAAACCCACCTTTACTGTTCACTCCAGTCACGGTTCCACTGCTTTCTCCCTCAGGGTTCCTTCTGCCTTTATTATTTATGAATTCCGCTCTTCTTTCTCAAGGTTCCACGTCCTTCCGTGATCCAGTTCCGTCTAGTACAAGGTTCCACCTTTTCATTTGTTGATCTCTGTTTCATTTACATTTTAACACGGCACTTCCATATGTTTACCGCCCAGATCCATTAGGTTTTCACTGCGCATTCATGGTTCCTCTCTAGGTTCCATTCCTTACCATCGTTTACAATTCCGCCTCTTTCATTATTGTTCTTCATGCGTGTGTTATATTTATTCTTCCATTTTATTCAATGCTGCCTCTGCTACTCATTCATAGAACCGATCTGCTCAATAAGATCCTCTCCACTGTCTCCATTTCTTTGATGTCTAATACCTCTATGACTTGCAACCATTCTGACTGTCCACGGGTTCATGCTCCTTTCCGCCTCGCATTGCACAGAATTTGTTCTTCTCATGCTCCAAACTGAGAGCCCTCTATTCTCCTGTAAATGTTACTACACCATTCACCAAAAAACATGTGCTCCTCTTCTCTACTTCAATTTGCTGCTCCTGTCTTCTCCTTTGCCTTGTTGTTGTTTTAGGTGCTTCTCCTTTGCCATCTCCTTTGCCATCAATGACAACATTTCCAACAGATCATGCTTTGAAATTTGATTTTCTGAAGCTAATTTATTATTTCCATGATTTCATTTTCCTCCTATGGGTATTATAGTTGTTGAGCACTTCTCTCCAACAGTCACTGTTACCATGGGACCCAGGTGATTTTCTTCAAAGGATACCACAAATAAAAGTACTATGGAATTAGTTGAGAGTATGCCAGTGAACTTTCCAATGTATTTAGACACAATTTTTTGTGGAAAAGGAATCATATCTTACATGGAAGAAAGTGAACGAAGCTTTTTAAGCAAAGAGATTCAAGGAATATCTAGAGGACCATCAGGTATAACCGCTACTCCATGCACGAGTGAGTCGATGCCAGGTAGGTTTCAACCCAAGTATCAATGCCAGGTAGGTTCCATCCCAGCGTTGATTTCGATGCTGAGATTTAGTTATACTTGAATCTATATAGATCTCCCAATACGATCCAATCTCACGTTCCAATATGAAACAATATTTTTTGTACCCATCAAGGGCTAATAAAAATATTCCGTACCCAATATGAGCCAATATGCCTTTCTCGCATTTATTCCCTTCCTCGTTCATGGTTTGAAATTCTAGTGTCACGGGCATAGAGGAACCACACCAACTGTTGGGCCTTGAAATTTTCATTCACTTCCATTACATTTTCACTTATATTTCCATATTATTACCTTCACTCCACCTCCATTTCATTACATTTACCTTACCATTACCACTATTGGGTTACATTTATGTTTTTCTAAACTTTATTAATTCTTAGCATTTTTAAGTGAATTTGTGGTTAAAATTTAGAAAATAATGTGCACATGCTTATACCTAACAAGTGGGATGAGATTGTTGGCATTTGTAGGTCAAAAGGAAGCTTCTAAAATACCTTTATGTGGCCTCCCAAAACCAAATTCGAATTTGAGTGGAGAAGATCATGGGATCATGAGGATATGTGTCTCATTTCCTATTTGTATTGAAACTCTAAGAAGACATGTGTCTTATCATTTCCTATTTTGATTGTAACCCTAGAGATATAGGGAGAGATTCATGGACTCTCATTAA
Source organism: Pinus albicaulis (assembly GCA_034641835.2). Lineage (NCBI taxonomy): Eukaryota > Viridiplantae > Streptophyta > Pinopsida > Pinales > Pinaceae > Pinus > Pinus albicaulis. The sequence continues at coordinate 69,720 of JAXQQM020084309.1, read as the reverse complement.
TGAGATAACTTCTCATATTTTTGTATAAATAGGGGAATATTTCTCCTATCAAGGGATGTGAAAAATAGGAGAAGAAGAGAAATAATTATAGAATGTTTTGTAACAAGGCTTGAGATGGAATGGGATGTAAAGTTATGAGTTTATCAATAAATAAAGTTCTTTTCTATTATTTAGTTTTAGAATGTGAATTTTTGCAAGTTGGAATGCTATTGGACAATGGAAGGGCCCCCATTAACCATGTGCATCCCTTTATAAATTTGTAATATTAATTAGTTTTTTTTACTTATATTCATGCAAATAGTTTAGTTTTCCATTGCAAATGTTATTTTATTTTCAGATGTAGATTTACTTCATTGTGTAATCTTATGTTTCCTAATAGCATTTCAAGAAAGTAGTGTCTTATCTATTTTCCCAAAATTTGATTGATTTGAAGCAATAAGAATTCATAGTTATCTATTTTCCCTTACTGTTTTTTCATTCATTTATTTAGAACAGAATTGTCAATTAACTATGTCAATAGATGTTTCCAAAATCCATTTCAATATGATGATCCTAAACTAAATGGTTAAATGTCTAATTCATATAGTGGTTGAATTTACTTTGCACATTGTCATTTGCTTTTTAGGAACTTAGAGACTAAGGCATAATTGATTTCTCACATAGCATCTCAAGAATATTAACACTTCATATTGAATGTTGCAGAAAATTCAAATAGACATTAGTTGTTTTTAGTTAGTCTTACATGCTTTCATATTTTTTTTTCAAATCCTCACTTAATTGCAATCACTGATATTCCTAAAGATCATTCTAAAAGAAATTAATTTAATCATGTTTCAAGATTGAATGGTTGAATGTTTAATGAGTGAAATTATTGAGTTGCCTTTTGTAGATTTACTTAGTTTTCTAGTTCATCAAAGTGTAATTGGTTAATTAACACTATCTCAAGAAGATCACACTTCATAATTGAATATTGGAAGTGATTGAGTATACATTAGTTGTTTTCATTGCATTCTTTGCTTATTGTTCTACGACATTAGAAGTTTAAGTAGAGACAGTTATACTTAACATCATATCAATAAGGTCATACCTCATAATTGAATGTTGGAGTAACCTGAAGTACATTAGTTGTTCTCATTTTCTAATTTTACTTAAGACAAGCACTTCAATTTCAATCTTAGTTTTTAGAATTAAATCCATGGCATAGGACTAATGATAAGATAGATAAATGCCTTGTTTTCCAAATTAGATCCTAACTAGCCAACAGATTTTGGTTTATTTTTATGAAAATTACCTTAACTTAGGAATACTTCATTTTCTTTCTTCTTAAAATTCATTAGATTCATTTAAATCTTTTTATAGTTTTAGATTAAAAATTCTTAGACATTAAAGAACAAAAACCCCCCAAAAAAATATAAAATACAAAACAACGAAGTAAGAGAAATGTTAACTAAGCACATACAGTGCACCACACTTCATTAGTTTACTAACCCCGGTCGATAATTTGTGTTAGCAATTTAATACATTAAATTGACTAAACATTTTGGCGTCGTTGTCGGGGAAGTGTAATTAGGAGACTTTATTTCTTACATCTAAAAAAAAAATTAATAATTTCTCGAGTATGCTCTCCTCTTGCGATTTATGTGATCTGGAGGATGAGAAAAAAAAAAAATCTCTAGTATAAAAATAAAGAAATTGAAAAAATTATAATAATTTTTTTTTAGCTATGGAATGCAATTCCACAGCTAAAATTATGTTTTCATCATTTCATTTAATAAACTTTAAAATTAAAAAAATAATAATAATAATTTCAATAAATTGTTTTATTTAATGAAATATATATGTATATTTTTAAATTTTTGCAAATATAACATATATAATTTTATTAAAATAAATTAAAAAAAAAAAAAACATAACAACACAACAAACAATAAAAACAACGACAAATATAAAACATTAAAATTTAAAAACAATAATAAAACAAATTAAAAAAAAAAAAAAAACTAAAACATAATAAAACAAACCAAAAATCAACGATGGCCATGGCCTTTTGAACATCAAAACAAAAACATGTAAATTCCAACGTTTCTGTGTTCCAACCAAAGTTCCAATGCAGTGAGAATATTAAGGATGTATAGTAGCATCCAAGAATTCAAGAAACTTATGAAGGCCGCAAAGGTCATGCTCCATAATCCCCATCATTTTGTCTGTCACTCTACGGCTTTAGAAAAAGGGTGTCGAATCTCAGCGTTGTCAGCAGAGATGAATCGAATACATCCAAAGTGCAGGGTCGTGGAGTGTTGAAATTGAAAGAGGACAATGCAAATGATCTTGTGCAGTTAAAGAGATTTCATCTGAAAACCTGCAAATCAAAAATCAAACTACAGCAATTGAATTCATAAGTGATTCCCAGAAAACACGGCACCATAAACACATGATTTTAAAACGATACTTTTCAGAAAACCAAAAAAAATCTGAAAAACAATGAGATGTGGGTTTTCCTCAGAACAGGGGCAATTAGATAACCCAGAAAAGGTTTTGAGGATTTTGCAACAGATTGGGAGAATTTATGGGTTCTTTGGAGCCTTAATTTGCAGTGTGCATGAGAGAAAAACGTTTTTTGAAATCGTTTGTGACATAGAGCGGGTGGAGGTAGGTTTATTTTCTGTACCTGGTTACTGTTTAGTGCAGGGTTCCTGTCCAGTATGATACAGCGGGGCATGATTACAAATGCAAATTTGGATGTTGGTCTAAATATTATGCGGTTCATATGCAGGTGGTGACCGAACTTGGAAGAAATGGCGATTTTTAAGCTTTGCAGATCCTCTCCAAGTTACAAAGATGGAGTGGTCCAAGAAAGAAGGAGCAGTCCATGCTGCATTGGAACAGTAGCAAGGTAGGTCACTTATATACTCACAACAGGTAACATTAACGGTTTATATGCTCATTGGATATATGATGGGGGTGATCTAGATTATCAACCATATGTAGGATTTATAGATATTATAAAGGGAATGAGGTGTTATGGTTCAAGGGTTTTCAAGCCCAAAAAATACATTGCACTGTTATAATATTTTTGTGATGCTCTGTAAATTGTATACCAAACATACGCTAGATTTTCAGATAAACCAAGGGGATGAATTTTACGGTCCGAGTGGTTTGTGGTCCAAAATTTATATTGCATTATTATAAGATTTTTGTGGGGTGGTTGATATGCGGAGGTTTTTCTATGTGCATGCTGAGAGTTCATAAGTTGTTTTGGAGCTGAGAAATGTCCACATAGTTAGGGGAGATTGTTATGATTAATATACTTGTCTTGTCTGCTATTTTGATATTGAGAGCCATGTTAAAGTTGGTTTATCAGGAAAATGCAAAACGAGAGGGATAAAAACTCCATGAATGAATATTCTTCTTATTCGGATTCACAGTATCCTCAATATCTTTCGTGGTGGTATGCTCTTTGGCAATGCTAGGCAGAAACCTTTGTTATCTCTAGACCTTGCATGAATTTCGGGTTTAAAATTTTCTCTAGATGGTGGACGTGTCCAGGATGTTGTTGTTGTTGCTGGGGGTGTTACTGAATAATTTTCCATGAGTGGCTTCTGGTTTTCCCGGTGACGAAAACAGCTATTTTCACGAAGTTCTCTACTTTCAGGGATGAGAGCGGGGGCTAACATCTAATCTGACATCGAAAGGCATCAATAATTATCTGAGTGGGGGTAGATATATCAGTAGTATTTATTTGATCGAATTTCCTTGGGATGTTACTATCCAGGTTGTATTTCTGCAAGTGACGGCTCCCATTTATAGCGATCCTCAGAATCCACAGGACAAAGGAGAACATGCATTTTTGTTTATTCTTGCATATGACATCTGGTATAGGATGGTGACGTTTTATCTAGATGCCCGACGCTAGGATGGGACAGTGGTTGATATTTGATTTCTTTCTGCCTTCGAATGCTGATGTTGCGTTATGGTTGATCTAACCACATGGATGAGTGGGATCTGTCAGTAGATGTGTCTGTAATATTAAGTTTTTCTAAGACTTTTTCAGTTCTTAGGATGTGGTTTTCGGGCTCTATATAGCTTCGAGTGGCGGCCCCCATTTATAGACTCTCCACATGGATGGAATCGAATAAAATTATATATGGATGTTTTTCCAAAAATTCATATGGTCATTAGTGTTTATGTTTTGACCCATGCACCTGTGGCATAACCAGAACCTTGGACTGCATAGATTTGTTGTCCTTTGACGGCACCAATTGGCGCTTTCCATTGTCACGTGACATTCCACCGACCTGCTATCCCATTTGCATCGGAGTTATCACTATCAGGTGTTAAGGATGAAGAATGTTAATGACATTATGTCATCAAACACATCTACCCAGGAGGCATTAATTGTCGCCACTATCAATGCAAAAAATAGATGTACTAAGCCACTTGAGGAAGATGCAAGGTTCATTTCTCAGTCTTGTTTCATTCCACAAAGGGTATGTGTTGCTGGTAACTGTGGAGAGGTGCAGACACAGACTGAAGGTGGGAGGGTCAAAGGGGCTCGTAGAGTACATTCCCAAAAGGGACACCGTTACAAGCCAGAAATGGTATTAAAGGAAGTCATCATGGAATATGACGATCTATGGGGGAAGATGGCGAGTCTCCAAAAACGCGCTGTTATTGGGCGTTGGATGTTCACTGATGGCAAAGATATGGACATGGTTGAATAGGTGAAGTTGTTCTAGAACCCTATCCTGGGGTACTTGCCTAAGGTTAGCATGTTACTAAATAATTGGCTCAGTATCCATTTCATGAAAGAAGAAGATATTGCTAAGATCATACAGAGGACGTGGGTTCGCGGCAAAAGCTTCATGCAGCTAGTACCATCGTATTTAGGTTTTAACCCTTTTATGGAAGCCCTGAAAAGTAAAGTCATATGGGTGAAGTTGCCGGGGCTTCCACTGGAATTCTGGACGTTGAAGGCCCTGGGGGCGATTGGTGACTCTATTGGTTGCACCAATTATATTGACCCCCGTATCATTGGAACCACAGACAAAAGGATCGCATGGCTATTAGTGGAATTAAATTCCAAAGGTGGTTTTCCAGGGGACATCGACCTTTTTTGGGGACAACGAAGACATAGACAGTGAGTATACTACTGGGGGGTACCCTTCAAATGTTTGATATGCAATCGGACGGGTCACTTGAAGAACTGCTACCCAATGTGATTCAAGAATTATTGTAACATTGGTTCATGTAATGCGGGATCAGGCCAGGATGAGGATGTTGGTGTTACGCGTGCCGAAATGGGTACGCACGATATGGGTAAGTCTCTTCTACCATCCTCTAGTGATGATGAATATGTCTCGGTGAATGACTGTGTTGAAAAACAAGGCCCTACTGACGATGTGCTTCCCTATGTTACCGAGATATGTGATCCTATTTTTACTCGGGATATTGTTGGGGGAATGTCTCGAGATAATACCAACACTCTTAATCCCTCTGTCGCTTCCAAGGACTCGGTATTGGTCGGGTGGGTGCCTCTGCCAACTCCTCTAGTATCCTCAATTCTCCCTATATGTATAGGGTCTAGGATGGATGTTGGGTCTTCACTTCTTACCGTTGGTGGTTCTAAAATATCAGATGTACCCCTCCCTTCTATCACCCCTGCATCTCCCCCTCATATTGCATCTCTCGGGCCATCTCACATCCCATCGAAACCGCTATATGTATCACCATTCTTGCCTCCACTAGAATGGGCTTCACCATCATCCCCCCGTCCATATATTTCCCTTGGCATCTCGGATTCCCCAAAAAAATCTATTGGCAGTGATATTGACTCTCTGCTGGACAATCCTAACCTGGATTTTGCGGCCTTAACGGTCTTTGATAGAATTCCCAAAAAACAGGAGATTGTTATATCCCTGAATCCGGAATTAATATAACTGTCTGTAATAAAACTAAGCCAGGGACGAGGCATTTCAGGGGGAGACCAAAAACAAAGTCTTTGTTCAAATATGAATTCTTATATCTCACGGATGTACCCATCTCTTCCACTGAGGACATCGGGGCGCTTAGAGCAAGCAAACCCCTGGGTGGTTCAAAATGAATTCTATTCTCTCTATAAATCTCAGGGGGATGGGAAACCCTTCAAAAAAATATCGCCTAAAGGATATTATAAACACTATGAGACATATCATCATTCTTATACAGGAAATGCTATGTGATATAATGAAAGCAATCAAATATATTCTTTCCATTAGACTCGGTTGGCATGCAGCGGCGCTAGATGTTGTCAATCATGCGGGAGGCGTAATGGCATTATGGAACCCATCACATGCCAAGTTCATGGCTTTCATTTTTTTTGGCGGCAACTATTATTGGGGAACATTTTTGGTGTACTAGGTATGATCAATATTATAAATTTATATGCCCCTTTCCAAAATAGATATGAATTCTAGGGGTGTCTTAATACCTCAGGTATTCTCTCTTTGGAGAATCTAATTATCATTGGGGATTTCAACACGACCTTCAATTCTGATGAATCATGGGGTCAAAGGGCTCGGGTGGACCCTCTGGCAGGATATATTGGCCAAATTTTCGAGCAGGCACGGATGATTGATGTTTGCCCTAATCCAATTTTGCCTACTTGGACCAACCAAAGGGTAGGGGGAGAGTTCATAGGAAAGTGGCTGGACAGAGCTATGGTGAAGGGGCATATTGCAAATTTTCTAGGGAACATGCAATCATATATACATGTGTCTGATATATCGAACCACATGGATATTGTGTTGTCATGGAAAATTGAGGGGAAAAGGAAGGGGGTCCCTTTCAAATTCAATCGGGCATGGCTGCTCGATGAAGAGTACAATGGGATCATTCGAGGACAGTGGGCGGATAATACAACTATGGTGGGATTACATGGATAGGAGAGTTTGCATGCAAAGCTAAAAAGAATGAAGGCCATCACTAAAGAATGGGAAATTAGTAAGAAGAAGAAACTCAGGGAGGAATTCAACGGCATATCTAGAGCTCTCAACAATATACACTCAAACTTTTTCAACAAGGCCCCTGATGATCAGACCTACCTACTTATGGAAAAACTCCAATAGTGAAGAATGGAGATTCTGAAGATTGAAGAGATAACATGGAAACTCAAAATTAGAATTACATGGCTCAAGGAAGGTGATTTGAACACTAAGTTCTTTCACAAAACTGCTAATGAAAGGAGGAACAAAAATGCAATATGATATATACAGAAAGACAATGGAAGTTGTGTATATACCATGGAAGAGATTATGGATTAAGCACATCGACATTTCTCGACCTTTTATCAAGTTGATCATGGAATTTCTTCTGAATTCCAACAGTGGATTCTCCAATACATTCCACAAATGTTTGATGAGGAGGCATTACAATGCCTAAACATAACGGTCACAAAGGAGGAGGTGGAAATGATGTTGAAATAATTTGTGCACGATAAGTGTCCAGGACCAGATGGATGGCCTGCAGAATTCTATGTTCATTTTTTCGACATTATGGCGAAGGAGATTACTGATGTTATGAAAAGTGGTCGGATATCGGGTCACATTCCGGCAAATATGAACGCCACTTTATTGGCGCTCATCCCCAAAACACCTGATCCCAAGAGTTTCTTTAATTTCAGACCGATTGCCTTGTGTAATCTTATATATAAGGTATCTTCTAAGCTTATTGCAAATAGAATGAGAAGGACTTTGTCAAAGCATATATCCAAGGAACAATATCTCTTTCTGAAGGGTCAATCAATTCATGACACCATTGCCATAGCACAGAAGGCTATGTATTCTATGCATGTTGAGAAAATGGAGGCTCTCATTGTGAAAATTGATCTTCACAAGGCATACGACACTGTGGACTGGTCCTATATCAAACTTGTGCTCCTTAAGATTGGACTTCCATTGCACAGTATCAGATGGATTATGACCTGTATATCATCGGCCGTTTTTTTTGTCATCATAAATGGAATACCGATGGATTTCTTTGGTACTCAAAGGGGAATTCGTCAGGGTTGTGCTCTTTCCCCTCTCATTTTCATATTAATCATGGATGGATTCAGCGGGTTGATGAAGATGGTTGTGACTTCTGGATTCATCTCTGGCTTCCCCTTCTCAAATGAGGTATGTATCACCCATTCACTTTTTGTGGATGATCTTCTTATTTTTTGCCAGATTATGAGAAGTCACTGGTTCTATATTCATTATTTTCTTATTCGTTTTGGGAGGGCATCGGGCCTGTGCATTAACAAGGAGAAATCTTTTCTTATTTATGAAACTGGGGAGGAAGAGGAGATTCAATTCATTGCAAATTTCTTGGGTATCCATAATAAGAGGGCGTGTGAAGGGTTTTTATACTTGCGTTGTAGAATAAAGTAATGTGGGTACCATTTGAAGGAATGGGGGTGGCTGGTGGATAAGCTCAGAGTAAAAATCAACAAGTGGTCACACTGATGGCTCACGCTGGGGGGGAAGACTGATCATGATTCAATCGATCCTCACACAACTTATTATATACTAGGGTCACTTATTTTTCCTCCCTGAGAAAAGTTTTCACCGCATTAATCAAATATTAGCAAAATTTTTATGGGGTGGGGCGGACATGAAAGGAAAACAACATCTGATCAGGTTTGAGCTCTTATGTATTCCTAAAAATCAAGGAGGATGGGGTATCCTTAATATCTGTGCTTTTAATTCTTCTTTTCTAGTTTGGTGTGCTTTCAAGGGAGATGGTATATGGAATGACATCATATATTTCAAATACTTATGTCATGATTCACTTCACCAATTTTACAATAGGAAATGTATTTGGTCGCGATGCATATCGGCTATATGGTTGGGGTTCAAAAAAAAATTGCTATCTTTTTCGAGCGGCTTGTGTGGCGTTTCGGGAATGGACAAAAGATTATCATTGGTAGTGATAGGATATATGGAATGAATATTGATTCACTCCCATGCCATAGAATCATCCATATACTTTCTTACCGCGGCATCATTCACTTCTACCAAATTATTCACTACTGGGTACATGGTGCTCCCGTTTTAAAAAATGTTGTACTCCTGGGCCTCACTAGTGAGGATGCGGTGTTGTGGGGTGAATATATTCAGAATATTAGGGTTGTTTTACTATGCTACAGGTTTGAAGGAGATATGATTACTTGGGAGGGTGCAACCAAACAGGGATCAGTGATTGTTTGGGACACATACACCTACATTATGTCACAGTCGGCGCAGGTAACAACACCAGATGAATTTAGGCAATTTTGGCGTAGACATATTCCTACCAAGATCCTATTGTTTGGATGGTTAGTATAGAAAAATTGGATCCTTACTTTGGATTCCCTTTTACACAGAGGTTTTCAGGGTCCTGGTAGGTGTGCTCTATGCATGAATGATGAGGAATCGATGAGACACCTCTTCTTTTCATGCCCTTGGGTGATTGAGATTTGGAATCTATTTACCAATCATATCATTGATTATCTCTGGGTACCAATAGACCTCATAGAGGGGGCTCTCAGATGGGATAAGACACAAGGGAAATTTCAATCCTTTCCCTTCTTTATCTCTTGGGAAATATGGCTGGCCCGCAATAAGATTATATTTGATGGTGGGAGTTTTTCTATTGCTTTTATACATTGTGCTATTATGAAATGGATCAATCATCGATAACCAGTAGTGGTTCCCATTTTGGACAGCTCTTTCAGGTACAAGCCTCACCCCATTTCTATTCCTGTAATTTTCTTTGATGGTGCCTACCAAGAGGGGGTGATGAGCTGTGGGGCATGAATTAAGATCTCAAAATCTGAACGTATTCATATTTGCTGGAATGGTGGCTGAGGGACTAACATTTTGATGGAAATTTTGGCACTCTGGTGTGGTCTTCTTGCTGGATATAACCTTGGTATCAAAGAGGCCTGCATATATGGTGATTCTAAAATTATTATTGATGTTGTGGCTGGGAGGGTGTTTCTTTCTTCTCCTGGTGCACAAGGATGGATTTTAAGGACACTACAGATTTGGGCTAAAATTAATAATCCACCGATAACTCACATATTTAGAGAAATGAACTCCAGAGATGATGGATTATCCAAGATGGGCCTTAGTTTGGTTTTTGGCATCATGCAGTTGAAACAGTTCAGGAATGGCTTATGTGTATGGGCCAACGATATCCCTATTCCTTAACATTGGATGCGGGTTCATGGCACGCTTTTTTTCTTCTGTACATGTTTTCAATGTTTGTATACAAGTCTAGGATGGATGGAGATGACTGCAAGCGAGCCGAATTATCTAAATATGATTTTATGCTTCAATCCCATCTCACGGGGGATAAGCAGATGGTTTTTTCCTGCTTAGTAATTTTGTTTATGTTTTCTATTGTCAATGAATGCTATACACTGGACTGATAGGGTGCGATAGGGTAAATGATATGGATAATATGAACCGACATGTCATGTTATATGATTTATGGGCTGAATTTCGTTTAATGTTGGATATTTTTGCCATGATTGAGACTATATATATGATATCTTCAATCTAATGATATATCTGAAATGTAATGGATTATGTATTTTTTATACTAAATAATATACAGTGGTTTTTTTCTTCTGAAAAAATGAGAGAAAAACATTTTTTTTAATGCAAACAGTTATGGTTTGATGAAATTCAATTTTGAGAAATATTCAAGAATCTGATTTCTTGATCTGTAGGAGAATCTGGAAAAACTCATTTGTGGTGGCACCATGATGGGTGATAAATGGAGCATTTGAGGCAAAGGCACTGTCATATCTGCATAAAATGCAAGCTTTATAGATTGAGAAGGATTCTGTCTCCATCTCCTTCATAGTTAGGAAGTTGACTTTAGAAGTTTCAAGATTTTTATTTTTTGTTGCATGAAGGAGGCATTGGCATGACATTGTTTCAAAAATATTCAAAAAAACAATTATATTCATCCATGTTTTATTTCATTAAAAATAATATTATAATAATAAATTAATTAATTAATTAAATTAAAAAAAAAAATTGTTAATAATTTCTTTTAATAAAGAAAAATTTAAAAAAATATAAAAATTAATAAAGAAAAATTAAAAAAATATTTCCTTTTTTTAATAATTTCTTTTTAAATAATGGCTTGTAGAACAATTGGAGAATTATTTAGATGATTTCTGAACATTTGGCATTAATATTGTTGCTGTGTATTTTTCTATGAAGCTTTAACTTACAGGACACAACAAATCTTTGTGATGCCAATCGTTTAATTAAGCACATTGCATTCGAAAACACGAGTTAGTTTATTTTTCATGGTCATCTCTTAAAAATAGACTTGTTATTGAAATCATGAATTGGACTGAATATCATGCTTTCAATTTTCCTTAAAAATCTGTTTCATTTGGCATTAACTCTTTCACGTATGTATTAGAAAGGAATTGATCACTTCTTTTTTAACACGTATGTGCCAAGTTTTTTTTGCAAGTTTGGGATTATTGAATGATAATTGAAGAAAACTAATTGAGCGCACAATTGGTCTTCAAGGACCAATTTCATGAGAAACATAAGAACAAGTCCATGTCCATATTCATCAAGACCATTACTGTTAGGCCAGAATTGTGAATTACGGATAAAACATGCTTCCCTAGATAGATGAAAAACTCGAACAACAGATTAAATACTATACGACTACCTTTCCTAACTCAGAACAGACACACAAAAAGGATTAGAGGCTTACTTGTAATCCAAGTGCTTCTAAATGGCTCCTTCTGTCGCTTTTGTTGTAGCTTCAAATTCAAGAAGTTTGTAGGAAAAATTCTTCTTGCAAGAAATAACACTAAAAAAATAGAATATAGCAATAATACATATGTTTATTCAAGTTAGTTAGCTAAATCAATAAAGCATAAACCATATACATCAACTAAGATCTTACAATATGGAAAATCAAATCCAATACAGATGCATATAGGGAAAAGTAAGTTGTATTCTTCATTGATGATAGAAGGAGAGGTTACAACCCAATGACTGATTTGAAGTGACCATCTCCAGCAACGATCCTCAACCTCATCACAGTATAAATATCTTCAGCAGCTGTTACACAAATATAACTCTCAATTGAAAATCCACCAGCATTTCTCTACTCAAATTCTTCATTTCTAAGCACTCAGATCTGTGCTCAATTTATAGATGAACTGAAGGTTTTTTTGCAATTAATTACTTTCCAATAATAGGCAATACATTTTCCCAGTCATGTAGATGTCAAATGGACACTTGGATTCAAAGCTTGACACGTGAACTCTTCTAGAAGGCACTGGCCAAGTGGATATTTTGAAACAATGAGAATTTATCTCCCAATATGACCAGCGCACCCATAGATGTCGGGAAGTGCTTTGTAGAGCAGCCTTGCATGGGGCTACCTGCATATGCAACGCACTTAGTCCCCTTAGAGGTAGCGTTGGTGAGCTCCCACATGCTATATAATAAACTTCAAACCTTGGAAACCTTTGCTTGATGAAAGTCATGTTTGATTTGTCTTTTTCTTGCCTTAGGGCATGTAGCAACTTGAAATGATAGGGAATGATAGACCCTTAGTCATTGGTCCTAGAGATGATGCCCAGTTAACCAGGTCATTGGGAATGATGCCCAAGTTTACCTATAAAAGTTTCCCCCTAAAGCATGAGGTCAAATTAATAAAAACATTTGATTGAGATGCTTTACACTGTGATGGGCTGGAGATGAAGCGGAGTGGTCACCTGCATCAATCTTACAATACATTACATCATGATATATCCTCTTTGATCATAATTTTTGAGGGTAGGCATTCCCATGTTCAGCACATAAACAATCTAATAACATGTACATAATTCAGAAAGTCGTTGACACTGGAATGTTGCCTAATGCATACATGCCTACAGATATAGGCCCATGTTCGGATGAAGATCTGTATGTAAGGTCACCGTACAGATAATGTGTACAACAATCCTGAAATCATAGCCCAGATGGCTGAAACTAGATCTGGGGTCTTCTTATCTCGTTCACTCGATCATTCGGGTACAAGTCTAGCCATGCGAATACATGATTTGTCGTCGAACATGGAAAGACATCGTTTGATTACCAGCCAATGATGTGAGTTGTTTACAAATGCAAGAGAACCACCATTAATGAAAATGGACCTCAAGGTACTACAGTACATTTCGTAAGGTGTGAATAGATGAATTGATGTCGAACGCCAAACAAAATCTTTCTGTCAAAGGTCCGGAAGCGAGGATCTTTTCGATGCTGTAACAAGCCTCATGGTACTGGAATCTGATGTTTCTAAGTGAACTTCCTGGATATTGATTTGTTGTCGACAGGAAGTCACCTTATTGCGAAACGGGAGTTATTGGTTTTAGAGACAACGGTATGACTTGATATAGCAATTTTCAGGGATGACGATCATGAGAATAAAGTTTTACAAGTATTGCAAAAGGATGAGTTTATTCACTGGATGAATTCTCTTGAACATATCGGCAACACTGTGATGAGTTGGCAGCATTGACCCAAAAAAGAAGTGAAGGTATGATGAACCATAGGTGTGAATGAGCCGTCAAAATGATTACCCAACCCAAACATTCATGGACATGGAGTGAAGGAAGTGTCATGTTCAAGAGTGACTTGCTAACATAAAGAAATTTTGGTCACTTTTCCCAAATTTTCCCCAGTCATTTGTCGACCAGTACCTCTTTATTTTTTTAACAAGATTGAGGAGGATAACATTTTCTTTATCTATAATTCAACCCTCTGGGCGAATAAAGTATCGCTATTTAATAATTTAACGAGTCTAGCGATGATTGAAACTCTATTATTTCCATGATCGAAAAGCTTGTCACTATTTTATGTTTTAACGAGCTTAACGACAGTGATAGCCTGATCCTTTTTCATATTTAGAGAGTCTGAAAAAGTGGACGAAAGAAAAATCCATAAGTAATTTTTCGTAAATTTGTCACTCAGATCCAAAAAAGTGTAAAATAATATCTGAGAGAACCTCTTTGGTCATGTTTAACCAAGGTATTCCTTTTTCGTAAATAATCTATCTCGGTCTGGAAAAGGGTTAAACTTATACTGAGTAGATATCAATTCATTTACTTTTACGAGCTTGAAAAGACAAGTGCTCGAAAATCTTTTCACATTATCAGAGTCTGAAAAGAGTTAAAAGAAGACTCCATGGGTTCCTTTTTCGTTGTTATCAAAGCTCAAAAAAGAGATAAAAGTGTGCTTCAAATCCTTTTTCATTTTTAACAAAGCTCGAAAAATAAGGAGAAAAAGTATGCTTTGTGGTCAAATCATTCTTGAAATAAATCTGCACGACTAATATGTTCATAATTTGTAAAACCTGTTTAGTTCAACATCAAATGGATTAAAAATACTTGTTTCATGATTAAAAAAACATAATAAAACTATAGTCATAGCAATATATTCAATTTTCAAATAATTAAATGACTATTAAAAGTGTTTTACTATTTATTTTTACCATTCAATAGTTACCATTTGCATTTTGGAGCTCTAAACCTGTTTTTGCCTCTGAACTTCAGTATTCAATTGCATGCAATGGGAAAGAATGTTTTGAATGCCCCCTGCATGAGCACATGTCGAATGCCCCCTACAAGAGAAGATGCACCGCAAGCTTCATTTCATTCACCTAAGTAAACTACTGGTTACTAATAGTTGGATGGAATGAAGGTTCATTTACGAGATCAGATGGAAGACTCGTCGTAATTAGGAGAGGATTTTTTTCATTTTTTTAATGAGCTTGACAAAGGAAAATAACTATGCTCATAACCTGTTTCATTTTTTAACAAGGTTGACACAGTAAAATAACTTTCCTCAAAGGCACTTGTTTCATTTTTTAACGAGGTTGACACAAGAAAAAAGAACTAACCTCAAAGCCTATTTCATTTTTTAACGAGGTTGACACAGTAAAAGAACCATCCTCATAATTTGTTTCATTTTTTAACGAGGTTGACACAGGAAAAGAACCATCCTCATAGGAACCTGTTTCATTTATCGAGGTTGACACAAGAAAATAACTATCCTCAACACCTGTTTCATTTTTTAACGAGGTTGACACAGGAAAAAAGAACCATCCTCATTGTGCAGTTGGACTAGTGAGTGTGTGCTGGAAAAGACATAGTCTAACAGAGTCATCATTTAAGGATTTTTATGAGCACCACAAATGATCAGTTATAACATGTGTTGACGGGTCTTCTCCAGTGTTTTCATTGAATTTTGGAATTTCTGAGGGTAATTTTTGTGGTATCACTGGCCACCAAGGAGAATAACTGATGGGATCAGCTTGATATTGCACTGAATATGTGAATAAAGGATCAAGTCGTTCAGTACTTATAAAGGAGGAACCAGATAGGATTCCAGATGATGACATGGGTGAACTCAAAGGAAAAAACGTTGAAGATGAAGCAACAGTAGGTGTTGTCGTAGCTGAAATAGATGGTTCAGTCTGGGATGTTATCTCAGCCATGGTCAAATTACCAAGTGTATACCCTATAGAATCTATGGGAATTCGAAGTGAAACAAGATCAACAAAAGCAAAGGAAGGTGTTTGAGGAAAAGACTCGTACAGGTAAAGCTCCTACCGAAAATGAGTTGGAGTTAAAGGTGTCTTGTCTTATGATATTTCTTCAATCAAAATCAAACTAGGTGGAAGAACTTCACCTTCAGACCCAAAGTATATTTTAGGTGGTTGACTGCGTGATATGGGAGACTCAATGGCTACAATAGATTGTGGAGTAACCAATACAAAAAAAAAATTTGGTTGTTCGACTTCGAGATAAAGATTTTCTCCACTTAGGGAATATAGAAACTGAAATATAAGGGGATGATAGTACCTATTTCATTGGTCCTGGGGATGATGTCCAATTTGACCAATAACAACTTCCCCCTAAAGCACTATGGGATCCGGATCAACTTCTGGTTGAACAACGTCGGGTTCGGGAGGTATGGTCTCACTAATTGGAAGGATCATGACCATGGGTAGCTGTGAAGACTCTGTTTCGACAACAGTAGATGAACTGGGATGTGTAGAAACAACTTGAGCTAACTCTAGTATATGGGAAGATGATGCTTCACCAGAGGTACTAATGGTACTAGTTTTGGTAGAGCGATGTCTATGCGAACGGCGGGGGAAAGGATTTTGTTCTTCCACGATGACTGATTTATTCTAACAAAAAACAAATAAACAAAATAAAATGGGTAACACTAGGAAAAATGTTTACCAAGAAATTGTGAACTTCATAATACCTCTTGGCAAACCAAGAAGTACGGGCAGGCAATCTCCCCGAATGCTATGTTCGGTGTATCACAATTTACAAGGCAGCCAATTCGGTTCACTATGGATGGATAGCACCTAAAATTTGTCCTCCCAAATATACCCTAAGGTACGTGGAAGCCCAAGTCCGTATTAGCGTTGTCTGATGCAAAACCGCACAGTGAGAGAACCCCTTTATACTTATCATACTGTTACACCACCCGATATACCCGAAAGTACGTGGATGAGTTAGGATATACTTATGTACATGGAGTGAGGTATCACACTCATAATGTATCGCAGACAAGTTAACGACGGCTGCTATGTTTTACGACGCTGAAACAAGTCTCTAACCTAGACCTTCTAAATGTTATCGTTATGGTTCCAATGCTTTGTGAGGTAAATTGAGATTAATTTTATGTTGGTCTTGCTTACAATTTTCCTTTCAAAGGTTCACCACGATGATGTATTGGAAAATTCCTAAAATGCAACTAAAAATGATATGGAATCTTTCACTTTCAGTTTCTTCAATGAAAAACCTAGCTATTAAGGAAGAGAGAAAATAATTCGTGAGCAAACAAATCAATGATCACAAACTAAATGCAGATTTCCTAATATTCCTTTTTGCAAAACACACAAAAATCCTACATGCAAATGCAAGTTTTTATTTTCAGTTTCCTTAATGTTATGAATGAAGAAAAGAAACTAGGTGCACTAAATCAATAATTCAAATGCCTTTTACTTTCGAGAAATGAAGAATAAAAACAACAATTTCTCTTTTGAAGGAAAAATGAGGATTTCAACAACAATTTCTCTTATCAAGGAAATGAAGATTTTACGACAATTTCCTATTTTGAAAGAAAATGATTCTTAATGCGACCATAAAAAATACCTTGAAATCAACTTGTCAATGATAAAGAAAAACTTTTTTAAACAAACATTGAACAAATTTTCAATCAAAGGAGGAAGAAGTATATAGAGTTACTGGTCAATATGAGGATCAAAATTTTCAAAACACGGCAGAAAACAAACTGAAGCAAATTGCAAAGGAAAATTCAAATGAATCTGGGTGGTTTCAGGATTCAACGCAGTCTCCAAGGGGAGATAGTGCTCTGCAACGCAGGCCTGAAAGGGAGACAGTGCTATGCAAATCACTGTGTCCTGTCTAAGGGTGCATTGGGCACAGTGTATAAGGAAAAACACTAATGTTTAACTCATTATCTTTGCAAATTAGGCTTTGAAAAATTTTAATATTTGTGTGTAACAACTACTAGGTGGATAAAAAAAGAAAATTAGAGGCTAAGTCACCTAGATCTAAGAGAAATTCTCCCCGACGGAGTCGCCAAATTTTTGGGCTAGAATTGTGAATTACGGATAAAACACACTTCCCTAGACAAATGACTGTCTAGAACAATAGATTAAAGACTATACGACTACCTTTCCTAAATCATAATAGACACACAGAAAGGATTAGAGGCTTACTTGTAATCCAAGTGCTTCTAAATGGCTCCTCTGTCGCTTCCGTTGTAGCTTCAAATTCAAGCGGTTTGTAGGAAAAATGCTTCCTACAAGAAAGAACACTCAAACAGTAGAAGATATAAATAATAAATATTTCTATTCAAGTTAGTTAGCTAAATCAGTAAAGCATAAACCATATACATCAACTAAGATCTTACAATATGGAAAATCAAAGCCAATACAGATGCTTATAGGAAAAAGTAAGTTGTATTCTTTATTGATGATAGAAGGAGAGGTTACAACTCAATGACTGATTTGAAGTGACCATCTCCAACAACGATCCTTAGCCTCATCATAGTATAAATCTCTCCAGCAGTTGTTACACAAATATAACTCTCAATTGAAAATCCACCAGCATTTCTCTACTCAAGTTCTTCCTTTCTAAGCACTTAGATCTGTGCTCAATTTATAGATGAACTGAAGGTTTTTTTGCAATTAATGACTTTCCAATAATGGGAAAGACATGTTCCCAGTCATGTAGATGTCAAATGGACACTTGTATTCAAAGCTTGACACATGTGAACTCTTCTAGAAGGCACTGGCCAAGTGGAGATTCCAGAACAATGAGAATTTCGCTCCCAATGTGACCAACGCACCCATAGATGTCAGGAAGTGCTTTGCAAAGAATACTTGCATGGGGCTACCTGCATATTCAACGCACTTAGTCCCCTTAAAGGTAGCGTTGGTGAGCTCCCACATGCTATATAATAAACTTCAAACCTTGGAAAGCTTTGCTTGATGAAAGTCATGTTTGATTTGTCTTGTTCTTGCCTTAGGGCATGTAGCAACTTGAAATGATAGGGAATTATAGACTCTTAGTCATTGGTCTCGGAGATGATGCCCAGTTAACCAGGTCATTGGTAATGATGCCCAAATTGACCTATAACAATTACTCTTCCTCTCTTTTAAATTATAAATCCAACCAAGAACTTCAAATCAAGCCACAATTATTTTCCCAGCAAGAGTCAGTTGTTCATTTTCCTTCATTCACATACACTTTCCATTATTTTTTGTCTACTCCACAAATAAAAGCAAGAATCTCACCTCCATGCTTATTTCCCATTGTCATTTTCCATTTTCATCTTCCATTTCCATTTTCCTTCTCCTATCATTTTCATTTCGCAAATAGACCCTACTTCAATATAAATTATTGAGTCCATAGTCCTTTAAGTCTAAATTCCTTGCAAAAACACCTTAATAATTTCATGCCTTAATGGCAAGTCTTCTTGCTGACAAACAATGGGAATACATTAATGTCCCTTGTTCATCGGATCTTCTAGGTACTCGACAACAGCAAAATTATTCGTACCTAGCAAGATGTGTTTAAGCACCTTGACTCTCATTGTCATCAATGGTGGGAGTTCTCGTGTTAACTAGTGGCATCCATTAATGGCCACTAAGTCAAAAATTTCCTACTATGTTCGACATCAGAACATCTATTCACATAACAGGAATTGTGCCAATGAGTTTTGAAGACATGAAGACTATCATTTTCAGCATTTTGGAGCAAATGAAGAAGATAACAACTACAGAAACAGATGGTAGCTGCGGAATCAGATGGAAACTGTAGAATCAAATGACAGCTGCAAAATCAGATAGCATCTATGGAATCAAATGGCAGTTTTAGAATTAAATAACAGTTGCAGAATCAAATGACAGCAACAGAATCAACACCATTCCGCAGCAAATTCAGCAGTTTTAGTAGAAGCAATAAAAAGACATCTTTACACTTTTCTCCATAACTTGCACAACCACTTGAAAAATATTATGATCAGAATTTTGCAGCCACCACACATGCAGCTCATCCATTTTCAAATGGTAAGTTAAGGTACGTCATTTTCTAACTTTTTACCATAGAATTCCTTGAAAATCTAGAATGATAATTTTTGGAAAAAAAAAACATTTCTCTTCCTCATTTCATAAAATTTCTAATACCATCAGTTGGGGGGAGGAATACATTCATATTCATACTTTTCCATGTTCATATCACATTCAGAAAACGACATACTTCCAAAAGATATTAACTATTAATCATTATTATGAGCATAGAATGGTTTTTCAAAAGTACTTAAAAGATAATTGGATACAAACAAAATCATGGTTGTCACACAAGAACCAACCATGATGCAATCCAATAAAGATATAATTTGCAACAAAAATCAAATTATCATTATGCAAAGATCAAAGATCAAAATTGAATGCAACAACAAAATATGGTTGTAACACAAGAACCAACCATGTTGCAATTCAAGAAAAACACTTTGCAGAAGTATGAAGTTATCAAATGATATCATGCAAAGTTAAGCCAAAGCTCAAGGGTCAAAAAGAATTAATATAATAGATTGCATGAGGACACGCAATAGCTTCAGTTAGGGGGTATGTTGGGCCTTGAAATTTTCATTCACTTCCATTACATTTTCACTTATATTTCCATATTATCACCGTCACTCCACTTCCATTTAATTACATTTACCTTACCATTACCACTATTGGGTTACATTTATGTTTTTCCAAACTTTATTAATTCTTAGCATTTTTAAGTGAATTTGTGGTTAAAAATTATAAAATAATGTGCATATGCTTATACCTAACAAGTGGGATGAGATTGTTACTATGTGTAGGTCAAAAGAAAGCTCCTAAAAGACCTTTATGTGGCCTCCCAAGACCAAATTCGAATTTGAGTGGAGAAGATCATGGAATCATGAGGATATGTGTCTCATTTCCTATTTGTATTGAAACTCTAAGAAAACATGTGTCTTATCATTTCTAATTTTTATTGTAACTCTAGAGATATAGGGAGAAATTCATGGACTCTCATTAATGAGATAACTTCTCATATTTTTGTATAAATAGGCGAAGCTTTCCCCTATCAAAGGATGTGTAAAATAGGAGAAGAAAAGAAATAATTATAGAATGTTTTGTAACAAGGTTGAGATGGAATGGGATGTAAAGTTGTGAGTTTATCAATAAAGAAAGTTCTTTTCTATTATTGAGTTTTAGAATGTGAATTTTTGCAAGTTGGAATGCTATTGGACAATGGAAGGGCCCCCATCAACCATGTGCATCCCTTTATAAATTTGTAAGATTAATTAGTTTTTTTTACTTAGATTCATGCCAATAGTTTAGATTTCCATTGCAAATGTTATTCTATTTTCAGATGTAGATTTACTTCACTTTGAATCTTATGTTTCCTAATAGAATTTCAATAAAGTAGTGTCTTATCTATTTCCCCAAAATTGGATTGCTTTGAAGCAATAATAATTCACAGTTACCTAGTTTTCCTTACTGTTTTTTCATTCATTTATTTAGAACATAATTCTCAATTAACTGTGTCAACAGATGTTTCCAAAAGCCATTTCAATATGATGATCCTAAACTAAATGGTTAAATGTCTAGTTCATACAGTGGTTGAATTTACTTTGCACATTGTCATTTGATTTTTAGGAACTTAGAGACTAAGGCATAATTGACTTCTCACATAGCATCTCAAGAATATTAACACTTCACATTGAATGTTGCAGAAAAGTCAAATATACATTAGTTGTTTTTAGTTAGTCTTACATTCTTTCATATTTTGCTTTCAGATCCTCACTTAATTGCAATCACTAATATTCCTAAAGATCATTCTAAAATAAATTGATTTAATCATGTTTCAAGATTGAATGGTTGAATGTTTAATAAGTGCAATTACTGAGTTACCTTTTGCAGACTTTACTTAGTTTTCTAGTTCATCAAAGTGTAATTGGTTACTTAACACTATCTCAAGAATATCACACTTCATAATTGAATATTGGAAGTAACTGAGTATACATTAGATGTTTTCATTGCATTCTTTGCTTACTGTTCTAGGACACTAGAAGTTTAAGTGCAGACAGTTACTTAACATCATCTCAATAAGGTCATACCTCATAATTGAATGTTGGAGTAACCTGAAGTACATAATTTTTTTTCATTTTATGCTTTTACTTAAGACAAACACTTCAATTTCAATCTTAGTTTTTAGAATTAAATCCATGGAATAGGACTAATGATAAGATAAGATAGATGCTCTGTTTTCCAAATTAGATCCTAACTAGCCAATATATTTTTGTTTATTTTTATGAAAATTAGATTAAATTAGGAACACTTCCTTTTCTTCCTTCTTAAAATTCATTAGATTCATTTAAATCTTTTCATAGTTTTAGATTAAATATTCTTAGACATCAAAGAACAAAAACCCCCCAAAACAATATAAAATACAAAACAACGAAGTAAGAGAAAGGTTAACTAAGCACATACAGTGCACCACACTTCATTAGTTTACTAACCCCAGTCGATAATTTATGTTAGTAATTTAAGACATTAAATTGATTAAACACCAACCCATCCCAAACTTGGTGGTTAAACTTTACTGCGGTGATGATACTGTAGGGGAAGCCCTGCGAGAAAACAACTCAGTGCCAGGATGATAAAAATATTAATGCCTCTTCTTCTCTTTAGAAGGTCGTCTTATCAGAAACTACATTTCTAACATCTCAAAATAATTTCCCAAAAGCTATAAGCTGCTGCTGGATCGACTGGTTAAGCAATAGAAAGGTTTGCCTCTTGAACCGGTACTTAGTAGGACTAGACTACTCTTGCTTTTGACCCTATTGATCGTGCCTCATAAATTCATAACACTAGGTATGTGCATCTTGACCTCTACGGGTGGTGCTTTACCTGGAACTACGTCTAAATATACTTCTTTCACTACTACTGGCAATATCCCTACTACTAATGATACCCCCGCTACTGATGCTGGAGTAGCATATTATCTAGTACCATATCCAGTAGCTTCAGTATACCTAGGTCGATGAAGAAACTAAAGTGGTATGGAATAATCAGTTGACCCTGTTTCTTATCTTGAACCAATACCAACAACAGCAGAAGCACGAGTAGCTTATTCCACACCACCAGCAATATAAGCTAAAGCATAAGTAGTTGACACACCACCAGTAGAACGTTAAGCCAAGACAGAGCTCAGCATTTGAGCCAAAGCTAGTAGTAGCACCATCTAAACTAGTCCAAATACAATAATGAATTCTTTATTACTATGCAAGAAAGGGCCTCAGTAATAACCTTACCATTGGAGAAAGAACCATAGAAACGATGAAACCCATCATTTTTTCTCATTCTCAGTGCAAGGTCCCAGCCCTTGCCTACCATGAAGATGCCTATCCAAAGGGAATTATGGTTGGGAAGGTTGCAGTAGAAAAATCCATTGGACTTTTATTTTCTAAATAAGAAGAATCAGTGTTATTCTCAATGAAACAAATAAATGACTAACCGAGAAAAATATTAGCGATTCATGTCAATGTTCAGTGTTTGGAGCTACATAGGGTTGCATGCAGATATCCATCCTTCCCATGTGTAGATATTATCAGCTGGATTGTTTCACATATTGATATTAAGACTATGACTTTGAGAAATTCCAGCGAACAGAAGCTTTCTACTTTTTTAGCAGCAGATTACCGTCTTATGTACCATTTACCCGAGGCAGAAGCACTCATGGATTCATACTTCTATGCCTCCAACAGCTATATGAGCATGAAGGACATTGTTAAAGGCTTGGTAAAAGAGCCATAAAAGTTTTTTCAGACACCCACCAACACTTGTAAGACAAAGTCTCTTAGGAGGGCCTATCAACACTTGATTATCCTAGCTTGCATAATATACTGTCAGCAAAGCACTGATACCTTTCCTGAAGGGTCAGAAATATTATTGAACCAGTTTGTGAATGGGGGGAACTCATTCAACTGGTTATACTTTTTTTATCAGTGGTTAAGTATCCATGTAGATAATTCCCTGGATCCTCCCAAGGGTGGGAAAACAATATTTTACATGTCTACATATTTACTAGATGTAATATGTGCACACAATTCATTTCCTGGCATGAACTAGACTTGGACACCTCGATATCCTGTAGTGCACATCCATTGCAAACTTCTCTTGGAATGCAGCCACAGAGGAGTTATGGAGAAGTTAATTGACCACTTCCTCATTCCACTATACAATTTTATCTTTAGGTAAGAACCACCTTGCATGTCATGTGGGGAAACTGAAGCAGTATCGGAGATAGCAGATTGGTTTTCCTAACCGAATGGCCCCTTCCTTAGAGTGTTTGGTGGATAGAAGTCACCACATATTTTTCTAAGGTATGCCATCAATCATATTTCATGCAATAAGTTGCATATAATCTCTCTGCAAGGTTGTCAGCAGCTTTTGACAGGAAGAAGAAAGCACCTTGGCTAACTCTTCCTATGAAAATCAGATTGTACAATATTAAGAACCTGAAAGTTGCAGATACTGAAGGAAATGTGATAGAAAATTTTGCATTCAGTACTATATACTTTAATTCGTGTGATCCCATGGGTTTTTGTAGATACCACTGTGTGAGAATTCACTTTTCGTGGTTGAGCGGGACATTTAATTTGTCGGAAGAGGAACCATGGAAGAATTGTTATAATGCCTCCAAGTCCCATGAGCCAGTAAGTTTTGCAGGAACTTCATAGGTGACTCTGCAGAAGGAATATACTCTAAAATAAGTACTAGTGGAAGAGATAAACCCCACGCATGAAAAGGGAAAGAGGAAGGTTGCATATAGCCCAAGGGGGAGTGAAGCGGCAAGATGAAAGCGGGTCCAGATATTATAAAAGTGGCTTTATCAGTAGAGGCAAGGAGGAAACAAATGATGCAAGGAGAAGAACAGAGGAAGAGGGAAGAGCATAGGGGATTTGAGGATGAAAATAAAAAACAAGAACAAGAATAGAAGTAGAATCAGTAGTAAGAAGAGAGGAGAAGAGAAATAGTAGAAGAAACAGCGAAGAAACAAACTGAGTAGAAAGAACAGAACTCGAAAGAGGGGAGGAGAGCGGAAAAATGTAGGACCAAGATCTTTCTCAGTAGATTGAAGATTTGATTGAGATCAAATACACGGAGGAGGAACCGAAGCTGCAGAATCAATATGTAAACTTGATTCCTAGCACATAGTAGGTCACCATTCAGCCTCCACCCCCTCTAGAAATAGAGCTAGCTCCAAGCAAGGAAGAGGAATTTTTACCTCTTAATGATGATCCAGTTATGGAAACGTACAATCCATTGTATGATTAACTTCAAAAAATATTGTAAAAGTGTGAAGGAATCATTTTTCGGCTTACCTCGTATCTCCTACATTTATTAGAGAAATGGTAATTGTGGCAGACACCGGGAAGAATCCCAATGTCATTGTCGCAACCATCTTGGCCTTTGTAGGTGTAGTTGAGTCAAACATTGAGTGCTTGATGGTTGAGAATAAGCAATTGGCACAAAACTTGTAGGTTGTCAGGAAAGAGGTTGAACAGCTCCGCACAACATCTCAAAACGCAACTTCCACACGGGTCCATCTGGAGAAAATGAAGGCATTGATAGTTAGAGAAGTATCGACACTTTGAGAGACCATGCGTAATATTTATGAAGAGCTTGTTACCATCCATATGTTTATTTTCCACTTGTGTGATTTCTAGCAGAAGTGTAAAGACTTTGTCAAAAATCTCAGGAATGTACAAGCAGCCATCGTTGTCATGCATGAATGGTCAATGCGATACAAATGGGGCACAGCTTGACTTACGCAAGAAAAAAAGAAACAGGAAAAGCTGGAGAAATAAATGGTTCGGATGTTGATCCAGAACAACAAACAACTCGCCTCGTTCATTGGTAACATTCAGGCCTCGTATGCATGGTCATACAACAGTCTTGACTTCTTGGTGAAATCTCATAGGATCCCATTCGTTGGCTCACTCACTGAATCCAAACCCAAGAACCCAGTCAAGAAGGAGGTAGAATAATACTTGGAGAAGCTTAGACAAATTTCCACCAAGGAATGTTTGGAGTTGAACAGACATAACATGCATAAGTACATCGATGGTCTTGTCCATGTGAACACAATTTTTCTCCTTCTCCAAAAGGAATTTCAAACTAGTTCCAAATCATTGTACTAAGATGACATGGAGGTTAGAGTTTGCTTCCAGAAGGACACCATCACATAGTATGGGGATGTCATCACACAGTACCAATCTTGGCATCGATACATGACCGAGAGACATCAAGTGGAATTTGTTGAGCTGCAGTTTCTCCAAACTCAAGCTTAATTGTTTTTTCTTATTAGGTTGTCTAGTTGGATCTACCCAATTTTGTCTTATATGAGTACGATTGTATTGTAATATGATTTTGTATTTAATTTGTACATGAAATTCTAATTTTCAATTGTGAATGTGAAGATTCTTGATGTAATTGAAGAGTTATATTGTAAATAAGTCCAAGATTCGCAAAGGGGATTTGAAGAGTCACCCCCTCTTGTTATAAATATAACCTCATAGCTCATGTAAATGGATTTTGGGAGCCAAGCTTTGGCTAAGATTAGGCTTAGAATAAAGACCTTGGGATTTTTTTGAGAGCCTTGGCTTCTCCATAGCATAGAGGGGATATATTTCTTTGGAGGACCAGGTGTTGACTTCACATTCCACTATTGGAGCTAGAGGTTGGTCAATGATGTATGTATAAGTGGAAATTTCACATAATAAAAGCTCAGAGTCGACACGTTTTCATGAATATGTTGTAAATATAGTAGTAATATTCGTGTTGTATTGTGATGTATGTTATTTCACTTACGCTTATGCTTATGAACTATTTCGTTTGCATTGATATGAATCTTGTTAAATGCATGATGTTGTATAATTCCACCACTATTAACTTGTGAATTATTTCGCATATTAGCTTGTGATGTATTTTATGTTCGTGTGTTCCTTTCAAGTTGCGTACTATTACAAGATTATAAGGGGCTCACTCATTTCCCTTTCATGTGTTGGAATCTTCATGCATCACACTTGACTTTTTGCAGCTCACACACTTGCTCTCACTAAAGTCACCATGCATCACTCTATGCATTATTGCAAATAAGGAATATCATTAACACCCACTGCATCGATAATTAGTTTGTATTCTAGATGAGAATCCTACACCAAATGGTGTGAGGTCTAATTGGGACTTCATATAGGGAAGATCCCCTGAATGTTGGTGGGTCCAGCACCACCAACATTTCTAACACTAGAAGGAGGGCTAGATGACAAGCTGAGCCTAGGAATTTTGTTTGAACTTTCCGCATCTTCAATGGCTTCTTCCCATATCTTAGCCCTGGCATGTTTTTCAAGAACTGTAAAATTGAAAGTTCCCATGGGAATTACCAATGACTCATCGAATATTAAATTTTATTGCAAGGGTGTAACAACATTTTTTTATCACAACACTCATTTTTTCGAATTTTGCACAAAAAAAAATATCTACTGTGAGGATGTTGCTTGCAGGTTGTTCATCCTCACGTTTGAATTGCTCATAAAGGAATGGTGCTACATATTACTTATCACTTCCATACACTCTTTCAAACATCTTCCCATAGAAATTTATCATGTCTTTGAGAGGCCTGATTATAAATCTGTGTTCAAGAAAATCATGTGATTGCGAAAAGCACTTGTTGGACACCTAATACTCTAAGGGTTCTTGTAGAAGGCGAACAGTCAAAGGGATTCCAAGCGACCTTATAATATGGAATCCAAGGGTCACTCCAATGTATTATAAATATATATCATTGTGAATAATAAAAGTAATCCAATGCTTATCTTTCATATATGTGTGCATTACATGTATGTGTCTGACATGGTATTAGAGCGGGCCAAATTTGGCCCTGCTCCAATCTAGGCCATTGGTTTTGTGGCCTCTCTACACATTTCAGTTTCGCCATCCACTCTGGTTTTCTTCTCTATGTCATACATTCTCTACCTTATTCATATGCATCGTTTATTGATGGATTTGTCGTATGTGATGGAGGGAGAAACATCATGTTCATGTATTTTGCATCAAGCATTGAAGAGACATTAATTATGATCATATCGTTGTTATGTAGAGGAATTTCACTACAATCTGGTGTGTTGAAAAGTTTGAATTGGTTGAAGAATCGATGTAGATGTTGGTGCTTTAAATTCATCCAATGATATGTCTAACGTGAGATCAAACTTCAATGTAGAGAATGGTGTAGCATACAAACTAGCGCACAAAGAATACGCATAGATATATTCAACACGAATTCATAACATATACTAGAATGAAAACTCCTCCTTTTTGGCATGTTCAAAGTGAGGATGCTCCAGTTTCTATTTGTGCAAATATAAAACCGAGAGGGTGAGGGTTGTGCATAACCTTTGCCAAGACCGCCCCTGTCCTAGTATTTCCTAAATCTATGAGTTATAAAACTGAGAGGGTGTAGGGTTGTGCATAAACTATTGTCCTCTCTTTGGGTTATCACAACAGCAGCACGGGGAGGGAGGACCGAAGCCGAGGAGCAGATATCGACTCTATCATCCTAAAATCTGTCATCCTGACATTTTACTATGAGTATGAGCTTATTATTACTCATACTTCCTCCTTTTGCAAGTCTAACATATCAGCTCCTCATGTCAAGCTTTCAAAATCAGAGAAAAGTCCCTAAAATCCCCTAAACATTGGTATCGCACTTTCTCTATACATTCCCTGCGGTCCCGCACCTAAATCTCAGCCTGCCTGTGGAACCATACCGCACGTTCTTTGTGTTATGGGTGCGGACCTCTGTAAAACATAAAAAGGTGAGAAAGTAAAGATAAAAAGTGAATTCCAGATGAATTCTAGAAGATTCTAGATGGGAATTTTCGGGAATGGATACGCTTTGAGAAGGTTCATGCATCCCTCACTTGATGGAGCTAACCCCTTGATGTAAGGAGCTAATCCCTTTGAAGGAGGATTCTATCCCTTCATATTTGGAACAAGAAACCTCCTCTTTCCCACTATAAAAAGAGGCCTTGGGTAGCCTCAAAGGGAGTTCAAGCTTAAGATATTTGAAGTTAAATGCTGTTGAAATTCAGACTTAGTTAACTAAGACTTTCTGTGAGGTTAAATCACTCATCTCTATTTGTCTTGGTTCAAAGAGTGCAATGCTTGTCAAATTAGAAGAGATTCCTGCTTCGGACCCCAGGAGGACCTGCACAACATCAAGGCACAGGTTGTAAAGGTTTTTTTTATTTGAAGTTAATACAAATATACTCATTTCTCTCATTAAACTGTCTATTCATGGTTTATTTCATAAATTCCTTGATCATTATGATGAGTATGGTTTATAATAATGTCTATACAGGTGCTGTGTAATCTTTTTGCTTGTTTGTGACTGCAGATTCACGAGGAACGTTCTTTCAGTGCACGGGAAGGACTTCAACGAAATCAAGCAAGCGCTGGATATAAGGTAGGCCTTACACCTATATAGTGTTTTTATGAATCTTATATGCTTAGAGAGAGATTAATATAATTGGCTGTTTGTTGCTAGTTACCTTTAGTACTAGAGAGATCGGTCTTGTCCGCAAGACGGATTAATCTACACAACAAAATGGCGACTCCACTGGGGAAGGAACTTGTTGTTTTTTGTTCTCTTTTATTTTTGATTTGAGGAAACATTTTTTCCTGGTTTTTGATTGATACACATCTGTCTAGGTAATTTAGATTTTCCCTGTTTTTGAAAATTTAGAAGTATTTTAAGTTTTTCTATAATTTTTCCTAGGACCGCACTCTGGCTTACTTTGACAGTGCGGGCAGGTTCGCACTTTCTCTAGAGAATACAGTGCGGGACCGCACCTGTCAATATTGGTTGCCTGCGGACCCTGTTAAAATTTTAGAAAATCTCTAGATTTCTTTTTCTAGTTTGTTTTTAGCTTTTTGGTGTCTACCCAGACTGATAATTGTTTCTGTCAAGAATTTTTTGTGAATGAACTCCAACAGTGTTAATGTTTTGATGATTTTCTAGAAGATTTTGTTGATTGGATTGTTTTTCCACTTGATCTTTGTAGCGATTCAAACTTTTGACAATTTGCAGTATCTCAGATTACATTGATCTCTTTTTGTCTTTTGAATCCGACCTGATTATGAAAACATCCTATATTGAGAAATTAAGCCTTTTTTTCTTTGCAAATCTTCGAAAAAACTTGGTTCAAAGTTTTGAATTTCATTTTTTGTAAAAACATATTTTGAGTGTTTTTTATCTGTTTGTTATCTGAACGAATAGATTCTTAGTTTGCTGAACAACTAAGGAAAACATTCATATAAAAAAAATATTAAAAGCTTTTACTCAATTTAGATTTTAGATCTCAAGATTAGATTTTGTAGTTTTGAGTAGTTTTAGTTTTTGTAGCTTTCTTTCGAAAGAAAATTGTTTTGTAGCTTCTAGTTTGGAAAAGAAAATAATTTTTCTCGTGAGCTTTGATAGTTTATTGAAAAGACAAAATATTTTCTTTCAATCATTTTTCATGTTTAAAGAAGGAATTTAAAAGATCGCATTCTCTAACTCTTTCTTTAGATAGAAAGTTCATTGAAAGAAAAAGAATTGAATATCATCATAGGTGCATTTTAGTGTTTTTTGGAAGTCGAGTCTTCACATCATCCAAAGTTTCATTTCCGCACCCATTGACTTAAGAAACAGCTCTTAAAAGTAACGCTTAAATAAAATTCATCTAGTAATCTTTTTATTTCTAGGGCTCTTATCACCAACATAACTTAGGCTAGTATCTTGGAGTAGGGAGTAATTAACTCTCCAAGATAGCTAAAACAAACAAGTAGACAAATCTTGCGGTAGGAAGAATTCCAGTTGTTGCATGTATGCTCTGGGAAGCTCCTCCTAAAGGAGTTAAGCACGAGATCATATCTGAACCAGTGAGGTAATCAATCCTTCCTCATTGGGAACGATAGAAGATATACACGTATTAAAAACGGTAAACCTCGGATAGACCATTGTCGAGGAGCCAGGGGTCACTTGTCGGTAAACCTTGGATTATTTCAAGGAGCCTTCAAGGGGATTGAGCTTTGTTACCCCAGGTATATGTGTTTCAGTTGGTAACCTTAGTGACTATAATCTTTAGGATTCTTTCCTAAGGTGACGGTGGAGGGAAGATCCCACTGTACCTGGAACAGACGTCGACTAGACTCACTTGGACTCTCTGGGCGGTTCTCTTCACTCGAGATGGTTTTGTGAAGAAACTTGTGCCAGTCTGTTTCATTAAGCAGGTTGTCGGGGTAACTGTTCCAACAGCCCTTTTCGTGTTAAAATTCTACTAAGTTGGATTTCATCACCAACTAGTGTTTTTAGTACGAAAAGTTATTTGTTTGTGTGTGGTTTGAACTCTTAGATTTTTAAGCGAATGATTCAATTGTTTGTTTCTTAGAGACTTTAGGTGTTTTAATTGAAATTTTTCTTTGTTTGCGTGTGATTAGATAATTTTTAATCGTGGCGGAATTGCCAAGACAATCCCGGAGAATACAAGGGAAACCCCCCGAATATTCACCAGGTCAACTTGAAGGGCTTCGAGCTCTGGTACCACACAGTTGCCGTAGACTTAGATCAACAGAAGTTGAAAGCAAAGCTATTGTTATACATCCTGATCATCAAATACCTACAACATAATACATTCAAGAACCGATTTCAGTTTCTGAAGTTACTGAAAATATTTCTCCTTCTGGTGAATTATCTGACAAACCTGAAATCTCTGAGCCTGAAACTGAATATTCTGTGTTAGAAACATCCTCAGGATTTGTTACACCAACTTCTAGCGATCCAGGTTCACCTAGGGTAAGAAATATCATTACAGACAATCTTCCCTCTAGACTTATTTCTATTGAAGAACTTACTAATCCAGACGAAGACATATCTCTTCCCAACTCCCCTCAATCGTTAAATCTTAGGGAGCGTGAATCTATTTTCTACAGCCCCATTCGAAATAATCCTTGGTATCTCTCTTTAACAGATTTTTTAGAGAATCCGGGTCTTGCTTTTTATCCACCTCGAATTCCATTTCATCCTACACCCAGAGGTTATTATCCGTCATCTTTTATGGCCGGAGAGTCATCCATGTTTTCTCAAACGCCGGAATCATTTTTACATGGTGGTCCTTCTGTTCCTTCGGGATATCAGTCTTTGTCTGGTACTTTCTCGGGAGCAACTCCTCAACCGATCGAAAATGTGTTATCATCTGGTCTTGATGGACTTAAAATTGAAACGTCGAACGCAGAACAAATTTTTATGATGTCTGGTAATATTCCCAATCCTCAAGCTCAAGGCAGTCAGTTTCCTTCTAGGGGCCAAGCTCAGGGAACTCAGTTACCGCCTGGGGGGCAACCTCAGGGTAGTCAATTACTACCTGGGGGTCAACCTCAAGGTAGTTAGTTACCACCCGGGGCACAACCTCAAGGTAGCTTTTTCCCAGGACAAACTGTGGATCCATATTATTTTTGGGGACAACCCCAAGGACAGTACATACCTCAGGGTTATCAACCTCAAGGACAGTACATTCCTCAAGGTCAACCCCAAACTCAATATGCTCCTCAAGGTCCTCAACAACCCCAACTTCAGTACGTGCCTCAAGGTTATCAACCTCAAGGGCAGTACCCAATGCAAGGTTACCAACAGCCTTCTGGTCAACCATCTGTTCAAGGAGCCGGAACTTTACCTTATTATCAACCCTACGTTCAACCGGGTTTTGGTCCTTACGTTCAACCTTCTACGGGATAGTACCCCGGAATGATGGTATGGGATCCGTCCCAATATCAACAGCCTTTGCAGCCTAATGTGCAGTTACCTTATCAACCTGGTCAGCCATTGGTTTCTGGTTCAACTCAGCAACCTGGTCAGCCAGCTATTCAAACTCCTGCACCTAGTTCAGTTCAGCAAGCTGGGCCTAGTACACCTCAGACTCCGCCCCAAACTGCTGCAACTGCTGCAACGTCTGTTCAAACTGTCACACCTGTTTCTGGAGTATCTGTAGCCCCGAGTTCGGCTATCCCTGTATCCGTGCAAATTCCTCAAGTCTCTGTACCGCAGTCAGGACCTTCAGTTCAGACTACAGTTCAGATGCCTGCAGGACAAACCGGTACAAGTACAGTTGTTACAAGTCAACCTCAATTTACGTATCAACCGTACCAGGGACAGCCGCAATTCGGTCCCTATGTACAGAATCCAAACTATCAGTATCAACCGTATCCTGGTTATACTTATCAACAACCTCAGTATGGTCCGGTTCATGCTGGTTTTCCGGGAGGTTACACAATACCTAATGCTAATCTGATTCCTAGTTATCCTAGGTATCCCCCTCCTAGATCTGCTTTGGCTTCTCAAGGTTTTCGTGACCCTAACCATCAATTACCGTTCATCGCAACTTTGGACTTACCTGATTTGACGCGCCTTACAAATGATCCTATTTTTTATTATCAGAATTGGCCGCCAATGCCTCATAAGTTGCCCAGTGATATACCAAAATTTGAAGGTAAGTCAGGAGAGGATCCATCAAATCATGTTATGACTTATCACCTTTGGTGTGCATCTAATTCAATCATTGATGATTCGATTCGCTTACGTCTTTTCCAAAGAACCCTCATAGGTCTTGCAGCCAAATGGTACATTGAGTTGCCACGAGGCTCGTTTCATAATTTCAGTCAGTTAGCAACATCTTTCTTGACTCATTTTCAGTTGCATGTCAGATACGACAATGGCACAAAATTATTAACTTCGCTAAAACAATCTATGTCCACGTATATTTCTGATCATATTCATGAATGGCGACGTAGGCGACGTTTGGTGAAAGTTTATATTCCAGATCAAATTTTGGCAGAATGGTTTGTTAAATCATTGTTACCCAAGATCACTGAAGATGTAGCTAAGGCCGGTGTTGTTACTGAAGAGCAAGTAATTGCTCAGGCTCAGTACCTTGACCTCGTTTATACGCAGTCAGGTACTCTACATGAGAAAATTCCCGATCTTCCAAAACAAGGTCAAATAGTTGCCGCTCCTTCAGGGTCTCATGCTGCTGACGGTATGATTGGTACAGTTAATTCTAAAAGTAAGAAGAAATCCTCAAAGAATTCTTCTCCAATTATAACTTTACCTGATTCCCCGAAAGGAGAATCCTCTCCCGAAGTTTCTGCCGACATTCATGTCGTTGAAACATCTACGGCAAAATCAAAATCTGGTGGGAAAAAGAAGGGGAGGAACAAAAACAAAAAGAATTCGAAAGAGAAAACAAACAAAGATGAATCCAATGACGAAAAACGTAAACCTCGTTATCCTTGCTTCATTTGTGAACAAGATCATTTCACGAGAGAATTTCCATATCGAGACGAAGTTACGAAACTCGTTAAAGGATCACAACAACCTACTGTCTTGAAGGATCCTTTTCCAGTTCAAGATAGTAAAATGATTGGTTCTTCCTCGACTACTTTAGAAGAGCCTATTATGATGATGTCTCATGTAAGGATTGCGACGCGATCGCAAGATTACGGTTCTAAGAATCCTGTCGATGGCAAAGAAGCAGAGTCTTCTAATGCGAATATATCAAATACAACTCCTCCTGTTTCCGGTCCGCTACAGATCGAGAAAAAAAATACAGACTTGATAATCAAACCGCCTGCTAAAGGTGTTCTTCGTAAATCAGCTTTCAATCCACATGCGAGAGGTGCTCAGAATTACAACATTGTTGAAGATTTAGCTGTTTCTCCTTCAGCAATGTCGGCTTTGGAAGTGCTGCAATCGTGTCCAGCACAGCGTAAATTATTATTGTCTGCCATAGGAGCTGTTGATGTTCAAGATTCTAACCTTAAAATCTTCGATTTAGAAAATAGTACACCACGTCTTCCTCACCAAATGGCTTTCTAGATACCAGTGTTAGTCAAAAACAGACCTATTTTTCGGACTATGATTGATGAAGGAGCTTCAACGTGTATTATGTCGATTCAGTGTTGGAAATCACTTGGTTCTCCTACACTTAACCAATCTCCGACGATTCTAAAGGCTTTTGATGGTCGAGGTTTTCAACCTTATGGTATTTTGCAGGATTTACCCATAGGGGTCGAAGGTAAAATCGTTAATCTAGATGTGGAAGTGGTTGATGCCCCTCTAGATTACAACCTTCTTCTAGGTCGTAGTTGGTCCTATGCTATGACTGTTGTTGTTTCTTCGGTCTTTCGACTCATAAAATTTCCATATCAAGGAAAGATCATGACAATAGATCAGTTAACTTATTTTTCATCCGACCCAGCCTCTACAGAAACAATCCAGCATGTTGGTAAAACGGCTATCCCTTATAAGGATGTTGGAGTAGGTTTGATTAAAGATTCTGGTTTACTAGGAAATTTTTCCTTTCCTCCTCCTAACGTATCACCTTCTACTGCAACTATTCATATGATTTCGTCAGACACTGTTATGTTTGATGATCCTTGGATTATACCTTCAGAATCCGAGATAGATTCATTTGATGGCGCGATGCCTTTGAGTCCATTTGAAATTGCGTACCAGGTTGTACAGTCTTTTTCCGACCCCTCTTCAACCGAAATTGATCCAATGAATGGGATCCATGAGGAATCACTTTCTATATCTAGTTCAGCTACAACGACATTTCCTGAACTTGTTCATACAGATGAGCAAATTCGTGAGTTTTTGCCTGTTGATGATTTACCATGGGAAGATCTACATCACCGGTCTTCATTTTTACCTGAATTAGATCATTTTGAAAATGATTTCGCTTCAATTTTTACTGTTGAATATGCCAAGGAACCTCAGAATCCATTACAGAATCCTGATTCTGAGTTAAATTTGGAAAATATATCTAGAACGGTTCCAATTGACATTTCAGTAAAACCAGGAATAATTGAAAACATTCATATAGGTGCTTGTTGTACGGATGAAGAAATTCAGACTTATAAAGCCCTATTTCAAGAATTCCGGGACGTGTTTGCCTGGTCTTATGAAGAAATGCCAGGAATTGATCCATCGATCGTAGTTCATGAAATTAAGACTTACCTGGATGCTAAACCTGTTCATCAACGATTACGTCAAATTCATCCTAGAAAAGCTGCTGCTATAAAAACTGAAGTTGAAAAATTACTTCGAGCAGGATTCATTTATCCAATTCCCTTAACGGATTGGGTATCGAATATTTTTCCTGTGACTAAAAAACAAGGAACGATAAGAGTATGTATCGATTATAGGGATATTAATCGAGCGTGTCCAAAAGATAATTATCCAACTCCCTATATCGATCAAATAATCGATGATTGTGCTGGTAGTGAATTATTTTCCTTCATGGATGGTTTTTCCGGCTACAATCAAATAAACATACTCCCTGCAGATCAACCTAAAACGGCTTTCATTTTTCCGTGGGGAACGTTTTCTTATTGTAAACTTCCTTTTGGACTAAAGAACGCTGGAGAAACTTTTCAACGGGCTATGTCTTATGCATTTCATGACATTAAGCACATTGTTCAGCCATATCTTGATGATTTACCTGCTCATTCATTAAGTAGGGCCGATCATCCCACTCATTTACGAGCAATTTTTATGAGATGTAGGCATTACCGGATAAGGTTGAATCCGCATAAATGTGTTTTCTGCGTAGAATCGGGTCGATTACTGGGATTTGTTGTCTCGAAAACAGGCATTCGCGTCGATCCATCGAAGGTCGAAGCTATTGTTAAATTGCCTCCTCCTTCGACTTTGCGCCAACTCCAAAGTTTGCAGGGGAAAGCAAACTTCTTGCGTAGATTTATTCCTAACTATGCCAAGCTTACAAAGGGTTTTACCCGGTTGTTGAAACAGAACATTCCGTTCTTTTGGGATGAGATCGCCGATCGATCTTTTGATGCACTTAAACACGCGTTGACCCATGCACCGTTATTGCATCCTCCCAACTACAACCAAGATTACATTTTGTATCTCGCCGCTTCTCATTCCACCATTGGGATGGTACTAGTTCAGGAAGATGAATCTCACAATGAACATGTGATTTATTATCTTAGTTGAAATCTGCATCCGACTGAAATCAAGTACACGCATGTGGAGAAATTGGCCTTGGCAGCTGTTCAAGTTGTCCAACGTTTTAGACATTACATCTTGTTACGTAAAACCACAGTAATTTCTTATTGCAACACTATGATGTATATTTTGACCAAAAAATTGCTAGGGGGAAAATATTCTAAATGGATAGTTATCCTGCAGGAATTTGACTTGGAATTTGAAAAATCCAAGGCAAAGAAATCTTTGGTATTTGCGGAACTGATGTGCGATTTCCCCTCTACTGATACTGAAACAGTGGAAGAAGAGTCCATTGTGGACGAATCTTTGTTTCTTATCAGTACACTTGATCCATGGTATGGGGATATTATTGTGTATCTCCAAACCCAATCTTTTCGGCCTGATATTTCACGAACTCAGCACCGGAAAATACGTTTCCAATCCCAACAGTATAATATCATTGGTGATACACTTTATCGACGTGGAGCGGATTCTGTTTTCCGACGTTGTCTAACTCATGAAGAAGCTGAGAAGGTGTTAAATGACTGTCATTCTGGAGCATGTGGCAGTCATATGTCTGGGTATGCCACCGCCCAAAAGATATTGCGTGCAGGTTATTTCTGGCCAACGTTGTTCAAAGATTGCATTTATGCGGTTCAGAAATGCCACAACTGTCAAATTTTTGATCGAAAAATGTGCGCGCCACCCGCTCCTCTTCACCCTATAATTGTTGTTGGTCCTTTCGCAAAATTGGGTATCGATTTTACTACATGTAACCCTCACTCGGCCGGGGGGAATGCTTATATTATTCTAGCAGTAGATTATTTTACAAAATGGGCCGAGGCGATGCCTACATATTCAGCTGACGGCAAGACTGCTGCAACATTCGTATTTAATCACATAATTGCTAGGTTCGGTGTTCCTCAAGCTATTATTACGGATCATGGAAGTCATTTTCGGAATGTCATGATGACTGAACTGACAGAACAACTTGGCCTACGCCACGATAGTTCCACTCCATACTATCCGCAAGCCAATGGTCTAGTTGAAGCCATTAACAAAGTTTTAGTCACCATGATTAAACGAATCATTGGTATTCACAAGACGAATTGGCATTCCATGTTATTTTTAGCGCTTTGGGCATATCGAACCTCAATCAAAACATCAACGGGTTTCACTCCTTTTCAACTGGTTTACGGTTTGGAAGCTATGTTGCCGATTGAATGCGAAATACCATCACTAAAATTAGTTGTAGAATTACTTCCAGCTACTTCTGAAGAGGAGAAATGTTTCTTGTACTTAGCCCAATTAGATGAGAATCGACGAAATGCTGCAATAGAAAACGAGGCTCATGTTAAAAGGATCAAAGCTCAGTATGATAGAAATGTGACCCCTCGAAATTTTTCAGAAGGAGACCTAGTTTTACTTTATGATCAAGCTAACGACAAGCTAGGAGCTGGGAAATTCGTGCCTATGTGGCATGGTCCTTATATTGTTAAACGAAAGTTAGCAAAAGGGGCCTATGAGTTGATAGATTTTGATGGTGTCCCTTTGGATAAACCCAGAAATGGGCTTTATCTAAAGCGATATTATGCTTAAATGAGGTGTGGAGATTTTTTTTAGTTTAGATTTCTTTACTGCTGGTGTGTTTTAGATTAGAAAAGTGTGCCTAGTTTAGAAGTGTGTTTTGTCACTATTCCTGCTTATCTGAGTTTTACTCTTGATATTGCAGATGTCGACGTCTCTTCAAACCTACATTGGTTTTGTTGATGGTGCTTGTCGTAGTACACAGAACATTTCTTCCGCAGCTTGGGTTATCTATTCACCCTCTGACGAGTTAGTATCCATGCATGGGGTAAGCCTTGGTCAAACAACAAATAACATTGCCGAGTATAGTGCAGTGATTGAGTTATTTTCTGGGTCCATATCGTTTGGAATTCGGAGTTTGATTGTAAGGTTGGATTCTGAACTTGTTGTATTACAGCTTAACAGGGTTTATATCATTAGAAATCCAATGTTATTAAGGTTGTTTTTAAGAGTTCGTCTCTTGGAACATGAGTTTGATTACATTGAATATCAGCATATTCCAAGACATTTGAATACATTAGCAGATTCGATTGCTTCTAGTATGAGAAATAGACATTTGCAATAATTAAAAGCAGTAAAACAAACAACATTCACATATGTACACAGATAGCCGTCAAAATAGTGATATATCATAGTATAGGAGTGTGTTCAAAAAATATACATCGTCTTCGATCATAGGTTGGAAACACCTTATGATCGTAAAAAATGATAATAAAAAATTTAAAAAATGAGTCTACACGATCATCCCATCACTGATGGTGATCTCGATAAGAAATAACTGCCCGGGCCACCCTGCATAGGAACCTCCTGAAAGGTCCTGGGACTCCAATCACATATCTCTGTAGCCTGAGAGGAATGTCGTCTATACTGGTCTCTGGAATATCTAGAGTCAAACGCTCTAGATGATGCTCCAAATCAGTCAAAATCTCTACTGATTGGCCTGCTGGGGCTGGTGCGGGCGCAACTGGTTGTCTCCTCTCGAAAGGTTGGAGATGAGCTGGTCGTTGTGGACCCACGTCTGTATTCAAAAAAAAATTGGTTATTAGTTTTCTAAGACGATAAAAAATTTTAAAAAAAATTATAACTTAGCAAACGTTGAAAAATATTTTACCTGAATCATCCCACTGTTCCCCTGCAGGGAGAGCCATCTCTCTGTCGCCGCGGAAATCTATCCCGACATACGGAAAATCCTCTATCATAAAAACTTGGCGATCCAGCCAACGAAAATATGAAGAAGGGAATCGTACAATCTCAGTGCCCTCAATAGCATGACGGGCCATCAACACGGACCAATGAACCATTCTCGGTTCTCGAGGTCGACCGGCATCAACAGCAATACTCTGTGAAGCTAATTGGGGGATCCTCTCCAGAGCAAAAGAAACAACAATGGATCCATATCCAAAGTTATTCAGTTTCCCATTTTTTGCTCTGGTTAGTTGGCCTTTTACATTGGCCAACACAGCTTCACACCAGTTAAAGATGGTGTCGCGATAACAGTCCACGGAAATGCGCATTTGGGAACCAATAGCCACATGAAGCGCGGCACTCCCACACAATTTGGTAACAGTAAAAGCTATAACTTTCAACTCAGGACGGATGATGTGTTTTATGTCAATCTGTTTGTCCCGAGGATTTTCCTGATCATTGCAAAATTCGAGTTGGAGACTAGCGACAGTCTGGCCACCTGGCCTAGTCCCGAACAGAGAAACATGTTCGCCCCTCTTGGACAAACCAGTCAAAAAATATATATCTTCCAGCTCAATTTCAAGCCGGTTGCCACCAATGAAGAAGCACTGGTCCTCCACGTTCCATCTGTTTACCAACCATGTTAAGAGTTCCACTTGTGCCCTCATGCCAGAGATGGCCCAGAATTTGTATAAACCACATGCTTTTAATGCCCTTTGTGTGGGAAAATGAAGTATGGCGGCTTCATCTACTTCCTCATGCTCACGTTCTCGCCAGATAAGCATCTTGTTACTCCTATAACACAGAAAAAGGCAAGTTAGAAAAATGTTATTTGAAAAATTTTGGCAGATAAATGAGAAATCCATGCTTTAAAACTAACCGCGCGGGTACCGCACCCGCTCTTTGTAAACAGAGCGTAGGTCCGCACGCGGGCTGTGCGCCGGGTGCGGAACCCACGACTTCTTCCTTGTAGGAAAAAGTCAGGGTCCGCAGGTAACCAGTGTCCCACCTGCGGACCCCGCGGGCGCATTTTTGAACCATTTTTTGCCCCAAAATTTCAAACTAAGGCCTAAAAACAAATTTCAAACAGATGAAAAACAAGATAGAAAGGTTGTGGATTACCTGGGACTGACGGTTCTCGATTCCAACGGACGAATTTTCCAGAATCTTCACGGGAAATTTTTTATCCAAAAGCTTTTTACTTTTCACTCTGAAACCGAACGGTAAAAATGAAATTGAAAAAGTCCTTTTTATAAGTTTTTTCGAATGAATGAATTTTTAATTTATTTATTTTTCACTTTAAAAAGAGTATTTTTGAAAGCATTTTTACTTATCTTAAACAGGTATGTGTAATGTTTCAAGTTTTTGTGCAGAAACAGGATTTTTCAGGTGAAATGATCGTTTTTCAACAAAGAGCATACTTTTATCACTTTTTCGGACTCTTTAAAAAAATTTACGAAAAAGCGAAACCTTGGAGTCCTCTTTTAAGCCCTTTTCAGACTCTCTAAATATGAAAAAATTGCCGAGTACTTGACTATTCGAACTCGTTAAAGTAAATGAGCAGTCGTCCCTTCAGTATAAGTTTACCCCTTTTACGGACTGAAATGGACTATTTACGAAAAAGGTATACGTTGACTAAATACGGTCAATAGAGTTCTCTCCCGCATTATTTTATCCTTTTTCGGGCTCGAGAGACTAAATTTATGAAAAAGTACACCCATGGAGTTTTCTTAAGTTTTTCTTCTGACTCCCTAAAACTGAAAAACACCGAGTTTCTCCTATACTGGACTCGTTAAAACTTAACAGTAAAGGACCTATTTAATTTTCAACAGGAACGAACCACTCCTTCTTAGGGTTAGAATTTTAAACTAAGTTGGACTCATCCGAAGGATGAGCTTATAACCAAGCAAATGTTATCCTCCTCAAGCTTGTCAAAAATAAAGAGGTACTTGCCAGAAATGGTGGGGGAAAAAGAGAGAAAAATGGGCGTGTTTGTTGTATTTTAAATTTTCGAAAAATTAGTCAACCACTCTTGGACACGACACTTTTTATTGACCTGGGTTGGGAAATCCTTTGCCTAACAGTTAATCAAACCACATTGAAAGTTTTCAGCCGGTTTCTAGGTATTAGCTTTGGGTCAATTGTTACCAAGCCATCTGCAGTGTCGTTATGTGTCCAAGAGAACAGTTCAAATAAACCATTCATCTGCAAAATATCTGTCATCCATCTTTTGACCATCCCTGAGTCAGTCCTTGCCAATATATTTTCAAAACTTGATCTGTGATTTCGAGTTGTGGGCTTGCCTATGACATATCGCTTTCTATCGACATCAACATATTATCTAGAAAGTTGATCCAGAAATCATCAGTACCTTGAAATCTGCATGCCTTAATGGAAGATTTCTCGCCTTCGACGACAGGTTACATCATTGACCTTCGATCGAATGATTTCGTGAGATGTTCGACTTCAGCTCATTCATTCACATTTCATGGATTGTACTGAGTACTTTGAGAGCCATTGACATTACTGGTGGTTTCTCTCACACTTGTTAACAATTTACATCATTGACTGGTAATCAAGTGGTTTCTACCATGTTCGACTTCAACACATTTATTCACATGGATAGAATCGTACTAGTTCGAGATGCGGAAATCAAGACCCTGGATCTAGTTTCCACCATCCAGGCTGCGAGGAGTTTTGTTGTCATCTATACAGTAGACTATTGATAAACAGATGGCTGCGTCCATACTGTGTCTACATATATCTGTACTATGATGTATTCAAAATCATTCCTATATCAGAACGATTTCAGTTAGTTTATAGTTAGTTTTTATCTGAGTATGGGAATGCCTACCTCAGTGATGACATATACATGTATATATTTTGCATTGAATGTTTTTACAGGTTCCGACTGAGGTGTCCACAGGATGATCTTTGAAATGATAAAGTACTGCACTCTTCATATATGACAGCGTACAGCTTCATCTATTCCAGACTTTGCACTTTAGGGGGCAATTTGTTATACTAAAATCTGTCATCCTGACATTTTACCATGAGTATGAGCTCATTATTACTCATACTTCCTCCTTTTGCAAGTCCAATAGACCAGCTCCTCATGTAAAGCTTCAAAATCAGAGAAAAGTCCCTAAAATCCCCTAAGAATTGGTATCGCACTTTCTCTATACATTCCCTGCGGTCCCGCACCTAAATCTCAGCCTGCCTGCGGAACCATAACGCACTTTCTTTGTGTAATGGGTGCAGACCTCTGTAAAATACAAAAAGGCGAGAAAGTAAAGATAAAAAGTGAATTCCAGATGAATTCTAGAAGATTCTAGATGGGAATTTTCTGGAATGGATACGCTTTGAGAAGGTTCATGCATCCCTCACTTGATGGAGCTAACCCCTTGATGTAAGGAGCTAATCCCTTTGAAGGAGGATTCTATCCCTTCATATTTGGAACAAGAAACCTCC
Organism: Pinus albicaulis; assembly: GCA_034641835.2. Lineage (NCBI taxonomy): Eukaryota > Viridiplantae > Streptophyta > Pinopsida > Pinales > Pinaceae > Pinus > Pinus albicaulis. The sequence continues at coordinate 26,753 of JAXQQM020084309.1, read as the reverse complement.
TCTTTTCCACTATAAAAAGAGGCCTTGGGTAGCCTCAAAGGGAGTTCAAGCTTAAGATATTTGAAGTTAAATGCCGTTGAGATTCAGACTCAGTTAACTAAGACTTTCTGTGAGGTTAAATCACTCATCTCTATTTGTCTTGGTTCAAAGAGTGCAATGCTTGTCAAATTAGAAGAGATTCCTGCTTCGGACCCCAGGAGGACCTGCATAACATCAAGGCACAGGTTGTAAAGGTTTTCTTTATTTGAAGTTAATACAAATATACTCATTTCTCTCATTAAACTGTCGATTCATGGTTTATTTCATAAATTCCTTGATCATTATGATAAGTATGGTTTATAATAATGTCTATACAGGTGCTGCGTAATCTTTTTTCTTGTTTGTGACTGTAGATTCACGAGGAACGTTCTTTCAGTGCACGGGAAGGACTTCAACGAGATCAAGCAAGCGTTGGACATAAGGTAGGCCTTACACCTATATAGTGTTTTTATGAATCTTATATGCTTAGAGAGAGATTAGTATAATTGGTTGTTTGTTGCTAGTTATTTTAGTACTAGAGAGATCGGTCTTTGTCCTTGAAGACGGATTAATCTACACAACAAAATGAAAGCTGACCATGCGGGGAAAGAATTTGTTGTTTTTGGTTCTCTTTTATTTTTGATTTGAGGAAACATTTTTCTTGGTTTTTGATTGATACATATACGAAATGCGGTAATTTAGATTTTCCACTGTTTTTGAAAATTTAGAAGTATTTTAGGTTTTTCTATAATTTTTCCTAGGACCGCACTACCTTACTTTGACGGTGCGGGGCGGTTAACACCTTCTCTAGAGAATACGGTACGGGACCGCACTGTCAATGCGGTTACTGCGGACCACTGTTAAAATTTAAAATCCTCACAGAGTTTCTTTTCCTATTTTATTTTTAGATCTTTGGTTTACGCAATTGATTATTGTGTCTCGGAATTCTTTGTGAATGAACTCCAACGAGTGTTAATGTTTTGATGATTTTCTAGAAGATTTTGTCGATTGGATTGTTTTTTCTGCTTGGTCTTTGTAGCGATTGAACTTTTGACAATTTGTAGTATCTTAGATTACATTGATCTTTTTTTGTCTTTTGAATCCGACCTGATTGTGAAAACATCCTATATTGAAGAAATTAAGCCTTTTGTTTCTTTGCAAATCTTCGAAAAAAACTTGGTTCAAAGTTTTGAATTTCATTTTTTGTAAAACATATTTTGAGTGTTTTGATCTGTTTGTTATTTGAACGAATAAGTTCTTAGTTTGTTGAACAACTAAGGAAAAAATTCATAAAAAAATCTCCTAAAAAGCTTCTACTCAATTTAGATTTTAGTTCTCAAAGATTAAATTTTGTAGTTTTGAGTAGTTTGAGTTTTGTAGCTTTCTTTCGAAAGAAAATTGTTTTATAGCCTCTAGTTTGGAAAGAGCTTTCTTGTGAGCTTTGATAGTTTATTGAAAAGACAAAATAGTTTCTTTCAATTATTTTTCATGTTTAAAGAAGGAATTTAAAAGTTGCATTCTCTAACTCTTTCTTTGATAGAAAGTTCATTGAAAGAGAAAAAAGAATTGAATATCATCATAGGTGCATTTTAGTGTTTTTGGAAGTCGAGTCTTCACATCATCCAAAGTTTCATTTCCGCACCCATTGACTTAAGAAACAACTCTTAAAAGTAACGCTTAAATAAAATTCATCCCCAGTAATCTTTTTATTTCTAGGGCTCTTATCACCAACATAGCTTAAGCTAGTATCTTGGAGTAGGGAGTAATTAACTCTCAAGATAGCTAAAACAAACAAGTAGACAAATCTTGCGGTAGGAAGAATTCCGGTTATTTGCATCTATGCTGCGGAAGCTCCTCTTAAAGGAGTTAAACACAAGATCATATACGAACCGGTGGGGTAATCAATCCTTCCTCATTGGGAACGATAGAAGATATACACGTATTAAAAACGGTAAACCTCGAATAGACCATTGTCGAGGAGCCGGGGGTCACTTGTCGGTAAACCTTGGATTAACAAAAGGGAGCCTTCAAAGGGGATTGAGCTTTGTTACTGCCCTTGCGTGTGTGTCGGATCATGGGCTTGTTCCCCCGGGTATATTTGTTTAGTTGGTAACCTTAGTGACCATAATCTTTAGGATTCTTCCTTAAAGGTGACGGTGGAGGGAAGATCCCACTATACCTGGAACGGACGTCGACTAGACTCACTTGGACTCTCACGGGGGTTCTCTTCACTCGAGATGGTTTTGTGAAGAAAATTGTGCCGATCTATTTCATTAAGCGGAGTTGTCGGGGTAAGCTTGTTCCCGCCCAGCCCTTTTCGTTTTTTAAAATTCTACTAAGTTGGATTTCTCCACCAACTAGTGATTTTAGTACGGAAAGTTACTGTTTGTGTGTGGTTTTGAACTCTTAGATTTTTTTAAGCGAATGATTCAATTTTTTGTTTCTTAGAGACTTTAGGTGTTTTCATTGAAATTTTTCTTTGTTTACGTGTGATTAGATAATGTTTAATCATGGCGGAATTCTTTGAGACAATCCGGAGAATACAGAAACCTCTGAATATTCACCAAGTCAACTTGAAGGGCTTCGAGCTGCGATACCACACGATGTTGTAGACTTAGGTCAACGAAGTTGAAAGCTACGCTGTTATTTATACATCGATCATCAAATACACAACGGGAATACATTCGAAACCGATTTCGATTTTACGGTGCGAAAATATTTCTCATACAGTGAGATTATACGACGAACTGGAAATCTACGGAACTTTGGCCCAGATGTACGTATTTGAAACATCCCCTCAAGATTTATTACACCAACTTCTAGCGATCCCGGGTTCACCTAGGGTAAGAAATATCATTCTACAGACAATCTTCCCTCTTGGACTTATTTCTGTTAGAACACTAATCCAAATGAAGACATATCTCTTCACGACTCCCCTCAATCGTTAAATCTTAGGGAGAGCGTGAATCTAGTTTTCTGACCCCATTCGAACTAATCCTTGGTATCTCTCTTTAACATAATTTTTAGAGAATCCCGGTCTTGCTTTTTATCCAACTCGAGTTCCATTTCATCCTACACCCAGAGGTTATTATCCTTCATATTTTATGGGTAGGAGAGTCATCCATGTTTTCTCAAACGCCTGAATCATTTTTACATGGTGGTCATACCGTTCCTTCGGGATATCGGTCTTTGTCTGGTACTTTCTCGGGGGCAACTCCTCAACCCATCGAAAATGTGTTATCATCTGAGTCTTGATGGACATAAAATTGAAACGTCAAGGCCTTGAGAACAAATTTTTATGATGTACGAGTAATATTCCCAATCCTCGAGCTCAAGGCGGTCGGTTTCAGCCCGGGGGCCAACGTCGGGGAACTCGGTTACCGCACGAGGGGGCAACCTCGGGGGTAGTCAGTGCAGCACGGGGAGCAGCCTCGAGGTAGTCGATTCTACACGGGGCTCAGCCTCAAGGTAGCCTTTTCCACGGGACAAGCGCGGATCCATATTATTTTGGGGGGCAACCCCGGACGATTACATACCTCGGGGTTATCAACCTCAAGGACGATTACATTCCTCAAGGTCAACCCCAAACTCAATGCTCCTCGGGGTCCACTAACCCAGCTTGAGTGCCATGCCTCCAAGGTTATCAACCTCAAGGGCGGTACCCAATGCAAGGTTACCAACGACCTTCGTGCAACCATCCACATTCAAGGAGCCGGAAATTTACAGCACAGTGCAGCCTACGTTCAGCAGGTTTGGTCACTTCGTTCAACCTTCTACGGGACAATACCTAGGAATGATGGTGTGGGATCCGTCCCAATATCAACGACCTTTGCGGCCTAATGTGCGGTTACCTTATCAACACAGTCGGCCATTGGTTTACGGTTCTACTCGGCTAGCTTTGTTCGGCTAGCTATTCAAACTTCTGCACCTAGTTCGGTTCGGCGAAATTTGGGCCTAGTACACCTCGGACACGCCCCCAAGCTGTGCAACTACGCAGCATACATTCAGCTTTTGTCACTTTTTGTTTACGGAGTATCGGTAGCCCGAGTTCGGCTACCCCTTTATTCGTGCAAATTCCTCGGGTCTGCGTACTCAGTCTGGGACCTTCAATTTTAGATTACGAGTTCGGATGCCTCGGGACAAAGGCGGGTACAAGTACATTCTTTACAAGTCAACGCAATTTGCGTATCAGCAGGCACGGGGATAGCCACAATTCGGTCCTATGTACGGAATCAGACCTATCGAGTATCAACCATATCTTGGTTATACTATCAACAACCTCGGTATGGTCGGTTCATGTTGGTTTTGCGGGAGGTTACATCCTAATGCTAATCCAATTCCTAGTTATCCTGGGTATCGCCTCCCCGGATACCTTTGGCTTCTCAAAATTTCGTGACCTAACGAGTCAATTACGGATTCCATCGCAACTTTGGACTTACCTAATTTGACGTGCCTTACAAGTCCTATTTTTTATTATCATAGCGGCCACCAATGCCTCATAAGTTGCCCGATTGATATACCAAAGTTTGAGAGGTAAGTCGGGGAGAGGATCCATCGAATCATGTTATGACTTATCACCTTTGGTGTGCATCTAAATTAATCCTTTGATGATTCGGTTCGCTTACGTCTTTTCCAAAGAACCCTTATAGGTCTTGCGGCTAAATGGTACATTGGAGTTACCACGCAGCTCGTTTCATAATTTCGATCGGTTAGCAACATCTTTCTTGACTAATTTTCGATTTACTGTCAGATACGACAATGGCACGGAATTAATGCTTCGCTAAAACAATCTACGTCACGTATATTTCTGATCATATTCATGAATGGCGACGTAGACGGCATTTGGTGAAAGTTTATATTCGAGATCATTTTGACGAATGGTTTGTTAATCAATTGTACCGAATCCTTGAAGATATAAGCTAGGGGTGGTGGTTTGCGCGAAGAGCAAGTAATTGCTCGGAGCTCGATTACCTAGACCTCGTCTATACGCGGTCGGAGTACTCTACATGAGAAAATTCCCGATCTTCCCAAACAAGGTCAAATAAACGCAGCTCCTTCGGGGTCTCATGCCGTGACGGCATGATTTAAGATACGATTAGTTCTAAAAGCGAAGAAATCCTCAAAGAATTCTTCTCCAATTATAACTTTACTGATTCCCCAAAATGAGAAGCCTCTCCGAAGTTTCTGTCGACATTCATGTTGTTGAAATGTCTCACCGACAAAATCAAAATCCGGTGGTAAAAAGAAGGGGAGAGAACAAAAACAAAAATAATTCAAAAGAGAAAACGAATGAGATGAATCAATACAACGTAAACCTCGTTATCTTGCTTCATTTGTGAACAAGATCATTTCACGAAAGAATGCCCATATCGAGGCGAAGTTACGAAACTCGTTAAAGGATCGCAACAACTTTGTTGTCTTGAAGGATCCTTTTTCGATTCAAGATAGTAAGATGATTGGTTCTTCCTTGACTACTTTAGAAGAGCCTATTATGATGATGTCTCATGTAAGGGTTGCGACGCGATCGCAAGATTATGGTTCTAAGAATCCCGTTGATTGCAAAGAAGAAAAATCTTCTAATGCGAATACATCAAATACAACTCCTCCGTTTCGATCAGCTACGGATCGAAACAAAATCCGGACTTGATAATCAAGCTTGCTGCTAAAGGTGTTCTTCGTAAATACGACTTTCGATCCACATGCAAGAGCTACTTTCAGGTACAACATTGTTGAAGATTTAGATGTTTCTCCTTCAGCAATTTCGGCTTTGGAAGTCTTTGCGGTATATCATTGTCGAGGTATTGTCGCCATAGGAGGTTTGTTGATGTTCGGGATTCTAACCTTATAATCTTCGATTTAGAAAATAGTACACCACGTCTTCCTCACCAAATGGCTTTCCGGATTCCGGTGTTAGTAAAAAACGGACCTATTTTTAAGACTGTGATTGATGAGGGAGCTTCACGTATATTATGTGATTCGGTGTTGGAAATCGCTTGGTTCTCCTACACTTAACCAATCTCCGACGATTACGAGAAGATTTTGATGGTCGAGGTTTTCAACCTTTTGGTATTTTACGGGATTTACCCATAGGGGTCGAAGGTAAAATCGTTAATCTAGATGTGGAAGTGGTTGATGCCCCTCTGGAGTCCCACAGCCGTACGGAGTCGTAGTTGGTCCTATTGCTATGGCATTGTTGTTGTCTCTTCGGTCTTTCGCTCATAAAATTTCATATCAAGGAAATATCGTGACAATAGATCAGTTAACTTATTTTTCGTCAACTTGACCTCTCTGAAACAATCCGGCATGTTGGTAAAACGGCTATCCCTTATAAGGATGTTGGAGTAGGTTTGATTAAAGATTACGTTTTACTAGGAACTTTTTTCCTTCCTCCTCCTAATGTATCGCCTTCTACGCAAGTATTCATGATTTCGTCAAACAACATTATGTTTGATGATCCTTGAATTATTCCTTCGAGAATGCGAGATGGATTCATTTGATGGCGTGATGCCTTTGAGTCCATTTGAAATTGCGTACCGAGGTATGCAGTCATTTTCCAACCCTGTTCAATAGAAGCTGATCCAATGAATGGGATCCCGAGGAATCACTTTCTATATCTAGACCGGTCCTGTGAAATTTCTGAACCTATTCATACGGAATGAAAATTCGTGAGTTTTGTCTTGTTGATGATTTACCATAGGAAGATTTATCACTTAGATCTTCATTTTTACGAATTAGATCTGTTTGAGAAATAGAGGATTTCGCTTCAATTTTACTACGAATATGCCAAAGAATATATAGATACATTTACAAAATCTGATTGAGTTAAATTCAGGAAAATATATCTAGAGCAGTTCCAATTGACATTTCAGTCAAAACCAAGGAATAATTGAAAACATTCATATAGGTGCAAGTTGTATGGATGAAGAAATTCAGACATAAAAAAGCCCTATTTCAAGAATTCCGTGGCCGTGTTTTCTGGTCTTATGAAGAAATGCCAGAATTGATCCTCGATCGTAGTTCATGAAATTAAGACTTACCGGGATCTTTAACTTGTTCATCAGCGATTACGTCAAATTCATCCTAGAAAAGTTCTTTGCTATAAGCTGAAGTTGAAAAATTACTTCGGCGAGTTCATTTATCAATTCCCTTAATGGATTGGGTATCGAATATTAATTCACCAATGACTAAAAAACAAGGAGCGATAAGAGTATGTATCGATTATAGGGATATTAATCGAGCGTGTCAAAGAATAATTATCAACTCCCTATATCGATCAAATAATTGATGATTGTCTTGCTTGATGAATTATTTTCCTTTATGGATGGTTTTCGGGCTACAATCAAATAAACATACTCCCTCTTGAGATCAACCCAAAACAACTTTCATTTGTCCATGGGGAACATTTGCTTATTGTAAACTACCTTTTGGACTAAAGAGCATTTGGAGCAACTTTTCAGGGATATGTCTTATGCATTTCATGACGTAGCACATTATTCAGCCATATCTCGATGATTTACCTACTCATTCATTGATGGGGGTGATCATCACTCATTCTGGTATTTTAACAGATGTAGGCATTATACGATAAAATTTCGAATCGCATAAATGTGTTTCTAACGTAGAATAAGGTGGATGGATTTGTTGTCTCGAAAGCGAGGCATTCGCGTCGATCCATTGAAGAATTGAAACCATCGTTAAATTGCCTCCTCCTTTGACTTTACACCAACTCCAAAGTTTGCGAGGGGAAAACAAACTTTTTACGTAGATTTATTCCTAACTATGACGAGCTTACAAAGGGGTTTACCGGTTGTTGAAATATGGACATTAGTTCTTTTGAGACAAGATACTTTGATGAATCTTTTGATGCAGCAACACGCGTTGACCCATGCCGGGTGTACATCCTCCCAACTACAACCAAGATTACATTTTGTACCTCGTTGCTTCTCATTCCACCATTGGGATGGTACTGATTCAAGAAGATGAATCTCTGATGAACATGTGATTTATTATCTTAGTCAAAATGCGTCCGTGAAATCAAGCCACACATGTGGAGAAATTGGCCTTGGCAAATTTGTCCAAGCTTCATCGCGTTTAGACATTACATCTTGTTACGTAAAACCACGGTAATTTCTAATTGCAACCCTATGATGTATATTTTGACCAAACAATTGCTGGGGAAAATATTCCAAATGAATGAATTATGGAGGAATTTGACTTGGAATTTGAGAAATCGAGCAAAGAAATCTTTTGGTATTTGCGAAGACTAATGTGCGATTTACCCTCTGCGTCTTTGGAACGGTGGCGGAAGAGGCCATTGCGAACGAAGACATTTGTTTCTTATCGGTACACTTGATCCATGGTATGGAGAGTGTGTATGTATCTCCAAACCCAATCTTTTCGGCCGGACATTTCACGAACTCGGCGACGGAAAATACACTTCCAATCCCAACGGTATAATATCATTGGTGATACACTTTATCGACATGGAGAGAGTTCTTGTTTTTCGAACGATGTCTAACTCATGAAGAAGGCGAGAAAAGGTGTTAAATGACTGTCATTTGGAGCATGTTTGGCATGTATAGAGTATACCACCGCCAAAAGGCCATGCGGTTATTTACGGCCAACGTTGTTCAAAGATTGCATTTATGCGGTTCGGAAATGCCACAATGTTGTCAAATTTTTGATCGGAAAATGCGCGCGCCACCCGCTCTTCACCTATAATTGTTGTTAGTCCTTTCACAAAATAGGGTATCGATTTTATCACATCTTAACCCTCACTCGGGCGGGGCATGCCTATATTATTCTGATAGATTATTTTACAAAATGGTAAGCTAAAGCCTACATATTCGAACGACGGCAAGGCTATGCAACATTCCTCTATTTAATCACATAATTGCTAGGTTCGGTGTTCCTCGGCTATTATTACGGATCATGGAAGTCATTTTCGGAATGTCACTGATGATGAGCCCGATCATTTTAACTTGGCCTACACCACAATAACTCCACTTCGTACTATCCACAAACGGAAATGGTACGGTTGAAGCCATTAACAAAGTTTTAGTCACCATGATTAAACGAATCATTGGTATTCTAGAACAAATTGGAATTCCATGTTATTACCTCAAACGCTTTGGGCATAGAACCTCGGTGAAAACATCAGCGAGTTTCTCCTTTTCAAGTAGTTTATGGTTTGGAAGTTGTGCGCTGCCAGGTGAATAATACATCACTAAAATTAGCCATAGAATTACTTCCGGCTATGAAGAGGAAAAACGTTCTTGTACTTAGCCCAAATTAGATGAGAATACAATAGAGGAAATATTTGCAATAGAAACGAGGCTCATGTTAAAAGGATCAAAGCTCGGTATGATAGAAATGTGACCCCACGGGAAATTTTTTTCGAAGGAGACCTAGTTTTACTTTATGATCAAGCTAACGACAAGCTAGGAGCGGGAAATTCGTGCCTATGTGGCATGGTCCTTACATTGTGAAACGAAAGTTAGCAAAAAGGGGCATGAGTTGATAGATTTTGATAGTGTCCTTTGGATAAACCCGGAAATGGGCTTTATCTAAAGCGATATTATGCTTAAATGAGTTGTGGGGATTTTTGTTAGTTTGGGTTTCTTTCTTTACAATTGTGTTAGAAAAGTGTGCCTAGTTTAGAAGTGTGTTTTGTCACTATTCCTGCTTATCTGAGTTTTACTCTTGATATTTGAGATGTCGACCTCTCTTTCAAACCTACCGTTGGTTTTTGTTGATGGTGCTTGTTGTAGTACACGGAACATTTCTTCGCGGCTTAGGGTTATCTGTTCACCCTCGATGAGTTAGTATCCATGCATGGGATAAGCCTTGGTCGGAAACAACAAATAACATTGTCGAGTATAGTGCGGTGATTGAGTTATTGTCGAGTCCATATCATTTGGAATTCGAGTTTGATTGTAAGGTTGGATTCGAACTTGTTGTATTACGGCTTAAGGGGTTTATACCATTAGAAATCCGGTGTTATTAAGGTTGTTTTTAAGAGTTCATCTCTTGGAACGTGAGTTTGATTACATTGAATATCGGCATATTCCAAGACATTTAAATGCATTCGCTGATTCAATTGCTTATAGTATGATAAATAGACATTTGAAATAATTAAAAGCGATAAAACAAACAACATTCACATATGTACACGGATAGCCGGCAAAATAGTGATATATCATAGTATAAGTGTGTTTAAAAAAATATACATCGTCTTCGATCATAGGTTGGAAACACCTTATGATCGGCAAAAATGATAATACAAAAGTAAAAAATGAGTGTCTACGATCATCCCATCAACGATGGTGATCTCGATAAGAAACAAGTTTGCCGGGCCACCACCGGAACCTCTACGAGATCACAGGACTCAATCCATATCTCTATGCTGAGGAATGTCATCTATCTTGGTCTTTGGAATATCTAGAGTCGAACGCTCTAGATGATGCTCCAAATCGATCCAAAATCTCTGCGGTCCAACTCGCGGGGGTGGTGTGGGCGCAAGCTTGGTTGTCTCCTCTCGAAAGATTGGATATGAGTTGGTCGATGTGGACCCACGTACGCATTCAAAAGCTTTTGGTTATTGGTTTTCAAGACAATAAAAAATAAAAAAATTAGAATTTAGCAAACGTTGAAAAATGATTGTACCTGACTCATCCTATTATTCCCCTGCTGGGAGAACCATCTCTCTGTCACCGCGGAAATCTATCCCGGCATATGGAAAATCCTCTATCACAAAAAGTTGGCGATCCAGCCAACGAAAATATGAAGAAGGAAATCGCACAATCTCAGTACCCTCAATAGCATGATGGGCCATCAACGCGGACCAACGAACCATTCTCGGTTCTCGAGGTCGACCGGCATCAACAACAATACTCTGTGGAGCTAACAAGGGGATCCTCTCTAGAGCAAAAGAAACAACAATGGATCCGTATCCAAAGTTATTCAGTTTCCCATTTTTTGCTCTGGTTAGTTGGCCTTTTACATTGGCCAACACAGCTTCACACCAGTTAAAGATGGTGCCGCGATAACAGTCCACGGCAATACGCATTTGGGAACCAGTAGCTACATGAAGCGCAGCACTCCCACACAGTTTGGTAACAGTAAAAGCAATAACTTTCAATTCAGGACGGATGATGTGTTTTATGTCAATCCGTTTGTCCCGGGGATTTGCCTGGTCATTGCAGAATTCTAGTTGGAGACTAGCGACAGTCTGGCCACCTGGCCTAGTCCCAAACAAAGAAACTTGTTCGCCCCTCTTGGACAAACCAGTCAAGAAATATATATCCTCCAGCTCAATTTCGAGCCGGTGGCCACCAATCAAGAAGCACTGGTCCTCCACATTCCATCTGTTTACCAACCATGTCAAGAGTTCTACTTGTGCCCTCATGCCTGAGATGGCCCAAAATTTGTATAAGCCACATGCTTTTAATGCCTGTTGTGTGGGAAAATGGAGTATGGTGGCTTCATCCACTTCATCGTGCTCACGTTCTCGCCAGATAAGCATCTTGTCAATCCTACAATACAGAAAAAGGCAAGTTAGAATAGTTTTATTTGAAAATTTTTAGCAAATAAATGAGAAATCATTGTTTTAAAATGAACCGCGCGGGTACCGCACCCACTCTTTGTAAACAAAGCGTAGGTCCACATGCGCAGTGTGTTCTGGGTGTGGAACCTACGAATTTTTCTTTGTAAGAAAAAGTCGGGGTCCGCAGGTAACATGTGTCCCACCTGCGGACCCCGCGGGCGAAATTTTTTACCATTTTTTGCCCCAAAAATTCAAACTAAAGCCTAAAAACAAATTTCAAACAGATGAAAAACAAGATTGAGAGGTTGTGGATTACCTGGGACTGACGGTTCTCGATTCCAACGGATGAATTTTCCAGAATCTTCACAGGAACTTTCTTACCCAAAAGCTTTTTACTTTTCACTCTGAAACTGAACGGTAAAATTTAAATTGAAAAAGTCCTTTTTATAAGTTTTTTCGAATAGATGAATTTTTAATTTATTTATTTTTCACTTTAAAAAGGGTATTTTTGAAAGCATTTTTACTTATCTTAAACAGGTATGTGTAATGTTTTAAGTTTTTGTGCAGAAACTGGATTTTTCAGGTGAACTGATCGTTTTTTCAACAAAGAGCATACTTTTATCACTTTTTCGGACTCTTTCAAAAATTTTACGAAAAAGCGAAACCTTGGAGTCCTCTTTTAAGCCCTTTTCAGACTCTCTAAATATGAAAATATTGCCGAGTACTTGATTATTCGAACTCGTTAAAGTAAATGAATGATCGTCCTTTCAGTATAAGTTTACCCCTTTTACGGACTGAAATGGACTATTTACGAAAAAGGTATACGTTGACTAATTACGGTCAATAGAGTTCTCTCCTGCATTATTTTATCCTTTTTCAGGCTCGAGAGACTAAATTTATGAAAAAGTACACCCACGGAGTTTTCTTAAGTTTTTCTTCTAACTCCCTAAAACTGAAAAACACCGATTTTCTCCTATACTGGACTCGTTAAAACTTAACAGTAAAGGACCTGTTTAATTTTCAACGGGAATGAACCACTCCTTCTTAGGGTTCGAATTTTAAACTAAGTTGGACTCATCCAAAGGATGAGCTTATAATCAAGCAAATGTTATCCTCCTCAAGCTTGTCAAAAATAAAGAGGTACTTGCCAGAAATGGTGGGGGAAAAAGAGAGAAAAATGGGCGTGTTTGTTGTATTTTAAATTTTTCGAAAACTCAGTCAACCACTCTTGGACACGACACTTATATTCACCTGGGTTGGGAAATCCTTTGCCTAACAGTTAATCAAACCACATTGAAAAGTTTTCAGCCGGTTTCTGGGTATTAGCTTTGGGTCAATTGTTACCAAGCCATCTGCAGTGTCGTTATGTGTCCAAGAGAACAGTTCAAATAAAACCATTCATCTGCAAAATATATGTCATCCATCTTTGACCATCCCTGAGTCAGTCCTTGCCAATATATTTTCAAAACTTGATCTATGATTTCGTGTTGTGGGCTTGCCTACAACAGATCACTTTCTATCGACATCAGCATATTATCTAGGAAGTTGATCCAGAAATCGTCAGTACCTTGAAATTTGCATGCCTTAATGGCAGGTTTCTCGCCTTCGATGACATGTTGCATCATTGACCTTCGATCGAATGATTTCGTGAGATGTTCGACTTCAGCTCATTTATTCACATTTCATGAATTTTACTGAGTACTTTGAGAGCCATTGACATTATTGGTGGTTTCTCTCACACTTGTTAACAGTTCACATCATTGACTGGTAATCAAGTGGTTTCTACCATGATTCGACTTCAACACATTTATTCACATGGATAGAATCGTACTAGTTCGAGAGGCGGAAATCAAGACCCTGGATCTAGTTTCCACCATCCAGGCTGCGAGGAATTTTGTTGTCATCTATACAGTAGACTATTTATAAACAGATGGCTGCGTCCATACTGTGTCTACATATATCTGTACTATGTTGTATTCAAAATCATTCCTGTATTAGAACGATTTGAGTTAGTTTCTAGTTAGTTTTAATCTGAGTATGGGAATGCCTACCTCAGTGATGACATATATATGTATATATTTTGCATTGAATGTTTTTACAGGTTCCGACTGGGGTGTCCACAGGATGATCTTTGAAATGATAAAGTACTGCACTCTTCATATATGACAGACTTCAGCTTCATCTATTCCAGACTTTTCACTTTAAGGGGCAATTTGTTACACTAAAATCTGTCATCCTGACATTTTACTATGAGTATGAGCTCATTATTACTCATACTTCCTCCTTTTGCAAGTCTAACATATCAGCTCCTCATGTCAAGCTTTCAAAATTAGAGAAAAGTTCCTAAAAATCCCCTAAACATTGGTATCGCACTTTCTCTGTTCATTTCCTGCGGTCCCGCACCTAAATTTCAGCTTGCCTGCGGAACCATACCGCACGTTCTTTGTGTTATGGGTGCGGACCTCTGTAAAACTCAAAAAGGTGAGAAAGTAAAGATAAAAAGTTGATTTTAGATGAATTCTAGAAGATTCTAGATGGGAATTTTCGGGAATGGATACGCTTTGAGAAGGTTCATGCATCCCTCACTTGATGGAGCTAACCCCTTGATGTAAGGAGCTAATCCCTTTGAAGGAGGATTCTATCCCTTCATATTTAAAACAAGAAACCTCCTCTTTTCCACTATAAAAAGAGGCCTTGGGTAGCCTCAAAGGGAGTTCAAGCTTAAGATATTTGAAGTTAAATGCTGTTGAGATTCAGACTTAGTTAACTAAGACTTTCTGTGAGGTTAAATCACTCATCTCTATCTGTCTTGGTTCAAAGAGTGCAATGTGTTGGGAAAAATACTGAGAGGGGGGGGGCTGAATCAGTATTTACTGCAAATACAAAACTTTCACTTTTTCTTGCTTCTAAAACGCATACGCTACTTTCCTGAACCAGACTTGCGTATATACACGGATACCCTTAATGAAACTCGCATATACACAGAGATCTAATTATGCCATTAATTCTTCACATATATCATTCCATCATTCATTCATCAGATGTTCAATAAACAGTAAACATGTGCAGTAAGAACAGAATAAACCATCACACATAAGCATCACACATGAACACCGGGATTTTAGGTGGAAACCCAAGTCGGGAGAAAACCACCGCTGTAGTTGCTCAGCCTTCAATATTTTATTATAGAGAAAACATCTTATAACATATGTGCTAGTGCAGACTCCTACCAGCACGCAGGCACCCACCTGCGCTCGTTTACCAGCCTCTCCTGGAAGGGAGCTCCAACCCCCTGACTCGTTTACCAGCCTCTCCTGGAAGGGAGCTACGACCCCCTGTTCTCGTTTACCAGCCTCTCCTGGAAGGGAGCTACAACCCCCTGACTGAAGGCTACAACCCTCAGCACCTCTATGGACCACGTTTCATCAATTTTCACACTGGATCCCACCACTTCAATAGAACACAACTTGCAGGCCACAATTTATCATATTTCCAGACCGAACCCTTTCCATACTTTTAAGCACAAACATATATCACCAACAGATACATATTAATACAGATCAGATAGCAGAAACACAGCAGAACAGATCAGATATTTCATACCCCTTGCTTCAGCAAACCCTAGTTTGCATACGCACTTTTACTTCACTGATGTCGCGTATATACGTGCTTCCGTCCACACAAACCAACGTATACCTCAGTGTATATTTTATTGCGCATACGCGCTTTTACTTCAGAGAAGCCACGTGTATACGCGCTTCCACCGCGGCGAAGTAGCGTATAGATCTTCAATGATTACAGAGCTGCATACTTCATCAGATCAGATGTTCAAATCAGATTTAGCCTTTTCACTTCAGCCTGATGTTCGCCTAGATGTTCGCCTCATCACATATCTAGGCCTTTCATAAGCAGATCTAGCAAATACAAGTGCAATTCAGATCTAGATCCCCTTCTTCATCATTGGTGCATCATACATTCAGATTTATCATTCAAGTGTAACCCTTTCCATTCAGATCTACTTCAGAGAGAAGTATTCATTCAAGCTCAGACATCTTGCACACCATACCCATGATTTGCACAATGAATTTCTTCTCCTTATATAGGTTTATCCTTTTTCAATACCATGAGCCCCTTTTTCAATACCATGGGCCAAAGCAATACCATGAGCCCAAAACTACCAGGACAGGGTCAATTAGGCGGATCATTACCCAATACAATGGGTCAATACCATGGTGGTTACCCTTGGTTTTGCACCTTTTGAGCACTTTTTCCCATACGCGACTTGGAACGTTCCTTTCCGCGTGCATACGCTACTTTCACTAAGAAAAACCGCGTATACAAAGAGACATACTCTTTTCACCATATTTTGAGCACATTCTGAATTCCTTTCTTCATTGCCTTTTGTACACACTGTATATACATTATATTCTCTCAAGCACAACTTCATCAAGTAAGTTGTCATCATCTTCATCAAGTGGGTTTCCTTTCAAGGACAACACTTAGCATCACCATATCACATCAGATTTACATCATTTACCAAGTCCATCAAGTCAAGAATAACTTCATCAGGTGGTTTTCCATCAAGGACAACACATGTCAACATTCGCATGTCTTCATCTTCATTTAGTGGGTTGCCATCAAGGACAATACTTTGCATCATATTTCCAACAATCTCCCCCTTTGGACTTGATGGCAACCATGATGGTGTTTGGTTACCACAGCAAATAGATACCATGACACTCTCCCAAATATGTCACATCATTATCTTCTCTTTATTCAAACACCATGTCACTCTCCCCCTTTGACATCAAGGGCAAAGGGCGGATCAAAACCAACATACTCTCCCCCTTTGTTCTCCTCATGTGGAAGAAGCGATCTGCAAATCTGATATGTACTGAAGTAACCAAGCTCCCCCTGAGTTCAGGCTGAATCTTCAAACATATTTTTCAATGAAGTACATGACTCTATGAACTTCCTATCACCAAAGACTCATACTTACATCAGTTATCCATCCAAGTGGATTTACATATGAGACTCAACTACCCAACCAAGTGGGTTTACAAATTTGACTCAGCTACCCAACCAAGTGGGTTTACAAATTTGACTCAGCTACCCAACCAAGTGGGTTTACAAATTTGACAAACCTTTACATGACTGAATATTACAAATTACATCATGGGTCTCCACATGACCTTTTCATCAAAAATACAAATATGACTTTTCATAAACAATACCAAGAAGACCTCAAGAGAGATCATATAACAGAGACATCATAATGCCAACAATGCATTATACTCAGCAATGCTAATGCTCCCCCTGAATCTGTGCATCCAAGCATCCTTTCCATATGACTAAGGCTCCCCCTTAGTTTGTGCATCCTGAACACTTTCACCAAAAAATCATCAAGGCATCTTCATCAAAACATTAGAAACAGAATTATGAGAACTGGAACACCACCAGAGATACCAAACAGCACTTCAGCTGTGCTGAAGAGAGCTGACTCCAAGCAAAAATTGTCAGCAATCAGACATACACGGTTTTATGTGTAGAAACTCGCGTACATACGCGACTGTGTTTCAGGAAACCCGCGTATCCCAAGGCATCTTCTAAAATTTATGCAGATTTGTTCTTTTGACTGGCAGAGAACACCCCCAGCTTCTGTCTTAGATACTTGAACGCTTCCCTGGGCAGAGGTTTGGTAAAGATATCAGCAACTTGTTCTTTTGAGGGAACATACTCCAACTTCACCGTTTGTTCAAGCACTTGTTCACGTAAGAAATGATACTTGATAGAAATGTGCTTGGTCTTCGAATGCATAACAGGATTCTTTGACATACTGATGGCACTTGTATTATCACACATAATGGACATAGGAGTTGCACATTTGATTTGAAAATCTTGCAAGGTTTGCATCATCCATAGGAGTTGAGTGCAACAAGATGCGGCAGCTACATACTCTGCTTCAGCTGTTGATAAGGCAATAGAATTTTGCTTCTTGCTGAACCAAGATACTAACCGAGGTCCCATATAGAATGCACCACCACTAGTGCTTTTCCGATCATCAACACTTCCAGCCCAATCTGCATCAGTGTAAGCATGAAGAGTAAGATTAGCATTCTTCGGATACCATAGACCAAAATCTTGAGTTCCTTGTAGATATTTGAAAATTCTTTTGACAGCCTAAAGATGAGACTCTTTTGGATTAGCTTGGAATCTTCCTACAATCCCAACTGCGTGCATAATGTCTGGTCTAGTCCCAGTGAGATAAAGTAGACTTCCTATCATCGATCTGTATTATGGTTGATTCACCGTGGGAGAATCATCATGAGAACTGAGATTGCATCCGGTTATCATTGGAGTACTTACAGGTTTGCATTCTTCCATGCCATACTTCTTCAGAATTTGCTTAAGATATTTTGCTTGTGATAGGAATATACCATCTGTAGATTGATGCACTTGCAAGCCAAGAAAGAAAGTTAGTTCTCCAAGTAAGGACATTTCAAATTCTTGCTGCATGACAGAAGCAAATTTCTGACTCATAGATTCTTCTTTACTCCCAAAAATGATATCATCAACATATACAACCACAATCAATATTTTATCATTTTTAAATTTTGTGTATAAGTTGCTATCAGCAGACCCCTTTGAAAATCCTTGTTGATGAAGATATTTGTCAAGACGATAGTACCAAGCCCTTGGAGCTTGTTTGAGACCATATAGAGCCTTTTTAAGTCTACAAACAAGATTTGCATCATTTCCCAAAATGAATCCTTCTGGTTGTTCTATATATACTTCTTCTTCTAGATCACCATTAAGAAAAGCAGATTTGCCATCCATTTGATAAACTTTGATTTGTTGATAACTTGAGAAAGCAAGGAACATTCTGATGGCTTCAAGTCTAGCTACGGGAGCAAAAGTTTCTTCAAAGTCTATACCTTCTTGTTGAGTATACCCTTTGCAAACCAGTCTAGCTTTGTTTCTTACAACATCCCCATTCTCATTTAACTTGCTCTTGAAAATCCATTTAGTTCCAATGACATTTTTATCATGGGGTCTTGGAACCAAATCCCAAGTGTCATTCTTCTCAATTTGAACAAGTTCTTCATCCATGGCTTGCCTCCAACATTCATATTTGCTAGCTTCATTGACATTGTGTGGTTCAATTGTGGATAGAAGTGCCAAATGATTAGAAGATCCCATAAGAGTTCTCCTTGTTCGTACACCAGATTCCTTGTCACCCAAAATTTGAGATTCAGGATGATTCTTTTGAACATATCTGGACGGAGCTTTTTCAGATAGATCATCTTCAGGTTCTTCATTGGATCCACTGTCTATATCATTGCTATCTGATGTAGAAGGCCACATGTCGCTATCATCTTCATTTGCTGTTTGTTTTTCTTCTTTAGGAGCTGCAAGAGACTCATCAATAACAACATCAATACATTCAACAACCTTTCGAAGCCTTTTATTGTAACATGTGAAAGCTTTGCTTGACGATGAGTAACTAAGAAATATCCCTTCATCTGATCTAGGTTCAAACTTTCCAAGCTTTTCATCATTATTTTTGATAAAGCATTTACTTCCAAAAACCTTAAAATGCTTCACAGTGGGAGAATTGCCATACCAGAGTTCATATGGAGTTTTGTCACTATTTACCTGAACATGAGCTTTATTGAGAATGTTAACTGCTGTATGTGCTGCTTCACTCCAGAACATGTCAGGAACATTAGAATCAGAAAGCATAGCTCTAGCCATTTGAACAATTGTTCTATTCATTCTTTCTTCTACACCATTTTGTTGCGGAGTGCCTGCTACAGAGAACTGTCGTTTAATGCCATGTTGTTCACAAAATTCAAAGAATTCATTTGATGAATATTCTCCTCCTCGATCGGATCTAAGACACTTGATTTTTAGATCTGATTCATTTTCTGCCAAAGCTTTGAAGTTCTGAAATTTTTCAAGTGCTTGATCTTTGTGTTTAATGAACCCGATCCAACACATTCTAGAGTAGTCATCAATAAATAAGATATAGTATTCTTCCCCACGTAATGACTTTTTCCTCATAGGTCCACAAATATCAGTATGAATGAGTTCAAGAGGCTTACTTGATGATCCTTCTTTGGCATTAAATCGTACTCTGGTCTGCTTACCAAATTGACAAGATTTGCATATGGTACTTTCCGGAAGATTGACCTTGGGAAGATCACGAAAAGCTTGAAGTCTGCTTGCTTTGTTGATTTGAGAGAAACTCAGATGCCCCAGCCTTCTATGCCATAGCCAATTTTCTGAAGACTTGCTTAAGTAACATTGATCTATGCCATTTAGTACATACAGGTTGCTTGGATTTCTTTTTCCTTTTATAATGATTTTACCTGTATCAAGATCACGAACCACACATTCTTTGGAACTGAAGACCACTTCTGCTCCTTGATCACACATTTGACTAACACTTAACAGGTTATGCCTTAATCCATCCACATACATGACATCTTTAGCCTTCACCCTTTCTTTTAGAAATACTGACCCTTTTCCTTTAATTACAGCAGGAGTATCATTTCCAAAAGTAACTTTCTTTTCCTTTTCTAAAGCATTATAAGTATGAAGTTTGCTTTTGTCACCTGTCATGTGTCTTGAGCACCCACTATCGATGTACCATTGATTTTCTTCACCTTCTGCAAATAATGCTATTCCAAAATTTTCGATCGGCGGTTCTTTCTTCTTCCACACTTTAGAGCTTGAGGGAACATGTTCTTTAGGCTGGATCTTGTTCCTGCATTCAGATTCTTCATGGCCAAAGTTATTGCAGTAAGTACATTCAACTTCACTTTGAAGAGGAGAAAAATTGTTATAGGTATTCTTCTTTGGTTCAGTATCCAACCTTTTCTTTCTTGCTTCTCTTGTCATGATGGTTTTATATGCCACACATTGAATAGCTTTATGACCAAAATTGTGACAAGTGAAACATTTCCCATTGAAGTAGAAATTTCTGCGATCATGGAATCTTCTATTTGAGTTTACCTGTTGGTTGTAGAGTCTTTGAAAGCTATCCCTGTTAGTGTTCCTTGAATTGAGATGGTCCTTCTTTCCCTGTAGAGATCCTCTATTCCCTTGCTGAGTGGCTGAATGTAGTAAACCACCTGTAACTTCTTTTAGATAGTTTGGTGCTGAAGTTTGAGAAGATTCTCCGGTATATCCCAGACCTGTCTTTATAAGAGGAGAACGTTGTACCTTGATAATCTCATCTAAGGTTTCAGATCCTTTAGCAAATCTAAGATTCAAGGTCTTTGCTTTCTCAACTTATTTTCTTTGACTTACCACTTCACATTCTAGTTTTTCAATATGTTTCTTTGCTTCTTCAAGCTGCTTTTCAACAGTCTCTCTGATCATCTTTTGTTCTTCTAAGAGAATTTTGCAATCTTCTAAGCGAAGTTTGAGTTGATTATTTTCTTCAAGAAAGTCATTTTCCTCTAGAGCATCCATAAACATATCCTTTTCTTCCTTTTGTTCAAAGGCCATGAGAAGTCTAAGATCTTCTTCACAATCTTCCTCACTATTAGATGACCCATCACTATCTTCATTAGTATAGTAACTTTTCTTAGAGCTAGATCTGTTCTTATTCCTTCTTACAACTTCTTTTCCTTTATAAGGACATTTTGTAGCATAATGACCAACTTTTCCACACTCAAAACATTTGAAGGGAAGCTTACCTTTGAATCTTCCAGTTCCTAGTTGGAGTTTATTTACGAAATTTGCTTCTTCTTCATCGGAAATATAGCTGGATTCTTTGACAACTTCCTTTTCCTTTCCTTTTGTAGAAGCCTTAAACGCAGCTTCTCTTACTTGAGAAGGACCTCCTTGTCTCATTTCAAAAGCAGTCAGAGTCCCATGTAATTGAACAATAGTAAGAGTTTGCAGATCTTGCCTTTCTTCAATAGCGGAGACTTTAGAATCAAATTTTGGAGTCAAGGATCTTAAGACTTTTTCAACCGGAGTAGTATCAGTTTTGGTTTCACCCAAATTTCTCATTCGATTTACAACATCATCTAGACGAAGGAAGAAACTGGAAACACTTTCATCACTATGCATCTTCAAATTTTCATATTCAATTCTAAGAGTTTGGAGTTTTGCATTCTTTACCTTTGTATCTCCTTCATAGCTCAGAATGATTTTGTCCCATATTTCTTTTGCTGAATGTAGCTGCATCACTTTAGCAAATTCTGATTCAGACATGCTTCCTAGCAAGACATTTACTACTTTGGCATTGGTTTCATACTTCTTCCTTTCTGCTGCATCAGTAGGAATACTTGCCGGGTATTGATAACCTTCTTCCACGATTGCCCATACATCTGCACCAAGACTTTGCAGATATGCTTTTGTACGTACCTTCCAGAATATCAGATTGCTTCCATTGAATATAGGTGGCTTTATAGACATTATTCCTTCTTGACTTCCCATTGCGACGGATCTCCTTTAAGCGATCAAGCTTCTTCACAAGGACCTGCTCTGATACCAATTGTTGGGAAAAATACTGAGAGGGGGGGGGGGTGAATCAGTATTTACTGCATATTCAAAACTTTCACTTTTTCCTGCTTCTAAAACTCATACGCTACTTTCCTGAACCAGACTTGCGTATATACGCGGATACCCTTTACGAAACTCGCGTATACACAGATATCTATTTATGTCATTAATTCTTCACTTAAATCATTCCTTCATTTATTCATCAGATATTCAATAAGCATTAAATATGTGCAGTAAGACTACTTTCCTGAACCAGACTTGCGTATATACGCGGATACCCTTTACGAAACTCGCGTATACACAGATATTTATTTATGTCATTAATTCTTCACTTAAATCATTCCTTCATTTATTCATCAGATATTCATTAAGCAGTAAACATGTGCAGTAAGAACAAAATAAATCATCACACATGAACACCAGGATTTTTAGGTGGAAACCCAAGTCGGGAGAAAACCACCGCTGCAGTTGCTCAGCCTTCAATATTTTATTATAGAGAAAATATCTTACAACA
This sequence comes from Pinus albicaulis, assembly GCA_034641835.2. NCBI lineage: Eukaryota > Viridiplantae > Streptophyta > Pinopsida > Pinales > Pinaceae > Pinus > Pinus albicaulis. Next base: position 4,155 of record JAXQQM020084309.1, on the reverse strand, counting down.
TATGTGCTGGTGCAGACTCTACCAGCACGCAGGCACCCACCTGCGCTCGTTTACCAGCCTCTCCTGGAAGGGAGCTCCAACCCCCTGACTCGTTTACCAGCCTCTCCTGGAAGGGAGCTACGACCCTCCGATCTCGTTTACCAGCCTCACCTGGAAGGGAGCTACAACCCCCTGACTGAAGGCTACAACCCTCAGCACCACCTTGGACCACGTTTCATCAATTTTCACACTGGATCCAACAACTTCAATAGAACACTACTTGCAGGCCACATTTCATCATATTTCCAGACTGAATACTTTTAAGCACAAACATACATCACCAATAGATACTTATCAACACAGATCAAATAGCAGAAACACAACAGAACAGATTAGATGTTTCATACCCTTGCTTCAGCAAACCCTAGTTTGCATACGCGCTTTTACTTCACTGATGTCGCGTATATACGCGCTTCCGTCCACACAAACCAGCGTATACCTCAGTGTATATTTTATTGCGCATACGCGTTTTTACTTCAGAGAAGCCGCGTGTATACGCGCTTCCACCGCGGCGAAGTAGCGTATAGATCTTCAATGATTACAGAGCTGCATACTTCATCAGATCAGATGTTCAAATCATATTTACCCTTTTCACTTCAGTCAGATGTTCGCCTAGATGTTCACCTCATCACAAATCTAGGCCTTCCATAAGCAGATCTAGCAGCTACAAGTGCATTTCAGATCTAGATCCCCTTCTTCATCATTGGTGCATCATACCTTCAGATTTGTCTTCAAGTGTAACCCTTCCATTCAGATCTACTTCAGAGAGAAGTATTCATTTAAGCTCAGACATCTTGCACCCACACTCATGATTTGCACAATGAATTTCTTCTCCTTATATAGGTTTATCCTTTTTCAATACCACGGGCCCCTTTTTCAATACCACGAGCCAAATCAATACCACGAGCCCAAAACTACCTGGACGGGGTCAATTAGGCGGATCATTACCCAATACAATGGGTCAATACCATGGTGGTTACCCTTGGTTTTGCACTTTTTGAGCGCTTTTGCCCATACGCGGCTTGGAACGTTCCTTTCCGCCTGCATACGCGACTTCCCCTAGGCAAATCCGCGTATACAAGGAGACATACTCTTTTCATCATATTTTGAGCACATTCTGAATTCCTTTCTTCATTGCCTTCTATACACACTATAGAAACATCATATTTCCTTCATCAGGAGCATATTCTTTCAAGCACAAATTCATCAAGTAAGTTGTCATCATCTTCATCAAGTGGGTTGCCTTTCAAGGACAACACTTAGCATCATATTGTCAACAAACATCATATCTCATCAGATTTACATCATTTACCAAGTCCATCAAGTCAAGAATAACTTCATCAGGTGGTTTGCCATCAAGGACAACACATGTCAATAGTCGCATGTCTTCATCTTCATTTAGTGGGTTGCCATCAAGGACAACACTCTGCATCATATTTCCAACACTTCTGCACCTCTACCTCCTTCTCCTCTACCTCCTTCTCCTCTACCTCTACCTCTACCCCCTCCAAATAATGTGTGTTCTCCATTAAAGACTCCCCCTCCCCCTTCTTCTGCCATGGTTGATTCTTCTGTGGAAGTGGAAAAGTTTGTGTCCTTGACAGGAGTCCTTGGATCTTCTTCTAAGACAGGTTTAGTGGATGAAGTGGAAGGTCTCTCTAATGGAATATCTGATCTTAGGTCTTCTAGAAGTCTAGGATCAGTAAAGGATGGAATGTGGGTCTGAGTTGAAGGTGTATTAGCTCTTGGTATAGGTGAAACAAGTGGTGTTCTAGGAATCAAACTTCTGCTTCTGCTTCTTATGAATCTACCCCTTGAGTCTCTCTCTCTACGCATATCATTTTTTTTGGGAGTTAAGAAACAAAGGTTACCTAGTTTTCACTTCCCCGGCAACGACGCCAAAATGTTTGTGCTCAACCTAGTCTCCTAAATTGAGTTCATTTAATTGTCAACCAGGGTTGGTAAACTGTTGAAGTGAGGTGCACTGTATGTGCCTAGGTGTTTGTTTCTTACTGCGTTGTGTTTAGTGTTTTATGATGTTTTTGGTCTTTTTATGGTTTTATGCTCACAAGGGAAAGAACTAAATGCTGGTGGAAAGAAGCTACTAGTTAAAAACAGAGTGAAGCCTAATTTGTTGATGACAAATGACAAATGAAAATACTGAGACAAAACCAAACCTAACTATGACTTATCAAAATAAAAAGCTTGATAATGACTTCAAGAAAATAAATCACAACATGAACTTAACTTGTCCAATTCTTTCATTAAAGATATTTTGGAAGAGCTTGAGAAATGGGCAGCTAAGTGTAAAAATTCTCCTAACTAAGCAATTAAACAATCAACTTATAATGATACAACATTTTATCCATGATTAAATATTTGTTGAAACATATTTGGAAAAGAACATTTGTAACATCATAAGATCTCTACTCTAAAACTAGCTCCTAATTCTATTTTGCAATTCAGTTTAACACCACTAAACCTCACTCAAAAGTTATAGATTTCCTTTTAGAATAGTCTTTTGAGGAAAGGCTTGTTTTTGAAATGGTAAAAAGGTTGCAAAAGTACTTCAGGCCTTATACTGATACTATATTATGTCTGGATGATTATGAGTTTAATATAGGTTTAGAACAAAAGAATTTTTGTAAATAATGCAGGCCGTGGTATTTAAGTTTAACAACTAATGTAATTTAATATGCAATGGATGGCAACTAAACATGGAATGTAAATACAGTGAGCTAAACTAGAACTGAACTAGAGTGCCACTAGTCTATAGAAAAAAGTGCTAAACTAACAAGCCATTATCAAACTTGGAAATAAATAACAGAGCATGAATTAAATGCAATTTTCCTCTGGAGTGCCCTAACTAAGTTATCATGCAATTAATCTATGGGATTCTACAGCCTATTTTTTTCATCATGAATGGTATTTTGGAAGAGCTTGTTAGAACAATCCTGGCTGTACAATTCATTGCATTTGAATACAAACATGAAAATTGAAAACAAGTACAATTTAAAACTAAGACATCACAATTATTTCCTACTCGTTATTATGATGTTTTGGAAGAGCTTTTTAAGAGTAAGATCGGCTATGCTACTTAGTGAAAACAAGCAACTAAATCCTACAGTATCACAGTCATGCCCTAGTCATCATAATGATTTCTTGGAAGAGTTTACGAGAGTAAGTTCAACTGTGATAATGAATGAAAGGAATTGCAAATAAAATATATAACACTACAGCCATTTCTCATTCATTATAATGATTTTTTGGAAGATTTTCTTAGAACACGTATAGCTATAATGACTAATGAAATTCTCTATGAACGCAAACTTCAAAGACTTGAAAACGAATTAAGATACTTATCTAAATTGCAAAAGTAAAGCCGCCCAGGAGGCAGGGGCCCTCTACCACCAGAGTAGCACAAAATCTAACTCAAAATCAACTCAACGCGTCCAGAGAAATGTTTTCTTCTTCATTAAAGGAAAATAACTTAAAACAGAGTATTCTCGGTCTTCAGGAATATAGCAGTCAATCCATGAAATCTAATCAAAATATAGAACCTGTCTCTCGGTTTCCCGAGTACATTTATAACAGAACTTGCAACAATACGGAGATCATTGTCTTTTCATATCAAAATCGTACTAGAACTCTAAAGATGGCAGCGTAAAGGGACAAAGGACATCTGGACTGTCCTTGTCCTATTAAGATTCTGCTTTCTTGTGTGAGTTCCCACGTACAAAACCACGTCCAGAATTCCGTTCATTCTTCATGGTGAGCAACAAACGTTGAGGACATGATGTGGAATACACCGATGTGTGGCTTTTCCTGAGAGGACACCTGGAACATGCTTGAACGTGAAGATAGCTGCAGAATTGGCGGTTAGCTACGGAATGTCTGCATTCTATAGCTAGTTTCAGTTCAAAATGCATTACAATGACAAAATCACAAAACTTAGCAAGATAGCCATGATACTCATTCTTAAAGTAATTTTAACTAATTTCATTGATCATTTGGACCTGGGATAACAATGGAAAAAATAAAATGGGATGAAGTATGATGGAAGAAAGAACAATATTGAGGCTCAACAGTCCCATACCATAGTGCCCTTTGAAACAA